>CM061920.1:295669819-295692418 GCA_031002005.1 Vandiemenella viatica | reverse complement strand
ACAGTTTATACGAATTTCGTCAGGAAAGAATAATCGGTGAAAAACTATTATTGTAAAAATAGGCCAAGTTTCGTGCTCGTTTAGTGACAAAAAGTTATGAGATCTTCTTCTGAGCCAAGTCTACGCTTTCACTTCACTTCTGAAACAGAATGGTTTCTCTCGGTGTTATAGATAATTTATTTAGAATAATAATAATAAAACATTCTGGTGCCTTGGCCATTGTGCATGCCATGTTTTAGTAAACCTATATAAATACCTTAATGTATTGCTTTATCAAACTTACAAATATATAAATGCCAAGGTTTACCTCGCTTTTTTTTTTCAAATTTGATATGTAGGTATACACTACGCCTTCCATATCAGTAAAAACTGTGACATGCATAATAGCCATGTCACCATATTTTTTATATTATAAATAAACGATCTATTACACCGAGATAAACAATTCTGTTTCCAAAGTGATGTTGATACACACTTTAAAACGTAGACTTGGCTCAGTGGATCTCATAACTTTTTGTCAATTCACGACCACGAGACTTGGCCTATTTTTACAATAATAGTTTTTGTGGGATCTCGTTTCTTTTGTAAATTGATCGAATATTGTGAATCGTCGCTCAAACGTAATGATTCAATTTGAAAATCAGTGTATAAGAACATTTCAGAATTGGAGACATCTATATACATTACCATCAATGCCTCGCTCTTTTAAAACAGTGGTTTCACTTCACGTGAAATTAATACCACGCGTTAATGGTATAACCATGTCGGACATGGACATGCAGTTGGCTAGTTCGAGCTCCCATGGTAGAACGAATTTTTATCATTCGTGGATTGACCTGTAAGATGGGAGAAATAGTAAAGCAAACATCCTTATCACCTGTGTTAACTGCATAATCCCACTGCGATGCATATGGTGTGATGGCAAACGACACTGTTTATGCTAATTTGTCCGTTGGGTGGGTCGTTAAACTTGGTTTTCCACCGTTAACTCATCACATCTTTTTACACGTGTATAGGCCTACTAACACGCACGAAATATCGGAACTGAGCACGCAAGCTCCGTGTCTGGTCTAGTACGATTCGTTAAGAAAATCTCGGACGTGATAACAATGTCTCTAGAAGGCTGTGGACTCAGTATGCTACTTTAAATAAAAGTTAATCGTATATTGAATGATGCATGACTTTGATGCGGCAGTTTGCGAGTGAAGTAGATCAAGATCAAAAAAGGAAGTTCTGTCGCCGAGTGACAGAATTTTATTTTCACATGGACCGTAAAAATCTGTTTTTACGAGGAATTGAAACCGGGGCCCGAAATTTATCAAGTAACTTTCACCATTGAGCTAACAGGTGATTGTTGAATGAAGGTGATCAATACACGAAATATTTGTTAAACGAGAGATCCAAAGCTAAATTAATATTTACACGTTTTCAAGTTATCCAGTAACGTCTGAAGATTTACAGCTGTCCATCTCCACCAGATGAAACAGCTGTTATTTTACGATAAATTTCAAGTGGTTGAAAGAGTTACGGTTATCAGGAGCTTAATAGCCGCACGCAAATAAGACAACTTCTTTCGGTTCTAGCGAAATTCATAATAGCTGTTAAATTTCATTAAACTTAATGTCTCCGTCGTGAAGCCAACCTTCCTCAAACGGAACTTTCAAAATACATTGACCAAAACCCATTTCCACTCATTTGTTTTATAAATAATAGTCATATCTTGTGGAACGTTGGAGCTGTGTCATCATATAAAATTCTATAACATTTAATGTCATCTTTATTTCGGATTAGTTTAAAACTTAAATGTTTTATGTCTTTTTCACATCTAAAAAATCTTCACCTGAAAACAAGTCAAACAGTATGTGTAAAAGATAACAACCTCCTTTTGGGACAATTTTTTACTATCTGTTGATGCATAATTAACAGTTTTCATTAGTATTTACAAATGAATATGAATAGTCTGAGTAGGTTCTCTGCTTCATTTTAGTACCCAATAAGATGAAACAGATTTTAACGAAACATATGATTGTATTGCTTACGACATCGTGGTTTATATAAGTCTATAAAAGGATACTAAGAAATCATACGTCGGACACACATTAGAGTTTGGGTGGGGATATTGAACATATCTGAGTCATCATTCCAAAGGAACAGCTGAATATCAGTAACTAAATCATTCATCTTCAGCATCAGTCGTGGACACACAACGCTCTGAAAGCTGGGTAGTAATGATGATGGAATACAGCCAAAGCCGGGATTTTTGCTGGCTTTGAATCTAATCTTTACGTATGTAAAAGTTTACTTTCTGCACATTGAGTACCTCAGAAACGATTACCCAACGGTTCGGTTATACCGTTTGAACCCTTTACTAACAACGTGGATGGGATGAACAGCGCCTTGAAAAGTTGATACTAGGCAATGAGAGTCACATGATGTTACCTTCTTTTCTGCGATACAGCCACGTGATCACCGGACATCTATTTACACATGCGGCCAGAATGAGTCATGGGGCTCGTGTTCTGTATGATAAGTGTATTTTTGTTTCTGAAATTAGTAATTTATGAGGCGGGTATTAGGGACCGTACCAGCAGTCGCATAGATGATTGCCTAAAAACCGCTGGCAGGACGGTCGGTCCGCGTGGTCCAGGACTCAAACCTAGTCCCACATCCTGTGTAGTGGCGCCTCAACGCACGCAGCCACATCACCGGGTCTGAATGTTACCCTTGGTTGTTTTTTTTTTTTTTTTTGTTTCAGCCATCTATGGACTACGACTACGCAACTTCATTTCCTCTCCTGAGTTTCCTTCCTCCGTCTCCAGTGCTCTTTCATTCTCTGGCTCACACTTGCTTTTTCTTCCTCTGAAAATATCCTCTTTTTCCTGATTGGTTTTTCTTCAGTCAGATCCTTTACCTCCGCAATTTTTCCTCTGAATAATTCCCTGTCTTGTATGTCTTGATGCCACATCTTTTCAGATCCTGATGGACCTCCTTCACCCATGGAACTCGAGTCTTCCTGTTCTCTTGAAACTTGAGTATTTTCTTTCCCAATCTTTCTGGTTACATTCTCTTGGTGTATCCATAGAAAGCTAATCTCCTTTTCTTAATTGTGTTTGATACCTTTTCAAACTTGCCGCATAATTCTTGGTTCGATCGCAAACGGAAATTAAATTCGCTTCCTGTCACTTTTTTTGGTCCCAAGATTTTCCTTAGAAATTTTCCTTCTTTCTTTTCTATTTCGGTCAATCCCTTTCTGGCTATTGTTTCTGCTGCGTATAAACGTTCTGGCTTTACTACCGCACTATAGTGCTTGTATTTTGCCTGATGGGAGAGTAATTTTGATTTGTATGTCTTTTGACACATCCTGAAAGCTATTTCCATCTTTCTCGCCCTACCTTCAACTGCAGCCTATTCATTAATATTGGGAGTCAAAATTTCACCAAGGCATTTGAATTTCTGTGTTCTTTTAATATCACCATACTTAGACGTAAAAGACCAGACATGGGCAATGAAAACTACGTGATCTCAAACGATATTTGTAGTCCTGCTTTCTCAGCTGTTTCCTTCAAGACTTCTATCTGTTTGATTGCAGTCTCCACATCTCTTGCAAAGAGCACAATGTCATCCGCAAAAGCGATACATACAAATGTCAAGCCATTCTTCTATTGTCCTAGTCAAATTCCGTTTAGGATGTTTGACTGACACTTCACTTTCCGCCATTCACTGATGACCTTTTCTAAGACGCAGTTGAACAATAGCGGGCATAGCCCGTCACCTTGCCTTACTCCAGTTTTGATCTCAAAGGAATTTGACAGTTCTCCTAAAAATTTAATTTGGGATCGGGTGTTCTTTAAAGTTTGCTGTATTAGTGATGTTGTCTTATTGTCTATGATACTTTTATTATCACGGAAAATCATATGAAATATTCAAAGCTAATAATATTTCAACCTACAAATTCAGGTGGTGATACCGCGATTGTGTTCTCTCATGTGCATTATTAGGTTTGATTTTTCAAGCAGCAGTTTTTGTGGAGGCTAAAATGCCACGTCGATTAAGCAGCGAAGGCTTGATGATTTTAATATTTATTTCTTATTTTACATTGCTTTCATACTTGTAATGTTCCTAATGTCTTTACATAGTGCTGCTGAGCAGTTTTACATGTATCGTTTTTGTGCAGCTAGAAGAAGGACGGTAGCTAAAATTACTGTTGTTGAAAGAATAGTGTTTTAGGTTATCAGAACTTTAAATTACGTTACTTTCATTGGTGACATATAACTAAAGTTATTAATCAGAATAATCTAAGCACTTACAATTGTATCGCGATCTGTAGTACTAACGAAGTTTGCTTTGTAGCTTACGCCAACGACCTGCTAAAAAAAAGAGAGCATGTAATGAAACAGAGAAACTTATCCTTGAAAATGTTAGAATACACGGTAATATAATTTGATGTTTTTTATTTAATCTATTTCGCATAGTATCTTGACAGGCTGTATCATCTCATTGGGTATGGATTTGCATGTTTGGTGTTGGCAGTACAATGTACTTGCCCAACGCTACAAAAAGGCAGATCGAATAGTCGTTGTTGGCAGAGCAATTCCTCGAACCAACAAATTGACACGTTTCCTGACCGGTATCTTGTTAGCCACTGAGCAGCTCGCCAATTTGCGACGAGCCAATGGCAGAGTGCACAACCATGTCGTACCCGCAACCAAATTAGAGGAAACTTCACTGTGCATAGTCAAACCTGTCAGGACCTTCGGTCTCTGTGTAAGATAAAGAAAAAAGAGGCACGAATCCAGACTCTGCAGTGGCGGACCTACTAAAACGCGGGATGCAAATTACGGAGCGTCCTAGATTTCCTCATATGATGGATCACAGCTATTAAAAATTCCTGCTGCATTGGTATTTATGTCCATGATCCTTAATCCTAAAAGCAAACGCTTGATCCAGTGAGCAAGCAGACAACTCAAAATGTACTTGAAATCGATCCAATATTAGACAAGGTAACAAAACAGAATGTTCACAACATTTCTAATCTGAGACCAGTAAGTTATCGGATTTCTACCAACACGTTCATTATTAAGCTAGTATCCTTCATTTATTCTGATCGTTCTTTTCTTCTTCTGTAAATCCTAGTTGTGGAGCAGATGTTTGGATGATCTCCATGGTTTTATCTCCCATTTTTTATTTTTATTTTATTATCCATTTCACGATTCTTGTTGCCTCTTCATGTGGACCTTCCCTCGTCATGAATGCCACAAAGTTATTTATTTATCCAATATCATTAATATTTCTGTATGTTTTAAAGCAGTGCTCTGTCATTTATGTTAAATGGGGGTTTTCCTTTTCAGCCTTAACCACAATTTAAATAAATAATAGCAGCCACAAAAAGACTGTCATTATTCTGTCAGATTCATATATATTTCAACAGATAAAACACTTCCACATTTAGGATGAATCAAAATTCAGCATCAGTCTATACCTTCACCACCACGGTAATATGAAAATCATCATCATTTGTACTGACAGTTGTGTTTCTGTAGCGTTTCGGCTGACAAATAACATTGGGTGAAAGATGTTGGTACTGAAATGAAGATGTCTTTACGAATATAGTTCAGAGGGTCTTTTTTCCGCTACAATTCTCTAAGCTACGTCAAAGGACTCTTCAATAATGCTAAAACATACAGTTTTTGACTTGGTAATGTTTACATACTATGAAACTCAAAAAAGTATTTAACAGTTACAAAATTCGTTCCCATTGAGGCTATTTCCGACACTTTATGACTCATGGTAATGGCTTCGATCAAAAGCAAAAATCTGAAATACCGAATTTATTATTTTCACCCAGCGAAACAACACTTAAACTCAACTTTCGTTTAAAATAGTCTTGATCATCTTACACCGCTAATATACCCAGGTGACTGCAGAAAATGAACCTTTTAGTCAGCACGAATACTTTCAACCACCATTGCCATTGGCGAGAGGTTGCATTTACATGTAAGAGCTGCAGAGGTTCATTACGGGACACGATCTAATTTCCACGTAGCTGTCTTCATGTGGTCTGAATGGCCTGTAATAACAGGTGCTGGTCATGGCAAGTGAGGACCGTTAATAATGGAACGCCACAGCCTCCTCCGAGGTAGCCACCGCGCCACACCTCCACTGATGCAAGAGAAAGGAAAATGTAGGCGTGCCGTCCTTCAAAGAATAGCATCAGCCTCTGATGCTGGAGGCAAAATTTGTTGGTACACAACCGGGAGGGCAGAAAAACCGACGCCCTTGTCCTGTTCGGTCATCTACTATTTGGATTTTCACGATCTTACAAAACAATTTATTAAGAGCGTGGAAGAGATACGCCACCCAGTGTCTGACCAATTTCCTACATAATACTTGCTAACAACCTTCGAATGCTCGGTTCTTATTACTCTGCACTCGACGAGACATATGATGGTTATGAATAAGCGTTTCAACCTGTTTTAAATTTTTAAATTTAATCACAGCCCAATTTCGTACACTCTGCTCTGAGACAACAGAATAAAAGATTATCAACCAGATATCCAATGATTAAGGATATCCTCCCTTGAGATCGGACCAACTTAAAAAAAAAAATTCTGGAAAAAGTTAGAAAAGCCAGAAACTACTCGCTAATACTTACGAGCACCAAAGGAAAAGTACCTTTTTTTTTTTTTTTTTTTAATTTTATTTTTTTTAATTTTTTTTTTATTTTTTATTCCTGGGTGGTTCTCATCCCCGAACAGAGCTGAAATTTCCAAGAATAGCTAAGCAGCTATATTGGGTGCATTCTTGGAGATTATAAAGAATTATGATATTTTTCTTGTTTCCTTCGTGTGTTGCATTTCCGCATTGAGATTATTTATTTAATGCTCTGAATACTTAGTAGTTCTGACCGTCTCTAGTGATAAAAAAATTCTAATATTTCACTGTTTTTTCGTGTGTGAAACTAAAAATTTCCTTCCTCATACAGGAGTATTCTAATTTCATTTGTAGTAAACTGAAAGTTTCATCTGAGTTTTTGCCAGTTTTTGGTCAATGAAGCTGTCTCGTAAATCGTAAATTCATGGTAGTAACCAGATCTATTTCGTGAGGATTATTCTGCAAATCCGACAGTTTTTGGACTCTGTCATGTTTGATATAAGACTTTCGTAGTCTATTTCGTGTTGTTTAGTGCCTAAGTTACATTAGATCAACTACTTGCCATATCTATAGTTTTAAAACAATTGTGTGAGTGTGTGCAAGAATTATTCTTGAAGTGTTGGTCGTTCGGTTCATTCGTGGAAATGAATATTATCACACGAGATGATCTTATTATCAAGGTTGTAAAACGTCATTTTCATGTTTTTTTCCCTTTATGCCTGTTATTCAGCTTGGATCTCATTTTCACAAGATTATTCTTCACTTCCCACGACCAATGGCAAATTTAAGTTTTCCTCAAGCTGAAAATACTAATTGATCGCATCTAAGAGCTAAGGAGAAGACCCTTCTGAAATGTTTATGACAGCTGCCGTCACATCTGTAACGGATCTTGTGTATATTATGTAGAAGTTTCACATAACAAATGGATCCGAATTAATTTGATTTAATTCCGCACCAAGACATTTCGGTTGCCAAAATCTTTCATTTCTTATGGACATCTGAAACAACGTTAGCCATTATAAGCTCGTGGATAATGATATTGGGATAAAATTGTTGACAAGAAATATGAGAGAAAGTAGGTCACGGTTTCCAAACTTTTACTAAAGAATAATCCATCAATCGCCTGCAGTGACGTCCGGAAATCTATGCGAGCTGAAATCTGGATGGACAAATCGAGAAAAAATTAGCTACCAGTACCATATTGTAAAATTGGTCGTTGACAACCGAGCTATATATAGGCACATTTGGGTAACGACTCGCATCAAATTAACGATCTGAACAGGTTAACCACCGACTGTGCGAAATGGCAAGATGAGACTTCCCCATACCGCTCGGATCGTATCAAACTTAAGACATACTTGTTTTGCGTCTCGTAATATGACTGCATTGAGTTTTTAATGAGCTTTCAGTATGGCCTTAAAAACAGTAATTTGCTTCCGTCCTGAAGTTTTACAATCAAATCCGCGACATTTAGTGTATGCATTTAGTTTCACAGAGTGGATCCCGCAGTTCTGATGCAAGTGGTTGGCAAAAAAAAAAAAAAAAAAGCATCTCAGTTTGATGTCTGCAGTGGAATATATCTACGTTTTTCAGCAACAACTAGCAACTTTATGTGTTGGGGCATCTTATATGAAATAAACACAGTTAATTACAAAAATGATATCTTGGTCATTTAAAGACACGTAGCAGGTTCAAAAATTATTTTTAATCTACCACGCTGAATTATTTTATTACAGGCAGGGACGAAGATAGAATAATCTCTATATGACGCTCAACAGGTATTCCTCTGAAGGTTACCTCACGGAGGGGTCCAAACGTTGGTGTTAGAAACCAAATGAATTACACAAAAATTTTATTACTGATGTGACGTCTGTTAAAAGCATCACAGACTTCTGGATCTTTTCAATTTTTTTCAATATTTTAGAAATTTGTAATTTTTTATGTGACCAAAACTAGTTAAATTTCTTATATAGGCCTATACTATTTTTTACATACCTTTTTTTTTTAATATTCTTAGTATCTCATTTGTGCAAAACAGAATTCAGAATTCCGTCCACATTCTTGAAAAAGATAAATCTTTTAAAGTATTGAACTCAGAAACAGTTTTCTGAAACTGTACACTTGGAAATGAGCAGTCGTTGGGAGTGAAGGTAGCATAAAGAGAAAAACAGTAAAAAATTGAGCTATTGGAAATATGGAGGTACATAAATATGTTGAACATAAAATAGAAATTTATAACACATGATTCAGATCAATGAGGAAGAAATTAGTGGAAGTCTCACAAAAAGAATAGATTATTGTGAGTCACATTTTGAGTCATGCCAGACGGAATAATTTTTCACCCATGGCTGTGTTTCTATTATCATTATTATATTTTACTATGTCTAATTCAAATTATATTTCCGGACATGGAAGAGGACAAATATTCTACTTAAATTTTCAAATCCTTTACATCAATTACTCTATATTCATTAAGTCAGCAATATCTGAATTTATTCAATAATGTACATAATTTTTCTGTTTTATGAATCGAGTTCTACTTGCACTGCACCGTTATCGAATACACCGCACACCGCTATATAGTGCTGTGTCCTTTGTTCACGATATTATCTTCTCTTTTTATATTGTTTGGAGAGTTAATTCATTTTGTTTTATTCTTTTTTATTTTTTTGCTTAAACTTACATTTGTTTTATTACGAAGTCAAAAGTTAATTCCAGATAAAGACACGAATTTCTTTTGTTAAAAAATTATTAGGGTAAGACTTGTAGAGGATGATATGGGCTAGAAAACATGAAGGGGAAATTTGTACGTTCAGTTGAAATAATTAGTTGTGGAAAGGAAGAGGTGTGGCATTTCATCGAATAAGACAACAGACTAATGATTAAAAATAAATAAATAATAATAAAAAATTATAAAAAAATCAATTGGCAGTCATTAGGGACTACTGACTGCTTAAAAAATGAATATCATACGTACAATACGTCATACTTAATGCTATATATATACACCAAATAAAAATAATTCCGTGTGGTCGGAATGACCTGGTGACAGGGTTTCTATTGTCTGCGCATTTCCGCCCTTGTCTTAGCCGCCTTAACATAACCTACGTGCTACGAGGAACAGGTGACCTACTGTTTTTTGTGGAATCCGAACCACGGAAGCGTTCTGGCGTACTTCACAACATTACACAGCAAGACTGTGACAGGAGTAAAGGTCGGGTTAAGTGTATATGAAAATCTCCACCGAGACAGGGATTCGAACTGTGAACCTTTCGTTCCCCGATCAAACATTTTAATCACTGAGCCACCAGACCGCAACAGATATACCGTTAACATCAGCATGTCGGTTACGCGAGCTCATAACATTTTACCCATCCAAAACTCGCCCAACGCGAATATCATACGCGCAACATGTTGTAGGATGTCGGTGACAGAAAGTCGTGAACTCATAGATTTACGGCCGTCCTAATCGCGTCTAATACATCTATTTAAGTTTTCACGTAAAAAAAAAAAAAAAAAAAAAAAAAAAAAAAAAAAAAAAAAAAAAAAAAAAAAAAAAAACAACTTTCTACATTGCCTCTCATCTGCAAAGTCTGATGGAGACGTTAGCAACGACAATCAAAAGAAATCTTTGGCTGCGTCACGCACATGCATGACCGCTGACATGTCAGTTGGAGTCACGCATGTTCTCCGCACTCACGCACGCTCTCTGTGGTCGGAGTCGCCGTCCCTGACCTGCAGGCCTGCGCTTTCTTTTTTCCCTTATTTCCTTTAAAAATCCCTGAAACACCTTTAGTCGCCCCGTACAAAGAACCTCATTAGCATAACACTGTTTTCGTTTCTCTGCCTTTCTCGCATATCTCACTACACACTTCCTGTCTCCGCCGTACGTTCTACCGAAAAAATAAAATAAAAGGCTGCCCTCTAAAGATGCATATTTATTCTGTGGCTGCACAGAAAACTCACTTAATAGCAGCTACGTGGAGAGCTGTGAGCCGAGCTTAAATATTAACATTTTTTTTTATTAATTCTTTCCTTTCGAGTTGGACTTTGACGTTGGTCATTCACATGCAAACCAAGGATCTGTCAACACTATCGGCTAAAATATTCACAGAAGTTCCTGTTTGCCCGCCGTTAAGTGGAAATGATACGGTGGCCGTGTACCACAAAAACGTGAACGTTTAGCGAGTCTGCTAAACCGCAGTGGCTCGTATCTCTTTTCATTATGTGTGCCCGTCCGACGATGGGGCTGCACGAACTTGCCTCCACCGCAGAAACACCTGTCACGGCTCACTACTGTGCTATGATGTTTTAATCAAAGGGTGGAAACAAATTTACCTAATGTGCCGCGCTTAATATCACGAGATAATGCTAGAACCTATCTTGTGACAGTGGATTAGAACTCAGACATGCTATTACTGTAACAACGCGACGATGTGCATTGTTAATAATTGCACGACGTATTGAAGGAGTGGCTTACCATTGTTCTGTGGCCTTGGTAAAGTAACAGTGAAAGATTTATTGCCGCGGTGTAAACTGTAAATTCTGCAATGCCGTGAGACGAGTGTTAATAAAGACTGAGTCCATTATTTCTCAACACAAAAAGATGTGTGTTCGTATATTCGATACAATATTGCTCTACGTGATTTATGTGTTGTTCAGCTTAAAACATGATATAGGAGTTCTGCTTATCGAAGTAAGAATCGCAGATATAAGAGTGCCAACTTTAATTTTTTACTTTTATTCAAACACGGTAGCACAGAAACAATTTAATTCAAAGCCCCTCTGAAACCTGTGTTCATCATTATATTTGTAGCTGTGTCTCTCTCTCTGGGACAAATGTTTCTTTACGCAATGATTCTAAACATAGTCGTCATATATACATGAAATTTCGTACTTATTGTAGTCCTGTATGATTTTGGTTTTTGTACTACGGATACTTTAAATAAAGCGATCTAGGTTTTTTATTAAATAACTCTGCTGAAAATTGAGAACTTCGCGATAAATTTGACTCCTTAAAAAATTGATAATAGTAACCACTGCACTGTTCAACAAAATTGATCTAAAATATTGGTGAAACTCTAATAAAAATCGTAAAATTGGGGTATAATTTCAGATTTACGATTGCAACAGCCATTTTTCGGTGGGTATAATTCATTATTTAACGTATATTCAGTGATTACGGCCTCCTGCAGTTACTTTTTCTGGTTTTGGTGGTTGCTGTCGAATTTCATATCCCTACAATGCTTAAATATTGTTTAGAACATATACGATAACAGAACAACGAATATTTAATATTTATTTAGAAACAGCACAATGCAACCAGCCACAAAAGAATTGAAGGCAGAGTTGTTAACAATCCGTCGTTACAAATTTACAAACAAATAGATAAAAAGCTTGGAAATTTTCTATCCGTAATCATGCGCCACTCCCATTCTTAAAATTGTTCAATTGTAGATGGAAACATTAATGAAAGATCTTTTTCGAAATGGTTGTCAGTGCTGTGTGAAATTCTGTTACGAAAATTTTAGTGCAGTTGTAACTTTGTAGAATTTTCACAAATGAAATGGAAAACCATTTGGCCCAGATGATTTCGGAAAACTTCAATCCGATGACCGATCTGCTGTACCCTATGATCGAACCCTGGCTTCATATCAAGTATAGTGACGGCTCAACGCAGACAACCAAACTGTTTAGTGGCCAACACATACCGTGCCCGGTAACTCATTAGTTGTCCACCATGGAAGACAGTGTTCAGGCAATAGCTGGAAGTTTTCCAACTTCGTTGAATACTATTTTAAAAATGGTAGTTTTATAAATTTCCTGGTAACTCATTAGTTTACCACCAGGGAAAGACAATGCTCAGGTAACACAATGTTAAAGACGGCGGCATTATAAATTCGGAACGTAAAAAATAAATAAAAAAAAAAAAGCCCAGAATCAGTAGAAATCGTAAGGATCGAATGATACAACAGTTGTGCACTGTGCTGTTTCTTTCTGAATTCTAAACTAGCAGAAACGAAGTTCTGATCGAGGTCAAAGATCAGGTAAAAGATCCATAAAATTTCCAGAAATATCTGGCCTTGCATACGGGAGGATGCAGGATCAAAACCATGTCCGGTCATCCATATTTCGGTTTTCCATGATTTCCCGAAAGCAGTCTAGGCGAATGCGAGGATGGTTCCTTTAAAAGGTCATGGCCAAATTACTTCCCTTTCCTTACCCTCAGTCCTCTTCCCCCTCTAATGATCTCAATGTCGACGAGACGTGAAGCCATTCGAAAATTAAAACAAATTGAAATAAAGAAATAATGTATTTGAAGCTCGTACTTTTAGTTCCTTATCTATTGCAGCCATCACATGATTTCTTGTAAACAATAAAACATTTTTCTAATCTACACTGAAAAGGTCATAATATTTTATTTTTTATTAAAAATATATTGCTCGTCATTTATTTTTGCCACAGTAAATAACAGGATCATAGGCAAGACCCAGCTCCACAAGATTCGATTTTCTGCGATTAAATCATGGTGTTATAATGTCCTTGCCCCTCCAATGTTTGCAGGAGAGAAGCTTCCCTCGTGGAAGTTTCTCCTTGATGTCCTATATTTCGGCTTATTCTCAAGCTTCCTCCTTCCATCTCTCCATTCGTTGTGTACTTGTAGGTTAATATATTCTTGGCTGTCCGGGAAGAAGACCCCAGAATGAGGGTCGAAACGTCGGTTTCAAGAAACATGACGCGGCGCCACCCGGACAACCAAGAATCAACTGACTCTGGCCGCGGAAGCCTACGATTACACTTGTATGTTAATATTAGCTTTATCGTCGTTCTTAAGAAACTATTCCTAGAGGTCAGTCTTGTCGTTATTGCTCACGTCCATGTATAGGATGAGTTTTATCTGAGTTCGCTTCTGTCAGGTTCAACACTATGGACATCAGGAGGAGCGATGTGGCTTTGGTTAGTGCCGCGTACAGGTGTCTGTTGGTTTCATACCATCTCCGACCATGTGACTAGACGGTTGTTTCTTTTTATCGATTTTCTTACTTTTACTTGCTCATTATCTTCTGTAAACTCTATTGAGCCCATCATCGACGATCCATAGGTTTCCAGAAATTAATAATAAATGAAACATACGAGCCTCTTCCATCGTTTAGTGAAAAGTTATTTTGGAATTAAAGAGCTATGTTAACGCCTTAGTTTGTTGCTCTGTGCTCATTGATCCTGTGGTACGTGACCCGGGGAGGCAGGCAGGTGCTGTGAGAGCTGCTCTGCTCTGCAGCAAGGGGTGAGCCCTAATGAAACAGTTCAGCATTGTGTTTGCCACCTGGCTCCCCCAAGACGGATGGCTGGCGCGCGATATTTCCCTGTTTGGAAGACATGCAACGCGGAAATGGAATTAGACGGGCCGGGCAGGCTGTGTGCATTGTGGAAGCTCCCTGCCTCGCCGCAGGCTGGGAGAGGTCGTCAACCTCTTACGGCCTTCTGGCGGTTCCCACAGGAGCAGCGGGACACACAGTGTAACACTTCGTAATGAGCTAACGCTGCCTGGCTGCCGAAGAAACACTGGCCGAGCTCGCTGACGACAATCAGTACACCACAGATTAATTTCTGAGAATGAACTACTGCTCATCTCATGTTTCTATTACGTCTGCCTGTCTTAGGATTCATATGGCATGCTTCTGTTATCGGCGCTCACTTTAGGAGCTACTTTCATCATTACCAATGTTATACCCTAAGGCAGGTTTTCACTTGTTGGCTCTCCATACTCTCCTTGTCTTCTGCACTCATCTTTAGCTCCATATAATTTCCGTTCCCATTTATGCTTTTTATAATCTTGTGCCTCCTTCTTCATCTCACTTTTCAGCCACAAACTAAACCCTCTGTTTGCAAGCAATCACCTCTCAGTAAGTGTCCCATCCAGTTCTTACCGAGCGTGGTGGGTGAACGGCTAACGTTCTGGCCTCACATTCGGGAGGGCGCCGGTTCAAATCCCGCTCCAGTCATCCAGATTTGGGTTTTCCATGGTTACACCAAATCACTCCAGGCGAATGCCGGGATGCTTCCTTCAAAGAGGCCATGGCCGAATCCCTTCCCGTTCCTTGTCTCCAGTTCCATTCCGCCTCTATTGACCTTAGCCGTCGACGAGGCGTAAAGCACTAAAAAAAAAAAATCCAGTCTTCTGTTTTTCTCTTCCAGTAACTTCCTCCTTTCATCAACCCTTTCCAGTACTTAAACAGTCCCACTTTTTCCATCCAGCTTATCCTCACCATTATCCTCCTCATCCACGTCTCAAACGCTTCTATCAATTTTTCATCCTCTTGTCTCAGGGTTTACATCTCTGCCCCACTCCATACAAAACATTTGTTAAGTATTTTCCTGAATGTTTTATCTAATTTCCAGTTTAATAATCTCCTCTTATTATTAAATGCTTCCTTCGCTACAGCAAAACAAATTTTCACCTCATGATGTTATCCCAAGTCCTCAGTGAGTATACTACCAATATATTTGAAGGCTCTTACTTAGTTGATATTTGCTTGTACTATCATAATATTTACCAGTATTCTTCCTTTCCCAATCGCCATTCAATTTCTGTGGGTATTAACTTTTCGGCGAATTTGTGTATCACCACCTTTCTGTGGGTATGTAAACTGATTTTTGTGATATAAGTGTTAATTGTATTATATATTGTGGTTATCTCGTTTCAGCATTCATAAGGTAGCTTAAAGAAAACCATCGTTCGTCTGTATTCTGAACGGCTTGTTACGTAGGGCTCAAGATTTTTAAACAATCCAATTCCTGGTCCTTTCACACACATGGTCCAGATGGGTGGGGGGGGGGGAGGGGGGAGGGGAGGTCATTTTCCACGTTCAAGAGATATTAACGATTTCAAAGATCTTTTGTGTATATACCTGTTCCCTCAAATATGAAGCTCCTTCGCCTCATCAACTTCGGGGTCATAGAGGCGATAAAGGACAGAGGGCGATAAACGGGAAGGAATCTGGCCGTTGTTTTCTGAAGGAATCATTCTCACATTCGCTTGGAGGGAAAACCATGGAAATACGAAATTTGGAATGGGTGGACGAGGATTCGAACCCTCGTCCTCCCAAATGCGAGGCCAGAGCATTACCACTCACCTGTCTCGAAGAATCTTTATCTTGCTATACGAAATTTCACACAGATTTTAAAGTGATTTAGGGGCACTATGGGAAACAGAAATTTGATTGGCTCGACAGAGATTTGAATCTGCGATCTCCTGAACGCCAGAACCGAGTATTAATGATCACGCGGATTTTCATTGTACACTATTTTTTTTCCTTGTTTAGACTAATAAATGAGAATAATTAAACGAATATATGAAATGACAGACAATACAAATATTTCGTGATCTTTTAATTAACTTCGACAATAGAAACACTTTGCATCATGGTGGTAGACAGGACAGTGGACCTTCAGAGCTGTTAATTATATTACAATTCCAAGTAGTCCCCAAGTTGAATGAATCATTAATGATAAACAGTATCGCGTTGCGAAAATAAGTAATGTCTCCATGAAATAGTTTCTCCATTGGATCACTCACATGTAGCTGACAGAGATTACGTAACCTTAATTTGAATAACTTTCTGATAACCTTTGATGAGAAGCTAGTAGAAAATTCTGCTAGTGAAATTCTATTTACGTAGAATGTGACTGTTCTTAGCTTAACAATAGAATGGAGAAAGGAGTTCCAAAGTTAGATAAGCTGCAGTTTATTGTCTTTGAGCCTATCTTCTAGATAAGAAAACAAAGCCCGCTGGAGCCTTATTATAGGAGACTCGGGTGTTGCCACTCCTTATCGGGAGATGGAAGGTATCAGGTACATTCATCTTCTAGAAACTGGAATAAACCAACCAGTCCGTTAGATTAAAACGAAACGCTCTTTGTTCCGCACTACAACAACAGAACAATAACTTGTACACAGTATTCGCACTATAACTAACCAGGCAGCAATAATAAATTTTACAACTGTTAGATTTATAGCATACAAGCAACTGACATGATGCAAATATTTTCATAAGAATCGCTTCTTCAAATTTTGAAAAGGCTTTTATGAATAATGGTTTGCTGTTTACGTATTAACTCTGATGGCTGAAACTAAACCAATATTGTATCACATGAAGTACCTTTCTATGTCCTTAAAATGTCCGCATTTGTTTCATGTCCTCCCGGAGGTGGTATCTGGAAGTTTTTTCGGCCTATTAACAATTCTTTAAAGATAATAAGGTCTTGAATTGGTTAATTTTTTTCACATTGTCACACATATAGGATCGACAGTATTGTTTTCAACGGCACTGTTCTCTGTATAGACCGAGCGTGGTGGTTTAACGGTTAGCGTTCTGGCCTCGCAGTCGGGAGGACGGCGGTTCGAATCCCCGTCCGGGCATCCAGATTTGGGTTTTCCATGGTTTCCCAAATCACTCCAGTCAAATGCCGGGATGGTTCCTTCAAAAAGGCCATGGCCGAATTCCTTCCCATTCCTTGCCCCCCATCCTTTCCCGTCTCTAAAGACCTCGCTGTTAAGAGACGTTAAGCATTAAAAAAAAAAAAAAATATATGTTCTCTGTATAGGACACTTTCAGATCAAAAACGAATTTTGGGTAACATCCTCCCGGTGAATTGACTACTTTTCTTCTTTATTCTTCTCTGATTCCTGTGATTCAAATCGTCGAATGTCAGCTGGTGCAATGTCTCCCACAACAGATTGTCTCAAACACTCAGTTACCATGCAATCTAACCTTGTCGTTGGGCATCGTATTATGCAACGAAAAACTCACGTTTCGGACGACGTACTGTGGCCTTCTTCGAAGGAAGGATGAAATAGTATATCGGCAGAAAAGTCTGATTTTCGTCCCATTACACGGTGCTGCCTTAGTAGCGTAGACGCCAAACTTTCCGGGAGCTGAATTCATATATCACATCACTCTTGGCGTATGTGAGCAGACGCTTCAACTTTCACCCACAAAAAATAGCCTGATGCTGACGAACACGGGAACTGAAGGTTTCCCCCATCACCTCCCCCACCCATCTTTATGTGATATTGATGGAATATCATGAAGCAGAATCCGTGAAATTTGTTGTAAATAATAACTGATGAAAAAGAGAATAAAAATATGTTCAGATGTATCGCAAAAAGTAGGATTAATTTTATTACTTGGGTAGTAAAATTCCAACTAATGGCAAAATCAAGAACAATACTAAAAACGTAGTACTACTAGGGGAAAAGTCTTCTTTGCAAAGATAAACATTTTAATTCCAGTCGTTGACCAAGGCTTCAGAGAGAACTTTGTGAAACCTCGTCGCATAATGGAAGTGAAAATTCGGCTTTGGGGATGCAAGAAACAAGAAATCTTGAACCGTTTGAAAATTGGCAATATAGAAAGAAGGATGCTGGAAATTAAACCGTCTGATCAGTAAGAACTGAAAATGTATCGGAAACGGTATTTGAGCAAAAGAGTTTTATAGGAATCTTACAGAAAAAACAGACAGGATTGTGAAACACGTTTTGAGATAAGAAGGAATTGCTATTTATTATTTTCCTTTATATTTAGATTACTTGCCAGTACAACCAGACTATACATGCACTATTCAGTAATTACATGTAGATATTCATATTACAAAGAAAGGTTCTCTTACTTCCAATTTTCTATCAACATTTAATTTACTGTTATGCAGTGATTCCTGTTATTCTGAAAAAGTCTTGAATTAATTGGTACACCCTAATTTCCGTAATATCTCGCTCTGTGTAGGTTCTTTAGATCATACACTTATTCCATCCTAGGATCATGTTACCAGTTACCTCCGTAATTTCAGTTTGATATGTCAGATGCTCCGGTTCCGTATGTTTTCTATGTATAACGTGACTGAATTTCAGATGTGCAACCATCATGTAAAATTTTCTGGAAATTCTACTTTTGTAGCAATATAATTTTGGTATGCGAATGTTGATTTCTCTGTAATTAGTTGTGTTTCCTTCTGTTAGTTGTTTCGTGTCATCATCCCATCTCGTTTCAGAGAATCTTTAAACTTAGCTAACGATTAAGAGGCGTGGGTATTGTGAATGCATCTTGGTACATTTTTTGGCTTCTTATGTATTTTGCCTCATCCTTCTCGTATATCGAAGTGACCTTTGACCCACGATATTTCAGCCCGTTACGGTTTCTTGGATATATTTATGGATCTAGAAGGGTTACCAAGTCAGAAATTTACTATCGTGAAAGTAGTAGTAGTACATAGTCACGAGTAATAAACGAACTATTTTTGGTAAAAACTGTTTTATTAACAAAATAGTTTGATCGCTCCTACAGTCGATTTAAATTAAAAAAATGCATTTCACAGAGTCTAAAAGTGATAAAAATTGCGATTTAAAAACAAACAAAAAATGAATTTGTATGTTCAAATCCTATAACTGTGAGACCTGACTCGCCGAAATACGAACATTAGCTTTATTTTACTATAAGAGTTAGCTCTGCAAAATTTTAACACTTTGGTTTGAAGGGACTTATAAGTAATAATATAAGTATTAATCACGGACATAGATCACCTTACAATGTAGTAAAACGTTCTTTCCCCTGCAAAGGATTCAAAGCTGCTGTTTATTTTACTATCGTAACAAAAATTGTGACGTGGCTTGTAGCACACAAAATTCCCGGTCTTTGAAGGAGTAACCTGTTCCTCATTGTATTTTGAAATGTCTGTGTATATTAATTCCGTTGCTTCCGGCTCTTGTAAGTTAACTTAGTCAACAACCCAACGGTCGGTTGGATCCTCCTGAAGGAGGCATACTAAGCCATTGTGTCATGGGTAGGACGGCCAGTTCCTTTCCTCTGGGTCCTACAGTTTAAAGTGGAATCCGAACCACGCAGCGTCCTGGCATAGCTCATATGATCAAACACTTTTGTATAAACCCATTTATTATTAGAATGAGATAGGGACTTTTTATTTTATTTTGTAGCGTAACCCTCTTTCATTTTACCGTACAACAGATATGAGCTGTTAAAAAAGAATCAGGTAAGCGAAGACGATGGTTGCGATGAGTGTTAAAACGAGATTCTTTCAGATTCTGAGTTTTACATTAAATCAGTCGAGCGACTGATGACACAAGAGATGAAAGCCACATCTAAGCATGCATTTACCAGAATATGTTCAACAGCTAATCCTTTAAGGGGCGTCAACTTTTTATTTGATATTCCCGCCCTCCCTTCAAAGAGTAAAGGTCACCCTGTTCAAACAAGGTAGGGCGAGGGGATCCAGATTTTAAGAAAGACACCTAACCATCTAAAGACATCGCGTAAATAAAAGGTATTTCTCAAGACTGCTGATTACTTCTGTTAACATTGGATGCCTGAGCCAAGTACAATTCTGTTTCATTGACCTGAACCACGAAACAGGGTTATCCACACTGAGAGAATATAAGCGAGGCGATATTTAGAATTGGAGTTGCCGTGGCTTCTCACTATTCCAATCACCTGCTGTTTTGCACCATGCGCATTCAACGAAGATTTGTCCGCCCTCTCCTGCTAACGACAAGTGTCTGCGATGTGGATCGGGCGCAGGCGAGAGGGACCCACTGCTGCGAAGATGTTGATGAGGCAGCGCCGACAATGGTGCGCCCTGCAGGCCGACCGGCTCACAATCGATATTTGATGGCGGTTATTAACGCGTGACGTGTGGCCCACGACAGAGATATATCGGCGATAAGGCGTGCCTCTCGAGACTTCATTAACGAACACAGGCCTCTCTCTGTCTGTGCGGCCAGTGAAGGTATGGAGGGGTCACCGCCAGGAGAAAGCAATATTACTGCTCTCACGACTTAGGTGTCTATGTGGACTTATATATTATCCACTTTAATTATATATTTGGAGACTGGACGCAAACTGAATAGTCCGACAACCTTCGGAGAGTATCGACAATGCCCGAAGTGTTAGTTACACTTGCTGCCACCACAGCGCTGCTTGGCTAACCAGGAAATTTCAAACAAATAACTGCATCTGATTAGATTTTCACTTGATTTGCTAAAAGGAAGTGTAACTGTAAAGTGAACTAGAACACAATTCTCTCTTGAGGAAGTAACTGTATAAAAATTATAAAGCAAGCAGAGATATATGCGTTTAAATGTACATTGTGCTAGTTGTTTATTGATGACAATAATTTGTATAAATTCGTGTAATTAGAAGAGCATCTAATGTCTACGATCGATATTCTTTGTTCCCGTTATTGGAACCAGTTCACAAAATAAGCTAAGAATTTTTTGTCGTTAGATAAGAAACAGTATTATTAAAACCTCAGAGAGTTTACAAGAAAAGTAACAAATTAATAAATATATCAAACAAAAATATAATAGTTATTCGTTTTTTTTAAATTATGCTTCCCTTAGAAACTTTTTCAACAATAAAAATTTCCGTCATTTTTGACGGGCTTTGTGGAAGTAGTACAAAACGGACGGAGGAAATAAAAAATATAATGTCAGGCAGAGATGCGATTATTGTTTTCTTACTGTGAGTCAGCATTAATAATCATTTTAGCCTCCCATCGCCTGTTGAAGATGAAGCAGCGAAAATACGAGAGCAGAGCGGGATTTCACTATGTAAAAATGTTTTATTGTTGAAATGAAGTCATCACGGGTTTATTGTTGTTGTTATCATTATTAAAACTGATTAGACTGTTATCGGTATGCAATTTAAAAATTTGTCGGTAGTTATACACCCTATACATGTAACAGGCTTTACCCCAGTACAATAATATTCTGTGTTTTGTTTTATGATATTTACATTTCATACTTCTTGTATGCAACGTAAAATACCTAATAGTATTTATTTTTCGAAAATTTCCAGTAACTCTACACGATTCTAGTAATACATACCTGATAGTATTTCGTTTTTTTGTAAAATGCTTCAAAATTCCCAGTTACTCTATGCGATTCTAATAACACAGGATTGGATGTTACATTAAAATTTCGCAAAAAGAAAAGAATTTTATAAGATTACATAAAGCAGTTTTAAGTTCAAGTTGGATATTGAGCTCCACAGATCATGTCGACTAATCACCATCATCTTTGGCAAGGGTGAAGATATTGGCTGGCATCGCCCCTTCAGTCATACACCGGGAACTAGTTACCAACACGGCAAGGCTTCCTGTAGAAGGTCATGCTCAAGCGCCATCGATACTAAGTCCCGATCGAACTACTTACGGGTCTCAATGTCATTGGAAACAACACCAAGCAGTAAAAGAATATCGGCGCGGGTGATCAGAGTGTGACATAGCACTGACTGGATCAAGCTGAAAGAAGGTCTGAACACTCAAGTCACTGAATAGATTTCGAGTTGGAATTCGTTGTTGCATAGATAATGTCGCTTCATAGGGATACCCGGGTGAGTAACCAGATACCAAATGTTCTTGTGACGAGGTCCGAATAATTTGGAATTAATGTATTCCTATCAAACCTACATTCAGATTTCGCATTGGCTAAGAAATTACTTTGTATTTGATGCTGTCATAGACACGATAAGATGTTCATAATGCAAAGAAACTTCAGATTTAGATCCCATTTTACCATGCGAAACAATTTTATTCTTGGACTTTGTATGGCTCATGAAACGGAAGATGACAATGTTCTTCATAATCATTAATATGGTGCATGGTGGTCTGGAACCTATTTACAGAAGTAACAACTAATACAAGAGTCTCTGCAAGTAGCAAAATTTATTATTAAAAAAAAAATACGTTAATGCAACTTTTGTCAAAACTATACCTTTTGCCACCCATGTTTCGCCTTCCGTCCAGCTATCAGCTATCGAAACTTTTACTGAAAAATTAGGTGTCACAGTTACGTACGTTTTGCGTATAGGCCTACTGCACTTTCTTTGACATCCTGATAAATATTTTCACATTGCTACTATGGTTTAACTTGGTCCC
>CM061920.1:295383808-295668819 GCA_031002005.1 Vandiemenella viatica | reverse complement strand
AGGACTCAGAAGCCTCGCACACTGTCCGTGTAACAATCGTTCTCTCAGGAAAACAAAAAATGCAATTGCATTGGTGATCGTTCATTAACAATTCATTACAGAAAATTTTTCAGATTATTTACGCAGTTAACAGTGAATTTCCAGCATATCTTCTCAAGATTTACTCACTCAGCGCCGTAACTAAGGAATTTGGACACATAATGCGCCAGAGTCTATACAGTTAAAATGATTTCGAGACTTTCACGGTGCCCCCGTTCGGGCATGTAGATTTGGATTTTCCATGGTTCCGTAAATCACTACAGATAAATGCCTGGGTGGTTCCTTCTAAATGTTCTTGACGAATGCCTCCCATCTTGTATCAGTCCTCTCCCGTCTCTAATGACATCGGCGTCGACGAAGCATAAAGACAGTAGCAAAAAAAAAAAAAATATGTTTCATCGGAGCAAAACGTGCTTTTATTCTTTTCTTCATGGATACATGATATCATGTGCCTGAATATTCTTGAAACGATCATTTCACAGATACGTGTAGATATGCACGATACCCTGTCTAATCATTACCTTCAGCAGTCTATATTTCCTTGACGTCAGTTTCCTAGCACGGTTGTTTGGCAGTACAGGGCCAATTGCACATTCACCTTGTTATTTAAACTTGACACGCATTTTTAGCGGCTTTTCATAAAATATCAGTTACGTTCCGCCTTCAGCTTCAAATATCGCCAAAATCTGAAATCAAATCTACGCCTTAGTTGAATAATTGGGCCCCGATATAAGGAATCTAGTTTGAAATTAAAAGTTGTAAAGTTATTTACTGAAGCAATCTAGATTTTATCTACGACCGTTCTTAAGGAGTCGGTAGTAACTTGGACAGAGGAGAGCCGTGAAATAAGAACGCATCCATCGTGCTGCAATCACTCTGGAGGCAAAGTAATACGATAATGGATGACATATATTCACAGTACAGTGACGTCATACCCATCTCTGCCACCGCAGTTCGTTTTGTATACGACTTGTATATGACTTATCACCTGACTGGTTGGGAAATCGTCGCTTTGAAATTATATCCGAAAGTGCAAAGTCGATTAATCGATTGGAGCATCGCGATACTTATGATTGAAGTCATTCGCGATTTTGGAGCAGAGCTTGGGCCAAAAATTCCTATTGTTTGCGTGATATTGTGTATTTATATGGCTTTGATGAGTCTTTGTTTGTGTGTTTTGTATTCTTTATAATGAAAGAAAGTCGAGATTGAAACCCGATAATGACCTATTCAGGTGTATTGTTACGTATGACAGGAAGGGGATCTCCAATTTTTACGTTTCCATCCGACAGACGTATCAGTGTCTTATATTATCCATACGCCCAACGGCGTGGTGCTGGATTTAACCCGGGCGTATGTTACAGAATCAAGTGGTTAGGAATTATTCATAGCCCCGTTGAGTAAATCTCAAAAAATAAAAATTTGTTCCGTTAGCGGTGATTGAAAATGTTAATTCCAAGTGGGTTTGCCAGAAACTGTCACAAATATTAGCGACCTGGTTTTGAAGAGGCCAAAATGCTGTTACAGAAAAATACTAATACCTCTCTGTATGTTAAACGATGCTTCGTATAGTATTTCTCTGCTTATACACTAGTTTCATGCGTATGTTAAAAGCTTTTATGAACGTTTCACATGTAACATTAAAGTCTTATAACGGTTCACTTGTTAAGGTTCCACTCATTTGGTGATATAGATCACCATTTATTAAGGCTTTGAATCGATATTCTCCCTGAACGTAGTAAATCTCGAAGATCGAGCATTTGAAACGACGAAACTATTGCTCTTATCTTGCTTTTCATATAACTGGAACTCATGAATCGAGCCGTGTCTACCATCTTTACTTTTATCTTATTATCAAATAAAAATTTATGTCTAAAGTTTCAGTTTACTTCCATCTTCTTTAGTGTAGTAAATTCCTTCCAATCTTGTAAGGCAAAGAGTATTCTCAAGCACATTGTTAGTACAAATCAAAAATATTAAACGGTAAAGAAACTTCTTTTTTTTTCAACAGTTAAAAAAACTGTAAAAATTGTACAAGTGTGTTATGAAGTAAAATAGTTTGGTGTGATATTTTGACTTGGTTGCAGTGTTTCAAGTTGCATCAAATTCCGCCTCCTTTGTGGCTGGAACTACTGATTTAGAAGGAATCCGAAAGATGAAGCGCCCTGGCTTTCTTCACTTAATGCAAATAAAGCTCTCCGATAGGTTAAGGTCGGCTTAATTGGCTGTAAAAATTCCAAGTCAGTTTGTAAATTAAACATCTCACCCAAAATGTTCAGTTTTAATAATTGATCTACCAACCTAATGACGCGAGCAGTTCGTATAGTTCGCAATGCAAGCACACAAGGTGAAATCAATACGTCCCTTCGGAATCATAAGCGGCTGGTACTAGATGTTTCAGAATATGAGAATACGGTACAGCCTTACCGTAAACAACATTTTTCGTATGGAGACTGATAATTCGGTGACAGGACTAGCTATGATCTTCGTCAATGTGCTCCACAACTGAGAAAGGTTTCCTGCACATAGTGGTTAGTTATAACAGCATAGCAGCCTGGACCCCCAGCGATGTCTCGTACCCCGCCGTGGCGTCAACGGCACGTTTTAGAGGAATGCGAGGAGTATGACCAGCAGGTACAATGCGTGACTGATCACTGAGGAATCGCAGATGAAATAACTCAACGATGCGAAGCAGTTGCCGACGATCAGATACTATCTATCCGTGGCCATTGTTTTCAACCAATACGTGACTGTTGTACTAGTAGATAACGTGATTCTTACTGAAGACTGATCCATCCGGGGAGAGGTTTGGCGATGAATAATAGCGAAAGTAATAACTAGATACTTTCCATGCAGGAAAATTGACTTTTAATTGACTCTGCAAAATTGCAGGCGAAAAAAGGCCGTGAGAGGATGTGAGTATCACAAAGAGCTGTAACCTCAGCTCCGCAGAAAGATCCTGCAACCTTCTGGATAATGATAAATTTTGTTTACTAAAACACTAAAGCAACTGTTGCTGGGATTGTTTTTATTGTGGACGCGTTTCGCTTTTTCTATATGAATCAGAGACCCAATATTTTAATTTAAATTTCTGATTCGTGATAGCTGTTCAACTATGCATTCACGAAGTTTGTCACTTTTAATCAAGTATTGTCAGAATAATCGACATAGCAGAAGAAACGGCCTACGGTGCCTGCATTTTTATTTTTAGTAGTGTTATTTCTCGTATTTTTTGTTGGATAGCTGTTTAGTGAAGTTGATTTTTACTTTCTTTGGTGTTTGATGCCTCGTTAACGCCATTAGAGATGGGAGAAGATTGGGGGATAAGGAACGGGAAGGAATTCTGTCATGGAATTTTTGAGAAGCTATCCTGGCAATCGCCAACAGGATTATGGAAAACTTGAAAAACAGCAATTTGGAAGTTTGGACTTGTACCATATTTGTAGCCGCCTCCTCCTGAATTCCCGGCTCAAGCGTGACTGTTCACCCACCAGTCGCTGGCTAGTCTTAAGTTCTTTGACGCTGTATTGCAATGAATGGTATATCCATTTTTAGATGACATCGGAACGTATATCACTGGAAGAAATTACTCTGGCAAACTGATCAGACACAGCCGAAAGAAACGGCTGCATTTTACTGCTCGTGCATTGCGGAAAGCCGTTGCAGGACGCCGGTGATAAGGCTGTTGTTATCAGTAGAGACTGGGTCGCAGCTGCCAGATAACAGAGCCATCGGTCTGACTGCCAGCTCTTTCGAACGAAACAGCACTTTGTGAACGAAAAACTCTGGTACCGAGAAACGTCTCTTGCTCCCTACAAAGTTTTCTCCTTCGACATTCACCCACTTGTCCCAGTCGTGTATTCACTTCACAACGCAGTATTGTTAACCTTCTTCTGAAATATCCATAAACGCTGGCAAGAATTTTGTTTAGTCTCATTAATTGTACCGAACTCGGTAGTTGTTCGGTAATGCTAGGGCCTGGCATTCTGGAGGACGCGGGATCAAATCGTTGTCCGGCCATCAAGATTTCGGTTTGTATAGTTACCGGGAATACTCCCGACGAATTCTTGTAATCTTTGAATCTTCTTCAAAAGATCATGCCTGAATTCCTTCCTGTTTCTTCTCCCTAATCCTCTCTCGCCTCTAGTGACCAGCCAGTCGACGAGGCGTAATGTACAAAGTAAAAATATAAAACATCAGTGCTGAAAAAACGTCGTCCTTTCAGCACTGATTTTAACGGATGTGTCAAAGGTAACCATGTCTGGGTAGTCGGTATGCCAGGGATGGACAACAACCTGGTTGTCGTCAAACAACTGGCGACTCGACAATGTTGAGTGAGCAGCGCGAGGGACAAATTTTGATTCAAGTCGTTGAGTGTTCTTTTTCGCTTAAATTTCATATAATGACGTCGTTTAGATTCAAACCTCTTCTGAAATTTCCTGGCAGTTAAAAGATGTTTTGTACGATCAAGATCACTGATTTTATGAACAGTAGAGGTCAAGGACCTTCTCGTAGATTGTCATCTTCTATTGAGTGACTACTAAATTGGGATCGGAAAAAAAAATTAATAATAATAATAATAATAATGTGGAGGATCATAACGTACGCATTGCTGACAATCTGACGATGAAGTGGCAAACCAGGAAAGTTCGGTGATTTTTTTTTTAATAGACCTCGTACGTGTTAGAGGATGTCAGCCAACAATCACCGTTGTTTCACAACTTTTCCTCTCCATTCACTGACCATTCGTAAGAAGATTAAGTTTGAAATTTTTCATGTTTCTCAGTTTATTTAAGTATCGCTTTTGTTAAGTGAGAAGGTAGCAGCGGTATTTAGCAAGATAATAATCAGATGATTTAGTCTGAATCTGTTGCGAATTATGTAGAAAGCATCAATACAACCGATTCAACAAACCTATGGCATTTTTAGTCCTCAAAAATTGCTTTGTTCCTTCACCATAAAAAAAAAATCGTTTTCCTTACCAGCAGTAGGAACAGTACGAACTAACGGAAATTCTCTGTTTCTATCTGCTACTGATAGTGATTTCATTTCAGTCACTGCTAGAGGTGAACAAAAACTGAATTTTGGCTGTAAGAAATCTTCATGCTTTTGTATTACAAGAGATGATTTTTTTTTCGATACACTTGTTCCTGTTTGTTGAAATCCATGTTCAAAAGAAATTTAAATGGGAACGTAAAGAAATCAATAAAAAAATCTCCAGTTTAATAAAAAGTAGATGGATACTTTCGTTTATCTGTCATACTGTCTATATGCAAGACATTTTAATTTACTGATTCGTATTTGTCTTGATAAATTCGCGTGTAACACTGTAAAATATTTGTAGTTCATAACGAGGTGTATCTGTGTTTATCAACATAACTAAACCAAGTCATTAGCCATATCATACTACTTACCAACTAATCCACAATCTTTGATCTGCCGTTAACATTATTTTTCTACTTTCCTCTTATTTTGGTTCTTATATTTTAAACGTGTGAAGTGGTATTAAAGAGAGCTTTGCTCGTGACAGTGAATGATCGGGTTTTTTTTCGAAGATTTTGTACTCGTAAATAACTACCAGAAAGGTTGCGCTATCATTCGTGTAGTCTAAATCAGCATTTCTTAACGTTTCAAAACGCTAAGATCAGTAAAATGCTATTTATTATTACTATTATTATTTTCAGACATATAATAATCACTACTTAACCATAAAACTAACAACGCTTTGTTTTATGCCAGCTGGAACATATTTAAATGCAGTAACATTACAGTTATTTCCGAAAATCCAAATAATTTCCTGTCGTTGAGGTATTGGTCTTTCATAAAGTTTGATTTATAGGCTTTTATCATTATACAGGGCGTTCGCCGGAAAACGCAACCCTCCCAGTCTGTTGCCGTCGGCAACTTTCTCGGACAGCGGAGCCAGCAGTTTCCGCCACACGGCACCGTGAATCACCGCACTGTTTAACACCTCCGCTGCCCCAACAGTGCAGTGCAGTGACCCTTACATTGTTAAGAACGGTTTCTTTGCATTGTGACTTCAGTCTCTTATTAATCAGTGTTGTGAGTAAACGTTTCTTTGCGGTTTGGCTGGTTTGGGGCTTCATACTCTTACCGTGTTTGAGTGTGAGTAAAATTATGGTACGTTACAGTTTGCAACAAAGAATATTTCTCTACGATACATATGTGAAGAAGAAGTCGTTTAAAAAGTTTCGCAGTAAATTTCGTCGTGAATATCCTGGCGCTTTACTGCCAGCTAAATCAACAATTCTGCGTCTGGTTAAAAAAGTAAGAGAAACGGGTTCATTTTTTAACAAAAAGAGACTGTCGGTCAACCGTATTCTCACAGAGGAGAAAATTGACGATATCGCTTTTCGACTAGAACAGTCACCCAAAAAATCATTAAGTCAGTTAGGGCAGCGTGTGTCTCGAAATATGTTCAGAAGATGTGAAATGTGCATTACACAAGAGTGTCAACACTTCCAGCATCTTTTATAAGGTAAGCTAATGAATTACGTCACATTTAAATGCTTAGCACATACAAGTTTATGAAATAGTCCGCGGCCGACGGTCGAATAATGCCGGGAGCTGACCGCTCGCTCGCCGCGAGCAGTTTCTTCCTTGTAGCGCTAACAGTGGGTTGCGTTTCCCGGCGAACGCCCTGTATAATAGGAGTACTGTATCAGTTTTATGTGAATAATTTTTACTAAATTATTTTTGTTATATGTTTAATTGAGTAATAATTAAATTTTTAATACTCTGTAAGCGGTTCCACCTGTGCCGTCTATGCGGACCACGGGTTAGAAAACAATGGTTTAGATTTTAAGATTCTGTAACGACGCCTTCCACTCGACTCTGAGTTAGCTTGTGCAAGAAACAATTCTGAAAGTTATTTTCATCTTTAGGGACTCGCCAGCAACGTGTGAGAGATGGTGACTCCGATTCTTGTCACCAGATTGTCTATTAAAATCCTGGGTTGAAAGCCAAACCCCTCCACTGTTCGTATGGAGTTAGGCCATACGACACTCTTCATCCGGGGCTTTGAAGAAGAAAATCTGGACGGCCTCAATAGCATCCTCCGGAGGATTAGTCCCGAATGCGCCTGCACATCTTTTCATACCATCACAATCATCTAAATTCATACGCCAACTCGTGGTCATACAGATGACAGGAACTGACCATCGTACTTCTGACAATCACCGGCCAAGCAGGGCTCTTGCAGGAGAATACAACCAAGCTTCTGGTTTTCGAGAAAACATATATACAAGTATCTAACAAGCAGTTGTAAAAGCCCTCAAACCAAAAATGAAATGGAATTGTATTTTATGAAGCATTTGTAGTAAGCTAGAGTTTGCTTGAATATGATCTGGTATGTTTGTTGCGCAATTTCCTGTAAATCAATGTATACAGACTTTGTTTTATGAAAGAAAATTATTTAGAGGCCATTTAATATGTTTAATGACAGAATTGTTCAAGAGAATTAAATGTTTGTAATTCCAAGTATTGAGGCAAGTTATGATGTCTAAAGGACAATTTACTACAGTTTAAAATGATTTCTGTGAATAATTTTATGTTTAACTATCTTTATTTTCCATTTCTGACCATTTTGTAATGATTGTAAATGATAATTTATTACTTCTGATTGTTTTTAATATGTTTCAATTGTTTAAGTATTCTTAATGTTCGTGAAATATCTGTCGGAATCTTTGGAAGTGTTCTAGAAATTTCGATGTAGCTTATATAAAGCGAATATCCGCGAGAGAGATAAAGTTTATACAGACTCAATATACGACGGCGAAGGACTGTATTGTCTGTGGAAGGAGTATTGTATGCAATCTCTGGATTGTATGTATACATGTAAACAGTATCGTTGGCGTCGTGATTATGAAAATAAAAGAAATTTTAAACGGAACTGTATGGTGGACAGGTTATTTATCATATTAATTAAACCACAAACAATCTAATATGGCGACCGTGTACAGTGACGATGGATTATTAACATCTGTGAGTTGCTAATTCGCTAAAAGAGTTTGCAGCAGATTTGCAATGCGCAAATAAAATCTTCGGAGTTTATCGACTGACCAAGACTGTTAGAAGAGGTTACAAAGGCTGCACGCTTCGAAGAATTACAATTGCAATCATCGTTGGTTCACGACAAGTTTGTAGAATTCCGACGAGTAAAATAATCGGTGGCTACGTCTGGATGTACGACGATAGCGGGATTCGCCAGGCCTTTCCGACAGCAAGTGGAAAAATCTTCCAGCCCAGGATACAAGTCTACTCCGGCGTGAAGACGACGTGTTTTCGACAGTGGTGTGTTTTGTGTGTGGTGATTAAGTGTTTAGAATCAGTGAAAAAAGTGGTGTAAAAGTGCTACAAGGAGAAATATAAGGCGATGAAAAGTATTTAAGTGATACAAAACTAACGACGAACAATAAGTATTGAATATTCAGATATTTGTTTTTGCATGTTCGTTTGTGGCAGGTAATAGCAAAATTTCAAGTCTCCTCAAATTTGTTTTAAAATTTATTTTGCTACTAATTGAAAATGGCTGATAGTCGGAACCTACAAACATTTCTAGAATTTTTTGTAGCGAATTTTAACGACGCAAACTTTGACAGTAAATTTTCTGAACTTGGTAGAAATCTCTCTGAATTTAAGGATTCATTAGACAGCAAATTCTCTAAACTCAATGATTTATTTGACAACAAATTTTCAGAATTTAAGAGTGAGGTAAAGAAAGATATTGACAGTAAAGTTTCGGGAATTAATACTAAATTTGACAACCAATTTTCTGAATTTAAGAATAAGATTGAATGTGTAAATTTGATTGTAATGATTGAAAATATTATGTATTAATTCTGATTGTTTTTAATATGTTTCATTTGCTTAAGTATTCTTAATGTTCGAGAAATATCCATCGGAATCTTTTGAAGTGTTCTAGAAATTTCGATGTAGCTTATATAAAGTGAACTTCCGAGACAGAGATAAAGCTTATACAGACTCAATATATGACGGCGAGGGACTGTATTGTCTGTCGAAGGAGTGTTGTATGCAATCTCTGGATTGTATGTATGCATGTAAACAGTATCGTTGACATCGTGGTTATGAAAATAAAAGTAAGTTTAAACTGAACGGTATGGTGGACTGGTTATTTATCATATTAATTAAACCACGAACAATCTAACTGTCAATGCATCAATGCCGTATGGAGAAAAAACGCGCAATAAAATCGCTGGCCACTTCAGGGTACGATTTATAAAAATGTGAGTGAGTAATGACGGTGGCAGAGCGTATGACAGCGCCCTCGAGTTGAGTGACCTTGCCTCTGGCTGCCGTGCCGACCTCGCATTAGCAGACGAGGGCGTGCCTCTCCCACGGGCCCATGGCACGCACCACCTGCAGTCCAGCGAGTGCGTCACGCGCCCACCACAGTCCACATCTCCCTGTACCACTCAGCCAACTAGCAAAGCTGGGATAACTGTCGCAGTCAACCATAAGGGTGCATTAAAACTAAGTCTCTCTCGGTGCTGTGTGTTAATGTGTGCTTCTCGGGAAACTGACTGGGTAAACACTTAAATGAGTAACAAGTTATATCATTTCACAAGAAAGAAAAGAACTGTATTTTGTAGCTGCGAAACAGGTATAAGAATTTCCTATTGGAACAGGAGGCACGCACTGAGAACGAGAGGCCGGGATCGGGTAATTCTCGTGCGAGTCAAGTGTTAGACACAGCAGAGGGTTGAGACCTGGCAATGGACAGTTCCTGCGGCATTGTGGAAAGATTTACAAGTGAATGGAGCCTCAGATTTATTAGGATATGGCACAATTCTAGATACCGTCTAAGGTTGTCTTTTCTGTTTCTGTAAACCAACGGGAGCCTAGGGTAGGCTTCAGCAGGGGAGGCGATGGAACGTCGCGAACGTGGGTATTGGGGCTGGAGTCGCCAACTGGACGATTTGGCTGGCTCACCGCCAAGAGCAAGTGTTTCAGGAGACACAGATAGTGCAAGCCTGCATATGTGAGTTATGATAGGTCGTGCTGGATGGTCAAGCAACTCTCCTATGTTGTGTCGCTGGTGGAATTATGTGCCGTATGTGGACCGATGCATCTTTTGCTGAATGGCTGCAAGCGACGTTAGTTATTGTGATTAACTTAAAATAATGCATTGCTCTTCAGTTTGGGTGAACCTGAAATGGATCTGACTGGCGCAGACCTGCGTGATAAAAGAGGTTCTCAATGCTCTAATATTTTGATGCTAGCTGGACCATTACTCGCATATGGCACCCTGTAAATTTCGATCATGAGTGTAATGTTTTTTATTATTATTTCTTAAAACTGTCTTTATTTGTTGGTAAAATAATTGAAAAATTGAGAAATTTCATACGTGTTTTTTTCTGTAAATGCAAAGAAATCCATTCAAAGTAATTCATTTTAATTATAAAAATTAATGATTACTTCTCCCAATTTAAAAGATTTTTTTACTGATAATTTCAACGTAGTGTTTTCACGAAACATTTCTGCTATCAAACACACCGTCGCCATCTTCAATTGACGAGGACCTGACCTTTATAACGTGTCTAGAACGCGCGTTGTTGATTGGCAAGATATAACGTTGTGGTCTTCCGGCTTGGTCAGTACTTTCAACAAAAATGCTTCATATTTTTTATAATTACGTAAGTAAGTGCTAGCAAGAGACTAAAACATCTACTTGTGATCATTGAGGCAAAAAATAAGACACCCTTCGTAGGTTTTTAATAACCTGATTGATTTACTTTGATGCCTTGATGACTTAAATGTTAAATCACTTAGATTTTTCATTACTGCAGTTACCGACCAGTTATTATTGGGCGTTTGGCATCATATTTTACCCTCTATCTTCTATTATACGTTTTTACTACCTTCCTGCCTTTTCATGCATAAAGCACTTATAAAAGGAAACAATAAAAACAAACAGTTCACACAGGCAATCTTTTTCTTGCTTCTCCAGTGCGCATGATCTCTGCGAATACGAAGTACACAGTTCTGACGTGAAACATAATATATGACGCTTAATCCTGTAGGCCGGAATCGATACAACCATCTGTGCTTACAATGGACAATACGCTAACCAGATATTATGGCGTGGCTTGGTGATTCCCAAGCACTTAAAACGTAATACAAATATACATGAAGGATTAAAATTGACCACATTTTTTTTGTAACTATATGCCCCTGCAATAAAATCTGACCTACTTTTAATTCATAAGAACAAAACAGCGTCATATGGAAATCGCATATCCATCATCAACAAATTTTATTGCAACAAAACCCTCAAAATTCTGTTTTTTATGACTATTAATGAATTTCAGTTACAGATATTTTCGTTCTTTTTACTGACTCTGAAAAATCACATTTGGTTTGTAAACGGAAGGTTCAACGAATAATTCACATTAGTACAAAATCTTTCTTCCCTCGGTTCAGTTGTTGTTCTATTGAAAAGATGACTGCTATGTGTATCGTTAAATGTGGTTTGTCATTTTCTGTTTTTATGAGGATGAAAGAAGGAAGGGTTTATTTTTCTGAAACACATTAAAACACATGGACAAATTACTGTCAACAGTAGTTTACGCTTTCATTCCGAACAGTTTAAGGAAATACGACATCACCTGTAGTGATTTCAAGAAACCAAGAAAAATTGAAATATAGATGTTCGGATGGGGAATTGAACCCGTACCCTCTCGAATACCAGACCCGAGCGATCGCCGCTCACCCATCTCTGTCGTACTCCGTACAACTTTGGGTTATTTCTTTAATTTCAACTATTGAACAATAAGCCCGTTATAATAGTTATAATACGTTCGTTTATACTTTAGCTCATGTTCAAACCAGGCATCATGAAGTATTGATATTCCAATTTAGTATTCTTCGCAAGTATAAGATTTTCTGATAGGGTTTCGTTAAAGATGGAGTTACAGACTTATTTTATGTTGTAATTTTCTGTTACATGTGGTCCCAGCATGTACTGATGAACCACTTCTAGATAAGATACGTAGGCTATTCTAGTTTCTCTGGCAGCTCTTATTCTCAATGCGTAGCTAGTACAGTCATGTTCTTACCTTATTTTAGTACAGGGAAGATAAAAGTAAGCTTATCTAAAGTCTAGGTGATTCAATCGTCGCCTGAACCACAGAAAAATGTGAATCACGCCATAAAGATAGAAACTGGGTTCAGGAAGAATTTGATAGGAACATAATATTCTGTGGAACTGTTTATATGAAGGCTGTAAATTCTTTTGCTCTTATTTCCAGGAGACTCAATTTTTCAGAGAATAATTAGATCGGAGAGTGGCGTGAAGGAAAACGAAGCTAGCTTTTTTCCATAAGTTTGTCACTAATTTTTTCCATTATTAGTAATTTAAAAAGTTACTCGTATTGGCAAACCGGGCATGGTAGGTGAGCGATATCGTTCTGCACTCGTATTCGGGAAGGTTCCGTTCGAATCCCCATCCGGCCATCCAGATTTAAGTTATTTCCAAATCACTACAGGCGTATATTAAAATGGTTTCTTCAAAATGCAATGGCTGAATTCCTTCTCATGCATAGTTCTCAGTCCTTTTCTGCCCTAAAGATCTCAACGTCGACGAGGCGTAAACCCAAGAGTAAAGAAATCTCGTGGAAAATGTGACCGATTAATTAATTAATTTACGGTAAACTATAGAGATAAAATCATTGGGTCACAACTCTGATATATGCCGCTGTTACGTATTATCTCAGAAAACATTTTTCCTGCAATAAAAACTTACCTTTAAGTGAATATTAATTTGAGGGCACTTTTATAATCTTTTCTAACCTTTTAGATTCCAAATTAAAATGAAAAATATCCTATTTTATTCTCGGGACCGTGGGCTGTACAGAGTTCGAAAACGTATCAAAATCCAACTGTTTTTGGGTAAATTGCTTTCAGTGAAATGAACAGGAAGAGGAACAGTTATCAGTTATCAAAGTGATTATTGAAATATCGTGGCGACACAGGCCAACAGTTAGATGTTATGTATATACACATATAAATATTCCCAGGGCACCACTAAAAATAAAATGAACATTATCTGGAACATGCCAAAACAAGGAGCTTTCAGAATTTACTGTGCAGGGAAAAAGTTTTTTCAATAAATTTCTGAGTTCTCTACATTGTAGTGTGACGTTCATGCCACACTCCATGAATATATAGTCTTCGACTTACTATATTCAGATTATTCATTCAGTGCAAAATATTTTGTTGTTCAAGTCATAGGTCAATTTATCGTACTAAACCCAGGTGGCCAACGATTTGTAAATAACTTTTGGTAATGCAAGGTTGCTTATTTAAAGGAGCAAATAAAATGTCAAATGATCAAATATGATGATGGTGAGGACAAAATCTGAACATCCGTGTGGCCAGAGAAAGACGTTGGTTGGGAAAAAGAAGTCGGATTGAGCACAATAGGGGTGACGGACGCGACACGCGAGCGCCGTTAGCCCAAGATAAGGGCATTGCACTTGGGGCAAGTACACTAGGGTGGTCCAGCCGACCAGCGCTGCCTCAAGTGGGCGCGAAGCGAAAAGCTAATAGCGAGTGCTCCGGACATCACGTGATTTTGGCGTATAGCATCGGGGGTTACAAAAGTTAGTCCACAGCTTGTTTCCCCCCCCCCCCCCCCCAAGTGACATGATCGCTGTACTGCGAGAGGTGGGGCCATCGTCTTTTTGGTGGCTAAAGGGTGCTACATAGAGACACTTCTTCGTCCGCAGTGGCCGAGATGCAGTCATCGAACACACTCATACGAGACGAGCGAAATGGCACTGGGCGCAGCTTTGAGATCGATATCTCACAGTGACATGCTGTGTTATCATCATCGCGGAGCTGTCTGCATATAGTAATGTGCTCTTACGCCAGGCCAATGTTCATCGGTTTAACGAGGCTTTAGTGACTCTAGACGCAACATGAGAATAGAATTTCAGCTCTAATTGTGTAGGATCCTCTGAGCTAGCTGGCAACTTTTACACCGATCATTAAATTCTGAAAGCTCCTTGTTTTGACATGATCCAGATAATGTTAATTTTGTTTTTAATGGCGCCCTGGGAATAGTTATATGTGTATGTGTATAACATCTAACTGTTGGCCTGTGTCGCCGCGATATAATCACTTTGATAACTAAAATACTTAGAGTTCAATTATTGTTTGCTCTAATTCGGTAAATTATAAGGTCTGAGTATATCTTGCTTGTAATGTTCCATTATCTTGTGTTAGAAGTAACGTTAAATGCATCCAGCAATGTAAATGCTAGAAGACCGAATAAAACTTAATCTTTGTTTACCTGTAATCCTACAGTAATCAAGATTCTTGCTATCCAAATTATTAACACTCATAATCACTATTATATTTAATAAGTTATCAGAAGGTCAAAGATTTCAATAATTATAGAAATATGCTTCATTATATAATTATGCTTCAATTCAACCCTGTGTTGTATAATATTTGAAACTCCAATTAAAACCATGCAGTTGGTTTGCATGAATTACGCCCAAAGAAACAGAATTTGTTTCTCGCAGTTGAAAGATTATTTGTTAATTATATATTTAATATTGGTACCAACATTAATTTGATTGTGATTTCCCATAGTATGAGGGGATCTTTCTTTTCCTGCCCCTGAAAGTGGGGGCCTTTCGCATTTTGCCCATCCTGCCACCCTATATCTACGCCACTGTCCCAGTTCAAGACGTTGACTAGAGATTAGGAAATTTCCACGCTGCGATCGCTTCCACAGAAAATTTTCTTTTCTGATAATCATTTAGCAGTATTTCTTGAGATCCATAACGAATGTTGAGCTCCAAAGATATGAACACAGTAGACTGCAATAACCACCCACAAATTTTACCGCGAAATGTTGCTGTTGACAGCGTTAACCTTATAGAGAGTGCGTCTTTATTACAGAAGCTCGGAGTGACTATGAATCGCGACAATAGAGTACCAATTAACACCTGTAAAAGTAGAATAAAATGAAGTCAGCAGATCGAATAGTCCGCGGCCTCGGCTGGCATTTTTGAAGGCTCTTAACCCGACCTACACCTTGCTGTGTAACGTTAAGTATGCCAGGACGTTTCTGTGGTTCGTATTCAACGTTAAACTGTAGATTCCATGTACCCGGTAGTATTATCAAGTTAGGCTACTTAGCCACGACAAGAGGCGCTTCACGCGCATCGAAAACTGTCAGTCGGTGGGAGAACAATCCTTCGGGGTCTTCCGGTCAACATTGCCATACGATAAATAAATAATATGTAGATATCATGACGAAAATTCTGTAACCACAAGTAGATGGATCAAAGTTTGTGTTCCGTATAATCCACAAATGGTTGCTTTTTAAAAGTCCACATCATAGCATAAGTAACTAAACCAAATGTTACACTAATATGGTTTTAAACTTACTTCAGGATACAAGGCAAGTGGATGAGAAATATGGAACATTTGGAACTAAATACGATGTTCGATAGGTTTATTGTTATTATTATTATTCTTTTTTTTTTAATTGAAATTGAAGGTGCAGTCGCAAGCTGACGAATCTTTGAAACCTACGTGAAATTATCTGGAATAGATTTTTTGAAACTTTGAATAATCTATTACGGGACATTGATTGAGATTGTTTCCATACGCAAAACATCCTTTTTAACATTTTACATGTTTCACGTTAATATTTCTTATCTCCACAACAAAAAAATATATAAGAAATGGTCAGCTATTACCCTAATCATACTTGCATGTTCATCTTTATGTTTTCTATTTACAAAGGAACGGGAATTTGTCATGTCGTATAAGAAGGAACTATCTAGACATTGGCCTGGAGGTATTTTTGGGAACAGAAGCTGGATGACCGGGTAGTAAATCGAATTTCAGTCGTAAGAGATAAAGCATTCCCTCCCGGTCCAGTTTTTCAGTCTTCCTTAATACTTCTTCCCAATATTTGTAAACCATCTATTTTAACGCTCCACGTATACGTGTGTTTAAAACGAAGAAACTATCTAAACTTTTAAGGAAACTGACCGAAAAATACGAAAGAAAATAATATTTGCTGTGTGGTTTCAAGTTAGTCTGTAGAGCGGGTTGCTGTGGAGAAAGTTTTTAAGAACTGTCAAATATACCGTTATGTAGATATATAAAATCGTAACAATCATTATCAGAGTGGTCCGTAAAATGACTTATGAGATCACGTTGAACGTATCTATCCGAGTCAAAGAGAGGCGTACTAAATGTTGTAACAAATGACATAACTCCTCATACCTTATTTCTTAGGAAGCCTATCCGTATAAAGAATAAGAAGCATATAAGTCCGCTTGGGGCAACTAAGACCACGTTATCACTTCGTTTGGATTGGATTTTGCTTTTGATTCGTAAACATTCGTTTTAGAATTAGGGTTGGAATCACTAGAGGGGATCTACAGTTTAAAGTGGAATCCAAAACACGGAAGCGTTCTGGCAAACTTCTCATTACACAACGAGCTGCGCCACAGGTGCTGTTCAGGTTAATGACTTATGAAAATCCCTGCCGAGACAGAGATTCGAATCACGGACCTTTCGATCTCCAGTCGGACGCCTTAACCACTAAGCCACTAGCCACAATATGGCTTTACCAACAGCAGCCTTCTTTTCTTTTTAAAAATTTATTTTTGAGCGCAGAGATTAAGGAACCGATGAACTTTGAGTCGGCAATAGGACGTGTCATTGGTCGGCACTGGTGGGTGTAAAGTGTGAAACAAAGTAATTCCATTAACGCTTAATGGATCGCTTAGCCAGTAGCCAGTAAATCTCGGTCAGAGATATAATATGTTGCGGCAGCGCCCGAGGTACCTCACGGCTCGATGCTGGGACCGGCCTAATAGGAGAGCCGCGCTTTACGATCACGGTAAATTGTTTCTTGTCAGAACTGTGGCTACTCTGTTTCAGCAGTTAACACGGCCACCGGCGATCGTGTACAGTCACTGCACATCTGTGTGAGCGGCCTCACAGGACAGTACATCACAGGGACGTGCGGTGAGAATTTGCCGTCTGGGAGGACAGTTATTTCTGAGTCATCTGTAACAGAGATTAACATGTTCTGTATAACATTAGCAGATGGTAAGAAAAGTGATTCACGCTTCTGCAGCGTCAGTGAACTGAGAAAACACTTCGTGACTTGCAACTATGAACTATATTTACTAACCTGAGAAAGAATAGTCTATTATTATCTCAATGTTACGTGTTAGAAGGAAGTTAAAATTAAGGCTGACACTGCAATGTGAGTTTAATTATTCGTCGTTTCTTTGCCTCCTTCATAAGTGTTTCGTACGGAAGGGAGTCGAAACCTTATTGTAAACGCTACGCTGTCTTCCCCGTCCAGTTCGTAAACCGAGCAAGATGCTGTGACGGTCCGACCGTCTCTGTGCTTAAATAACAACGAAAAAATATGAAAATTTAATATTTTAATTTTAGATCAAAGTTTCTTGTATTGATATCTTTTAAGCATTTCATTTTGGCAGGGAACTGAACAGATTCGCTCTGATCAAAGAATTAGTTATAAAAGCAAACATTTATTTTAACATATAAAACATACCTTTGATTATAAACAGAATTGACAATTATTTTCTTTTACATGATGATCAAATATAAAACAACACTGTATACCATGGGCGCCACCCTACATGAGACTACTATATGCTTATGCTTACACGCTGTTAATACTCAATACAAATTGTCCGACTATCTCAAATAATAAACAATTTTAATAGGCATGAGAAGTTCTCATCTGGTGAATTGCTTCACCCAGGAGCGTTTACTGGAGTATTGATCCATAAACATTTTCAGTGGTAAAAAATATATTCACCTTATCACTTTCTCAGTTGGTGCTGTATGAGCTTGTGCACGGCTGCACCACGCAACCTTAGACTTTGTTAAACGGTCGGTTCAACCACTTCACTACTTCCCGCTGAAAACACACTTAGACTCGTAATTTTACACCTCATAACACAGCATCGGATCTGCAACCACTGGGAGGTAGCACAGAGGTCTTGCTTGGGCAGGCACCTGTGCCCCAGTGTCGTCCTTCTCCGGCAACCGACGCACCCTTTGACTCTTTTGGCGGGCGAAATTCCATCGGCCAATTAGGTGTCTAAGCCGCTGGTCAACCACCGCCGTTCGACCGCCATGCAAAGAAAGAACACACCTCAATATTCTGTCAATAGGTGGCATACCCTGTCTCATCCAGCCACTCTTGCCATTCACAACAAAACTATGGAATGACCCTGATCACTACAATGCATACTTCAAAACTGCATATTTTAGGTGTTTAGTTAATCCAAAATCTTTGAAGTTGGAAAAAGTAATATAATTACAATCAGAAACTTGTTTCAAATATCCTATTTTCCCCCTTTTTACAATTGTAAATATTGTGTATAAACATAACGAACTGCCTTATCTGCACTCATATTGGCCTTTAACTCATGATAACATACTTGTCATCCAATTTTTGGTTTCCCATGGTCACTCCTGGCGGATGCAGCAGTGGCTCCTTCATAAAGGTCTCGGCTGATTTTATTACTATTCTCTAGCTAAAACCCTCTACCCATTCGTCCTATTCGTCAAAGAGTCGAAACCAAAAAGTAAGATTCATCAAGTTCCTTGATTAGGCTGTTTTCGAAAGGTGATGATCCATTTGATGTTCAACAGGCCACTCTGATAATTCTGCTATGTACCAGCTACTTAATAGCATCAATTCATCTATTTAGCACAACGTTTTAAGAGGTTATATTTTGCATTCGGTACTGTACATTCTTTGATAAATAAAATGCTTAAGAAATGCTTGACTCATGGATAGGCCTGCTTTCCTAAGGGATGGCCGGAGTTCATGTAAATGCTATGAGAAATGCAAAATACTTTTCCAACATATTTGGTAATGCAAACTATATGATAATCGTTCTATAGTCTGTAACGCAGAAGGTATGAGATGAATATACTATTTCATCCCCGTCTTCCACACACACAAATATTCTATCCAATACAAAATTACTATACTATGAAACATGGTAGTAGTAGCTCTGCACGTGTACAGTTTTTACTAAATTTTCTTGTTACGTCTATTTCTTTGTTTTTCTCCGGGTTTTTAAAATCATTAATATCAATGTGCCAAATGTTAACTACAGCAGGCACCTCATCGCAGCCACATAATCTGACCAACTATCGGCATTTATTTTAAGGGCCAAATGTTTAAATAGATATCTATCTGCGAATGATTTAAGGTTGTCCGTGACATGTCTTGTGAAATTGGTAGTTTTGAGGAGTAAACTGGAAATCAATATGTAAGAAAGACTGAAATTCGTAGACAGGTTGACGGGTTTATGACCTATACACGAAACGATTAAAGTTAGTAATTTTCAAAGACCAGTGGTGCAAACTGAGTGCTACATTCGAGTCAACTGACGAGATTAAGTACTTGCTCTTTAGTGTAATTTAAAATGAATGAAATGTGGAGATCATTTTGCAGATCTGCAGATATTACTAACTCCTTGCACTCTCTGTCAATTATAATGCTTCTTTCTGATATGCAAATAAAATATGTGTAACATATTGGTTTGTAACTTCTGGGGTGCATATATTTTATCGACTGCTAGTAAATATTATTTATCTCAGTCCTTATGAACCAAAATTTCAACTATGGCTCATTATTCGTAAATGGCAGATTCTCATCCTATACTGGTCAGACAGAAATCTGCATCCAGTAAGGGACCCCGAAATAATAGTGCACTGTCCATGTTTTAAGAAACTATGGAAAGGCTATATATATAATACGATAAATATGAAGCTCTCAGCATAGTAATAAAAATGATGTAGAAATGACAAACCGGAAGAATGATTCAAAGAATTAAAGAAGGAGGCATGATCTCATGATTTAATATAATGAGGTTGTTAATTAGTTTTTCAACCAACCCGTCGTATTTAACTAAATCTCCATCCCCCATATCGTGATCTTCTGTTCTGGTTCAAAAGATTCATTGGACATTTGGTTATGATCATGTCACTAACCACAACTGAAGGTATTTTCACAGATCTGGTCAGTGTTCGTGGAAATTTAAACGGGCACAACCGGGGAAAGACGTGTACTCAAATAAGAATCGACTTCTCTGGACTTCACATACATCAGTCGCTACACCGATAATTCCAAACAAGATGTTTAAATCGTCTGATCTCGGAAACGCTTCATTGTTATTTCTCCAGAAAGATGTATTGCTCCCTTAAGCGCACCCATTTTCTATCTGACACAGTGGAATGTCAGCATTGTTTTCTTTGTAGCATTTAAATCAAACGAGCGTATTGCCTTGAATCACCATATGTCACAGTGCCTCTCCCGTAACTGTGTGATGACGTCACGGATCTCGATATCCGAGACGATCCAGTTGCGAGATATTCGATAACAGTGCAGGCGCGTGCCCTACTCCCAAATCCAAGATCCCGCCGATATTAATATATTCACGGGCTCCGCAGACCACAGACAGGTGCATTAGCAATGCAAATGTTTCGAATACCAACACACCAGCATAACAACCCCATCTGGACACTATGTGGATTACGACGGAGACCAACAACTCACGAGAGGAACCGTATATATATCATCAGAAACTATTCTAGTAATGACACGTTTCCACACCATATGTCTTGAAATTTTACTTGTATGAGCGTGTATTACTGGTGTTTAGTTCTACCAGTCATACATAAAGTGGATGCCAATTACTTCATGACATAATCCGCTAAGTCCCTTATATCATGATCTCTACTTTCCTTCAATGTTACGATCATTGTCTACTGTCATATTGAGGGGTAAAACCTTGATCCAAGTCTACTGAAGACGAAGATTGGAGCTCTGAACATATTCCCGACAAGTGGTTGAAACGTTTGAAGAAGAGAGTTTAATCTAGAGCAGCGGTTCCCAACCTTTACTGGTACCCGACCCGCTTTTAAGCAAAAAAATTTTCGCGACCCACTTAATATGAGAGTCTATCTAATATCAGAATGGGAACTGTTGTATCACCTCGATACGCTATCGACTATGCTATTGGCAAATTTCGTACAAAACAAGAATTGATAATACATAAAACAACAAACATATAATAGACCGGGAGGCGGTTGCACAAACTATAATCTCATCCAGTTGACTGTGGAAATTCCACGATTAGAAGTAAATCGATCAGCATATTAAAAGGCAACTGGACTGACAAGTCACTTTTTGGTGGAAACCACCTTCAGACCCGAATTTAGTGGTTGATTGGTAGGTTTATCATTGTGTTTTACTGCACCCAAATGTATGAAAATATGGAAGACCGGGAGCAGGATAACACAATGGTAAACTTACAAGTCAACCATTAAAATGGGATTTGTAGGAGTCTTCCACAAAGATATGGCTTGGCACATCAATGTCATTTTAATGTGCAAATAGAGGTTTAACTAATCCTGGAATTTCAGCCTTCAACTTGATGAGGTGGTGCTTTGAGCAGCTGCCTCCCGCTTTATTACAAAGATAATGAAAAATACGTTTAACTATTATAAAAGCACAACTTCACAAACAGTGAGATTTCTGGCACTGGTGTTTACTGACGAGGGCATCAATATCAGGGTTAACACTGGTTAATTTTAACCTTAAGATACTTTCTACACATAGTTTATTTCTGTATTTGTTTTTCAAAAACAATAAAGTAGAAAAAGCTCGTTCACACAAGTACAGATAATTTAGAGATTTTTGGATGCTCTGCTTGCACATTCATCCAGAAAGAAATTAAGGATTTTATCTTGAAAATTGTCTTTAAAGAAGAATCGCAAGATAGTTCTATTAGTGAGTTTTCTTCAGCTGTTAAGAGTTTTGGGCCTTTCAAATTTTCCTCTTCAAAAATAGATGAAGTAAAAGATATATTTTTGTGGCAAAAATCTAGATTGTTCCGCGACCCACCAAAACACACGCCGCGACCCACCAGTGGGTCGCGACCCATAGGTTGGGAACCGCTGATCTAGAGTATTATTTGCAAACCTTACCATGAAGGTTATGAAAACTGTGTGCAGTCGTCCACTTGACAGCTGATTTTATCGTCAGTTTAAATAGTAACCGCCAGGTCGTCGTGGCTCGAAGGTAGAGATCCGGGTTTCCTTTCGTTACCATTCCACTGGAGTGGAGTTGGTGGAGCCAGCGCCATGGGAGTGTACATAAACTATGTGGCTTGGTTTAGGAGGGGGGGAGGGGTTGGCTGGAAAGCTACGCTGGTGGGGGGGGGGGGGGTCCGAGCCAGGCCACGTAGCTTTCCATTTATATTATTTGTTACAGTTAAAATGAGGTACAGAACATACAACAGCATATGAATATTTATTTCCATCATTTAATTATCTCCGTATATAATTTACGATAGTCTGACACAAGAAAACAGTACAAAATGTCTTCTGGAATTAATAGGGGAAAAAGCTACGTGCTACGTGGGGGGGTCACAGAAAGGCAAAATGGAGCTACGTGGTTTATGGACGCTCCCCATGCAACGGTAGCAAAAGTTGTACCTCCCTACTCGCACTGGCAGAGTACTGATTCGATTTTAAAATCAATAATTGTGTAGAGTTTATTATAATTACTTATCATTGTACCCATTATTGTTGATAGAATGGTGGAAACAGCAGATCTACATTTCAACATAAAATGTTAATCATACGCATATTTTAATAGTAATAATATTAATCAGTATTTACATATCGCCAGAACAGTGAAACACAAGCTTATTGGATTCAGGACGCATAGTGGACAAAACTATCACTGACGTATCTCTGGTTTTATTGGTTTTGTACAGTTAAATTACACGAGATTAATACATGCATTTAATAAACACATGTGTCAATATTTATTTCCTTTTATTTATGTCTGTAGAGGTCGCTGCTGGTAACATTAATGTCCAGAAACATTGACAACTCTCCGCGAAAAAACAAGACTGTGCTCTATACATAATCTGCATGAAGATATTCAGGGCCTTCCATGAGTCAACATGTCTCGTAGATACAAATTTTTTAGATCATAATTTAATCTCATTTTCATAAATATGAGATTGAATCACTGTAACCAGTACACTTTTTTTAAGTTATTCAACCATACATGACAGGTAACAACCTGTTAATTCAGCTATGAGGGTGGATACATTTGATAAAAATCACAGAAGTTACTTAGAGATGTGATTAAATCTGCCGCTGTAAACAAAACCAATATATGGTCAAATGTTTATACTCCTTTTGGTGTTGGAAGAGCTGACCGAACGTGGTGGGTGAAAGGTTAGCGTTCTGGCCTCGCATTCTGGAGGACACGGGTTCGAATCCCCGTCCAAGCATCCAGATTTGGGTTTTCCATGGTTTCCCCAAATCACTCCAGGTGAATCCCAGGATGCTTCCTTCAGAAAATCCGTGGCCGAATTCCTTCCCATTCCTTGTTCCCAGTCCCATCCCACTTCTAATGACCTTAGCCGTCGAAGAGGCATAAGGCAATAACTAAAAAAAAAAGGAAGAGCTGTTTCAATTTCTTACCATAACAAAAAGCACTCAGTAATGCTTCGTCTAGTTGTATTGTTATGCATCATCTTGGAGGTTTAGTATACGTGACGTTCAACTCAGTGAGACATTGAGGGTCCTAATAGTGACTAAAATCCACGCCTGACCTTAGCTCCGCGTTCTGGCTAACACGGTTTAAGTACAAAACAGCAGTAGCCTCAACATGCGAATGTAGAAAATACACCCTTGATGATACCTATCGATTCATTGATTAGTCTGTAATCCACCAAACCTTCGTTTCAGAGTCAAACAAAATAATTTCCGAAAAACAATTTCGGAGAAATCCAGACCAGATACATCTAAAATAATTGAAACGTAGAAGGTGAAATGGAAAGAGTATTAGACATAGAATCAACTACACAGCAGCTCAGTAATTAGAAGTACCTGGTGATTAACTAATTTTACAATTACAGATCATGGAAGATCAGAAACTACGTTACTCGTATCGATTTGTGAGTAATAGGAGTCTGTAGAACTTACATTCTAAGCTGAAACCATTTATTTCAGAATACCTCACATTTGAATGTAGTTCTTTAACCATGTAAATTGGTCCAAATGATACAGTTAAATGCTTACTTAGAGCTAATTTCCCGTCGTTTTGGACAATCAAATACATACCCGATACTGAATATATTAACAAACGGCCCAAGACAAAGAGTGGAATACGCGTTGTCCAGCTGGGTTGAGTCACCAGGAGCCGAGGGACCAAGGCGTTGCATTCTGCCTTCTCTGAACTGTACGTCTGGATGCTGCACTCCCGCCCAGCCACAAATAATAATGGTAACCAAAAAAACTGGCGGCGGCGAAGGAACGGGCGAGCCCAAACTCAGACCTGGTGGGCCCTACCACCGCTGCCTTTTAACTCCATCAAGAGCCAGAAAATTATGAAGCAATCCACTAAATTGAAATCATACAGAACTCTGAAGCTAAATACCAGGTCAACCATTATTGTCGTAAATTAATAGTCACTTCTGCAGATACTAGAGAATTCTTGCGGGAGGCGCGTACAAACTTAGAAACAGAAAAAAAAAAAAACCCAGAAATTTACCTTTTGCCCTTGAAAGTTTGCATGTTACGATTCTAGCACTTCGTGTCGCCTCTCATTTAGAGAACAGAGAAGCTCATCACAAACTAGTTAATATAGCCAGGCATTAATTACATCGGAGAGTAACGCTTCTCGGACATTTCATATTCAACAAACATTGTGTTTGGAAAAAGTTGGTTTCCAGAAGCAGTAGCCTGCTGAACAAATGCTTTGTATCCTAATGGAAAACTCAACCACTAGCAATTCGTGATTCTACAGTTGTACTCTACTACACTGCTGCAGAATATGATTGCCAGATTTCTATTTGACACCACATATGAGTATATGGCACTCAACTGTAATAACGCATTAAGTCCTCTCCAACTGAAAGACTATATCATCATACAGAAATAGCACAAATATATTTTCGGAGTCAAGTTCCTACAAACAAAAGAGCGGCGAAATTCCAAACTGCTGAAGCTAATCGTTTGCATAGTCATAAATAGTTAAATACCATTACAGTATTCTTCGCATGTAAGCAAATGGTGCTATTTTATTCTATTTACGTTTTCAAATCACGTAGGTCACACCATTATTAGCCTCTCCTCCAATGCATTCACTCAGTTTTAATTAAATCTGTATGTTGTTATTCCATCTTGCCACGTTTTCTGTAGGATGTTTATCGGGAACTTTCCCCGCCTGTATTAATTTCTATACTTTGTAACTTATTTATCAAGACGAGTAGCATTACGTAAATACTACCGTTTCAGCAAGTTGCATAGTGTAAAGAGGGATGCTGACCTTACATATTCGAACTACAACGATCTAATCAAAATAAACTGCTCATACATTGTTTTTTTTTATGTCTCATCGACGCATGTTGTCAGAGACAAGACTGTATTCTTTCCTTGGTATTGTAACGGAGCAGTTCCTCTTTCTTGTCAAATACGTTCTATTAAGTTTTACCACCAACTTTGGAGGAAGCACCACCAGTCGAATTGTTTGTCCTGGCGTGGGACAGCGGAACCATGCCACTTTTAGCCAAAAACTGCCTAATAGAGACAGCTGTGTGTGCAGGTGTATTGTCGTGGTGGAAGAACCAGTCTCCTGTCTGCCACTAATCTGGTCTTTTTTTGACAAACAATGTTGTGTAATCTTCTTAAAACTTCCAAATAAAAGATTTGATTGACGGTCTGATGTTGGGGAACAAACTCTGAATGAACTACGCTCTTGACATCAAAAAAGCAAATGAGCATTGTTTTGATGACAACATTTTTTTTTGGACGGGGTGACAATGATGTCTTCCATTGGCTTGTCTCTTGTTTTGCTTCTGGGTCGTAACCATAGCACCATGACTCATCACCAGTAATGAATAACCTATGACAGGAAATCTGTATCAATTTCAAGCTATTGTTTCAAGCACGACATGTTTCAAATTAATGTTCTTTTTGATTGTCAGTCAGAGCTGGAGGAACAAGCTTGGCAGAAACTCTTTTCATTCCCAAATCTTCCTTTAAAATTCGCTGAACCGAGCACTAATAGAATCCACTAATCTCCGACAGGTGATCAATTGTCTGTCTACGGTCTGAGAGCACAAGCTCTCCAATTTTTTGAACATTTTCGTCGTTTTGGGCAGTTGATGGACGTCCAGAAGGAGGTTTTCCATCAATCGCCATTTATAAACCTTGTGAACCACACATGAGTTTTCCTTATAGCGTCATCTTTGTAAGCTGCTTTCAATATTAAAACAGTTTCAGCAGCATTTTTACTGAGTAGAAAACCAAATTTCACAGCTGTTTGTTGTTCACTTAAACTTTCCATCATCAAAAACGAAATAAATAAACAGCGCTAGCAAAAACAATCAATGCAGATTAAGAGAACAAGCCAGGTCGGCAACACAGGCGGCACTGAACTGACAATGAGTTGCGCTATAAACGGTTAGTGGCAGAAACGCGTAGTACACAAGCTCCGCCCACGACAATGCTGTTCCAGTTATTTTTAGGTACCTCCTCGTATATGAGCAGCTACGAAGCTCCTAGTATCAACGTCAAAAAGAAAGATTGTTGCTCGAGAAGAGGTGAAACACAAACGGCACTGAATCATTCAAAAAACAGATGCAGTGTCTTTATTTAACAACAGTTTCACTTGATAGAACCAATGTGCAAAAAAACCTTTGTTGTCAATTCTTTTGCAATCATTTCCATATTAAAACCAGCGAAATGTACAAAACGTCCATTTCAACCGTCGCCGTCGGTCGCTGAGAACTAACCTGATTAGTGAGAGACCGCGCCTGGCTTTCGGGAGAAAGCTTTTTCGAAACACGATTCTGATTTGCACGTTTTCGAAGTTAATCTATGCCAATTTCTGAATGGTTCTTTCAAAATCACATTTTAGATTTCCTTCTCCGAACTCTCTGTTACCTCTAGTGACCGAGTTGTCAACGATGACAAAGAGATGTAAAAGCTTAAGGAAAAATAACTTTATTCATGCAAAGAATATACATCTATCTTTTTTTTATGATCAGGTCAGTGAGGTCATTACAGGTGGATTGCGCTTTTGTGACTTAACCGTCCTTCCTTTTGACTGGTTTACCACTTTCTGTAAATTAAGAGTAATAAATTATAGCTAAAATAAGCTCCCGAATACGAGGCCAGAGCGACACTGAGTGACGTAGTGTCATTTCGCCGCAAATTCTGCCTCTTTCTTGGCTAACTTAGAGATTAACGTGGAATACAAACCATGGAGCGCACACACACCAAGCTTTTCCAAAGGAGAAGGACATGTCACGTAAGAGTCCATCCCAAGCCATTTTGACTTAATGGCATACGGATTTGAAGAAGCTGAGTATTACTTTCTAACTTAAGAATACTCATTTATGAGGGAAGAAACTTGCGTCGTAGTCTACTGTTTACCATATGAGTTGTACAGAACAGGCGGCTTGAAATTGTTTTTCCTTGAATGCCATGAAATTGTAGCAAATAAAGCATGTACTGGTAAAGATGCTTTAGTAGTTTAAGACAGGATTACATTTACCTGTATGATTCTCCATATTCAAAACGAACATCAGCTTTAACTACGATAATTTAAAAAAAACTATAATCCATGATGATATACGTCTGTTAAGCCGCGGAACGGCAGAAATTAATTGTGAACAGTTATTAATCGTGTAACACTCAGAGCACATTGAAAAACCGCTACCAAATTATGCATTAATTCAACAGTATAATAGATATCCAGATTTGATATCAAAGGCTAGTATTCGTCACAAACATGTTTGTCATATTTTTCTGGTGGATACGTCAAGTCCGCTGTTAGGTTTTTTTGTTTCTTTGGTGGAGCCTTAAACGCAACACTGTTGCGACTAGGGTTCGCATGCACAGAGCCCTGCAGGAAAGCCATAATTAGAATCCGCCCGTCAGTCGCCACACTGTGGTTAGTGAATCCGGCTTCCGCCCTCCACCGGAACTACCAAACAAGTCGACTGGCAACACGTCAATTTCTTTCAGCACTGATTTCTCTCCTGAGCTTCCGGCACTGCAATAAACGAGGGATTTAAGTAGCATCATGACTGACTCCAGTTAGCACCCCATGTTTGTTGCAGCAGTGATATGTCATTCATCTACTGCAAAGTCTTCTGGTGACACAGTTTCATTGCCAGGCGGGTAGAGTCCTCGGTTCTGCAGAAATTTTGAAGAAATCAGACCTCAGTACAGTTATCGTACTTCCAAGGGACACCTTTGGCCTCGAACTCTCGGAACCGCACGAAAACATGCTTAGAATAACAAAACAGTGGTGTGTGTCATTTCCATGCAAAACGTTGTATTCTACCTCAAGTAACATTTTAATAGAGACAAACAAAGTAACAAGATATCAATAACATACGAAGGAAATTAAACGTAATTCCGTACCGTCAGTGTATTATTACATTTTCAATCAACAGTGCCAGAAACTATCTGCTTAAAGTACTTAATATAGCGTAAAACACGCATAACAGTGGTGTGTGTCATTTCCATGCAAAACGTTGTATTCTACCTCAAGTAACATTTTAATAGAGACAAACAAAGTAACAAGATATCAATACCATACGAAGGAAATTAAACGTAATTCCGTACCGTCAGTGTATTATTACATTTTCAATCAACAGTGCCAGAAACTATCTGCTTAAAGTACTTAATATAGCGTAAAACACGCATAACAGTGGTGTGTGTCATTTCCATGCAAAACGTTGTATTCTACCTCAAGTAACATTTTAATAGAGACAAACAAAGTAACAAGATATCAATACCATACGAAGGAAATTAAACGTAATTCCGTACCGTCAGTGTATTATTACATTTTCAATCAACAGTGCCAGAAACTATCTGCTTAAAGTACTTAATATAGCGCAAAACACGCATATACAGTACCACACACCTGATAGTGCTTATATTAGTCCTCAACGTGCAGATGCGGGATTTCGATGAAGTGTTTAAAGCAAAGTGAATGTGCACACTTCACTAAAGCCACGTTATCACATTCCAAATCACTTTCGCGTTCACGCAGTCCAATATCAAAAGCCGCACTAATTACTTTTTCAAATGATGATGTTGACTACGTGAATGCTAAATTGATTTGGAATTTGATAAACCGAGCGTGGCGGTGTAACGGTTAGCGTTCTCGCCTCGCATTCGGCAGGACGGCGGTTCGAATCGCCGTCCGGGCATTTAGATTTGGGTTTTCCATGGTTTCCCAAATCACTCCAGGCAAATGCCGGGATGCTTCCTTCAAAAGGCCAGGGCCGAATTCCTTCCCATTCCTTGCCCCCCATCCTTTCTCGTCTCTAAAGACCTCGCTGTTGAGAGACGTAAAGCAGTTAAAAAAAGAAAAGCAATGTGATAACGTGGCTTTAGTGAGGTGTGCACATTGTTCTCTTCCACTATGTTTTAACCAATTATCGAAATCCCGCATCTGCACTTTGAGGACTAATATAAACACTATCAAGTGTGTGGTTCTGCTGTATAAGCGTTTTTTGCGCTATATTAATGTACTTCAAGCAGAGAGTTTTTGGCGCTGTTGATTGAAAATGTAATGATACACTGACGTCATTGAATTATGTTTAATTTCCATCATATGGTATCGATATCTTGTCACTCTGTTTTTCTCTATTAAAATGTTACTTGAGGTAGAATGCAACGTTTTGCAATCAAATGACACACCTCACGTTTGTTTTTTTTGCAGAGCTACAGATAACCCATAAAATTATTCCCATATATCGCCACACAGAAGCTAATCTGAAAATAATATTTAATGGAATATTACTGGCAGGAATCATAAATGTAGTTCAATAAGCGAATAGCCCAACACTTAAAGTTTCCAGTAACTCTGCGATTGGTTTAAATATATTATGCAAAGCTTCATATAAAACATAATTAATCGCATGATTTATTAAAAATAATTATTGCATTATTTAAAAATTTTGACCACCTGATATTTCGAGGTCGCAAACAATGGAGTGTTATCGCCCGTGTCATATCATATTAATGAATACAGGTTAGAAGAAAACTTGTGGTACGTTTTGTAGCTAATCCCCTCTGAGATCGACAAACTTTCTCCATAAGGGAGTGTCCATAAACCCCGCAGCTCCATTTTGGCATCCTGTGAAACCCCCTCCCCACCCCCCACGTAGCCCGTCGTGGCTTTTGTCTTTATCCCCCTCTCCCTTCCACGTAGCTTTGATTCCAGAAGACATTTCGTACTGTTTTCTCCAGTCAGACTTTTCTAAATTACTTACGGAGATAATTAAATGAAGGAAATAAATATTCAAATGCTGTTACGTGTTCTGTACCTCATTTTAACTGTGAAAATTAATAAGAATGGCCTGGATCAAATTCCCTCTCCCACCCATGAAGCACAGGGTAGCCTTCTAGCCAAGCCGCATATATTATGGACGCTCCCTGACGACTGTACAATGATTTTATCCTAACATAATAAAAAATAATACTTGGAGAGTCAACAGTTATGTGGCAGCATAGATGACGATTGCACATGACTTGAAGCGAGTACCAAAAAGAAAGATTTTGCGGTTAAGAACTAGACTGAAGTTTTATGGGGTACAGATCCAGTGAATAAGGGAGACTTGGTACCATCTCAAAAACACAATCATTTTCGACTTTGGAAGGAAACGGCGATCTCGCGATCAAACAACTTTTTTGACAGTATGTTTCGTTTCAATGTTGGAATAATATGCCTCCAAAAGGGCATGATCCTTTTCCAGCTGATCTAGACTGCCCAAATAAAGACACTATCACTTCCTTGCACAAATAAAATCATTGGCCTTCTTTGGTGGGAATGTGGGAAACGGGCATCCTTCCACTCAATCGAAAGTTTGTTTTAAATTTTATATAAATAATGGTTGATGTCTCATAGTCACAAAAATCTGTAGACGAGCCTGCATATTGCAGTAGATTTGCTATAGACACCTGTCATCTCACTGGTTTTTATTATTATTATTATTTTTAAATACTGTCAGATTTTCGACTACCAACAAACATTTCTTCATGTACATCTACTTTGTCAGATAATAATAACGCGTATATCATAATAAGAAAGATAATTCGGCAGACGGTTCGTTAGAGTTTCGATTTTGCACGGATGCGTTTTTGTCGTGGTAACATACAGTTTAATGTGATTTCCGAACCATGGAAGCTTTCTGGCGTACTTCACGTCACACAGCAAGCTGTAGGGTTTAGGGCCTTTTGAAATTACCGCCGGGACATAGATTCAAATCTGGGATTTCCAGTCTTCTTCTTCTTTACAACATTTCCCAATATTTTGGGGTTGGCTGCCTTAAATAAGTTTTACTCATCTTTGGCATCGTAAAATTTAGAGCTTATGTATTACGGTTGCATACCCTTGCTGACGTGAAGCATTTTATACCTACTGCGAGGTAGTTTCAAATACTAATGGGCAAAGTGTTGCCATTTGTCTGTGAAATATGTAACTATTTTCAGCGTATTTTTTTCTATTTTTTTATTCTCAAATAACAGTTATACAATTTTAATATGGTATTGAGTATTACAAGGCTATATTTTGAATCCCACATATGGTAAAACTTGTGTGTGGGCTTCAAGTTGTAACTACCTTGATTTTTACGTTATGTAGATTTAGAGTGACTTAAGATTGTAACGATTCGCTAAGCTCCCCGTTATATATCACATTTTAATGTATATAAAGTAAAGGATTAGAATATTTTCCATTTCTTGGGATGTCCACTGTATATTCGAAAGATGCGCATGATAGGGTGAAAGGCAAGGATCTTACGCTTCATTGAAGGGCAGTCTGGCTGGCGCCTTTTTGGCAGAATGGTAAGAGGATTAGGGATTTCTGTCGGGCAGGCCGTAAACAGAATTCCTTCCTCCCGAAAGAGACATCGGCTCTCGAGGATTGCCGAAACTTAACGTGGCCAAGAGAAGCCACAGAATCACATGACGTCAGATGGTCAGCCATCACAGGGAACACAGTACTAAGATTCGGGGAATTTTATGTTCTATGTCGTCTTCGAGCCACAAGAGGCGGAGTTAGAGTTTACCTCCGTGTCGGCAGAAAAGGACGAGGGCACTTCCTTCCAGTCGGGGGGGGGGGGGCAGCCAAGATCACGTCCATTCCGGAGCCAAGACGAGTCACTGGCGACTTGGGGTCCATGTGTGCTGGGCTGACTTGTGTCCTGGAGACCATCTGAGGCGCACTTCTAACTTGCGACTTGCCGCGTACTGCTGGCGTGGCCAGTTACGACGATCGACTCGGTGGTCATCTCCACTCAGCGCTACCTGCCCTGGAAGAAGAACGGTAATGTGTTTCTACGAAGCCATTCAGCCTGCAACTCCCCTTGAAACTGTACCCTTAAGCGCATCTTAGATAAAGATCCTTGCTCTGATCTGATAAAACCACTGAGCTAGACTGTGTAACTGTCGAATGACAGGTTAATCATTCGTGGCATCCCTACCCATTAAAATTCATTACTGTTAGCTATCATCATAACTGGTAACATACTTTGCATTAGAATAATTATGAGATTTTTGAAGTACAACTATACTTGTTTGCTTGCATTTAAAGGGCTCATTGTACGTCTGAGCGTTGCTTAGAAAATTGCACAACCTCTTGTTTATTAACGTAATGGTAAATACGCTCAAATTTGTAGATGCCATTGTAAAAATATTTATTAAAATGTCTTTTGTGACCGTTTCAAATCCCAAAATCATCCAATTCTCATTTGAATAATTTACATAATTGATATTCAATTATAGTACCCTGTATAGCGTAAAATATTAAGAATTAATTAATAATTCTCTCTCCCCCCCCCCCTGGTGATACGCTACAAGATCTATTGGACAATCTATAGGCCTACTTGATTGTGTATAAACAATAATCAACAGAGTATTTCTCGTCTGTAAAATGTTAAACTTATGAGGAGGAGATGGGCTGCGGAAAACCGCCTAAAAACTGCAATTAGAAAGGTCGGTACCGTTTCGATTTTGCACGGATGCGCTTTTGTCGTCGCAACCTTAACCTAACCTGGTACGGTTGGTACGCTGGGGCCATGGACCATGCCTGGTCCGTTGTACCTTCCCGATCCAGGGTACGGTGCAATGAGCCACACTGCTTAACCACTGAGCCTTATACTTAGTCAGAATGTGATTACTGCTATTCTTGAACAGCCTGATGTGTCTCCATTATGCAGTATTATACACAATACTGGATTACCAACTCATGTACCTTTTATGGCGTGATTTTCCATGGTAATTGTTTCCAGTCATCTTCTTGCTTGGTAATCATCTTCAGTGCTGGTTTTCTCCTGGGCAGGCGCAACGTGTCCTAATGTTACTACCATATCGTGATCCGTTTATTCGGTTACATCTATTTTAACCGAAATATTTAGTCAAAACACGAATTTCTTTCTTCATCATTTCAGATTAAATGTGCACCTCATCGGCTTTCAACAACTGTAATTAAAGTTCATTAGGAGATTAACTTGGTACAATTTTAGCAAATAACTGAAGAATTATACCACTGAATTATGGTACGACGCTTTTAGCTAGTAATTCTAAGCGGTAAAGTAACACCTGGCTGGGTACTCTGCCTTTCCCTGATGTCCTAACGTAGTAATCCTAATGGAAAAAGGATTGGAATCAGAAACATGGAAGTGTTTAATAAAACTCAAGATATATATCTGCAGCTTGGAAATATGTTGTTTCCACCAAAGAACCTGAAACTGGTGAGTAAATGTCGATAAGACATGGATCTGACAGTAGGATCATCGTTCTGCTGTCTTTCCACGTCTTTGGTGAGTGCGTGATAAGTATATTAAGTTGTTCACACTGCGTTCAACAGTAGGGCAAAGAAGAAACTGGATACAAAAATTCTAATTCTCATAACTACAAAAACACGCAAAGATGGCCGCCAGACTTTATGTCCCCATCACACAAACGTATAACCCTCAACCCAGCCAAATATCTGCCTACCCCTTGACACTGAAGACAGGTTGGAGCTTTAATCCATACCATTCTTACACAAGCCGGTGATAATGAAGTCCATACCACCATCACTCCTGACGGAAAACCTGGCATTGAAAATTTCTTCTTCCACCCGTATTGTACCAAATAACATCGGGTCGAGAAGATGTACTTAAAGCAGTTTTGCAACCTTGACCAAGAATGCTGGTAATCTTCTCAAAGTACACGCTACTGGAAGCGATTAATCCATCGAGTCATAGCAAAAAAATCTAAAGGTTTTAAGCAGGATTACCGTGTTTTGATTTCAGTTCGAGGCTGGAGCACCGGTTTCTGTGACAGCCCAACCTTGCTTCTCTGATGTTTTGCGGTGTGACTCGCTCTGCTGGTTCGAGCGATAAAAACGACCGCTTCTAATTCACTCAATTAAATAGTTTAAAACGTCTTCAAGTAACCTGTCGTGCTCCACAAAGGCTGTATCCCTTAAAGCTGTAACTGAAAGGTTGGCTCTACACAACGAGAAGAACATGAATTGATTCACAGAATATAATCTTGACCACAGAAAGAGGTGCTCGCGGGACGAATTTACTTCTCGGAGATGACATGCTTCTATACTACAGAAAACTCTTACTGTGATCGTTTATCACTGTCGAAATGCAATTGTGTAGTCCAAACTATTTTTTACAGCAGTCAGCAATTACTTTTCCTCAAACATCAACCTGGTACGCAACGAATATGCGTGACGGTCTTGGTTTTGGCAGATATACGTTAAGAGGATAAACCTTACATGAAGCTGCCAGGGATTTTGGAATTAATTCACTGTCAATGCGTAAAATTATTAAAAATGTTCATGCCTGTGAAAAACCAAGGTAAAATCAAATACTGAATTGTAACTGCCAATGTCAGCAATATTATAAAGGAAACCGAATTAGCTGAGCCCGGGAATGTTTGATCGAGGTGATTTCTATTACCAGCGTGCCTGTTTACCAGCCAATCTCAATACGGCCTTTGCGTGGATTTTCGTAAGCATTCAGATGAATGGTGGAATAGCCTTGCTGATCCCTAAAGGAAAACAAAAATTTCACCTACATAATAAGACAACACATGTTAGAAAATGTATATGAATCACAGTTAGGGAATCCACATTACAGGCATGGTTGTAGTTTTTGAAGTGTTTACGTTGTGTAACGTTCAGGCAAAATGTTAAGCTGCAGAATAAGAATGGATTCTGAAAACAGCTACTGATATAACAATAAGCGGTTGCTGAAAATGGGAACGGGTAATACACGGGGACTTTCAAACAAGTGAGATAAAATGATTTCTTAAGCTTCCTTGGCCGTATTTGTTAACAGTAATTTGATATGCGGCGAATGCAGTTTGTTTTATTTGTATTTTTAAATTTTCGTCAGAGATACTACATTAGTTTACTGAGCAACGAGCGCCAGGTGTCATAGAGTAGTAGGCCACAGTCCTCGTTGAAGTTGTTGCTTTCTTTCAATGTTTCTGCTGCCCCCTTGACTTGTTGAGATCACTACTGGGCTTCAAATTTTATCACGTGCCCGCTGCTAATTGCACTATGATCAAAAGCTAATTTGTCGCAAGTTGTTTTATTTATAGTGGCGGGTATATTATTTAAGCCTATTCTACACAGTGCTACCCTTCTTACCGATGTAAACACTCTCACAATTGCAGGAAGTTTCATAAACACTCACAAGCTGGAGTGGGAGTAAACGATCTTTTACACTGGTTAATGAGCGGTTAAGATTGCAATAAGACTTAAAAACGGTTTGCTTTAACTATTTTTCAATTTGCCTGTGATATCTTGTACAGTACGTAAGCGGGGAAGGCAAATTTCCGTGGCAAATTAGTGTCATCGAATATGTTGACGTCTTCCATCGGTTCGGTAATTCTTAAAATTCTACTGATATTGTATTCATGGTGTTTTCCCGGAATATTTTAGTGAAAGTAGTTATTTGTTATATCGGAGTCACGTATTATCTTCGCTTTTAAAGTCAATGACGTTAGTACAACCCTTGTCGTTACCAGATGATGATGCGACATGGCGTGCAAATATCTATTAGTGTGGGTCGCCTTGCAGTTCACGGTATAACACACGTCTATCGTTGCGGTTATTCACCAGGACATCGAGAATCGGTAGTTGTCGTATTTCTTCCACTTCCACGGTGACGAAAAGCAACGACTTCAACGAAGAAAGAAGCCTAGCACTCCACAAAGCACGGCGCTTGTTGCTAAGTAAACAAATGCAGTATCTCTGACGAAGGCTGCAGCATGTCAGCTGAAAGGTCAGCAATGCAAATAAAAGTATCGGAAGTCCCGGTAAATCAAGTGAGATCAAGTTTTCTCGCAAACTGTATCTGCTATGCTGCAAGCTCCTTGACAGAAACCAAAGGATAAGCATTCTTAAGGTTAGTGTTTTTCCGCTCATGTAGATCATTCGACGTAGGAGAGCATTGGGGGCAAGACATGCTACAATACTGCTGGGATGATTTCGGAAATCTGGACTCCTGGTACGGGGTTAGAACACACGTCTCCTAACGTCCCACAAATCTGCCAAATTCCTAACGCCAACCGTTTTTTTTGTTAGGTCTCACCTTCATAATCCGGTCACACCCCCACTTTTCGTCGAAATACCCTCCTAAAATCGATTTTCGCGCAATTTATAGACTTTTTTTTTAGCTCTACAGTCCAAACATTTTTTCCCAAAACCTCTCGTGAGATTTCCGTACCCCCCCCCCCCCATGGTGAGATTTCGCCGGAATTCCCCCCCCCCTATTTCATCTCATCTAATTTATGGATGCCCCCTTAAGACGGGATTTCCCAAACTGTGGTTCACAGATCTCCGGGGGTAAGCAGACCTATTCTAAGGTTCCTGAAGTTAATAAAATTAATAATTATGAAAACATAAATTTGGCTTGGGAACACGCGAACTTTGTCCATAATGCAAGTCGAACTATCAAATGACAGTTCTAGAATAGTCAATTTCCATTTATTATTACCACTATTAAGGGGTCAGTGGCTAATTTCTAAGGGGTCCGCCGCTGAAAAAGGTTGGAAAGGATGGGTTAGGTATGTTAAATGTAGCAGTGAGACTATATAGCTGCAGCGAGATAAACGAAAGAGACCTAATCGCTGTCTACAAGTAAAAACAACGTATCATTGACTGAAATAATTGTGATGGCTAGTATGGAAGTATATGAACAGAACATGGTAATTGTACACCTAGCGTGGTGAGTGAGAGGGAACGGTCTGACCACGGAATTCGCAGGACACGGGTTTGAATCCCCGTCCAACCAAATGATTCCTTCAAAAGGCCATAACCCTGTTACTTTCCTCCTCTAACGCCATCTACCCCTACCAACCGTAAAAAGAGAGAGATGGGGGGAGGGAGAAAGATAACTGTACATTTCATCAAATAGTTTCAAACTAACCAGCGAGATCATAAATAACCTTCTTGAAGCTGATTCTAACACAATATGCTAAATTCTGGAACTGTAGATATTTCAAATAAATGTTGCCTTTGTCTGTAAGTTCATTTTATTTATCACACAAAATACATAAACCGCCTGCGAGAGACAAAACAAAGCATACTGCCCTGTTTACAGAGCGAGACATGTCTATTAACTGTGATTTTTTCTATGTTGAGTTTTAGATTTGAGCTTTTAATTCTTTAATAAAATATCAAACAAATGTTTGCTAGCTAGGGAAAATTAGAACAACAGTCGACAAGTTTCTCTCTTAAATTCCTTGCCATCCTTCAGAATTTTGGTTGAATGAAACCTTTTTGAACATGATTATGTAAATCATTTATTTCTACTTTCTTTTAAATACGTTTATTAGATTATGAGTGATGCGTACATACATAGACAAAGGTTATGTAGTTTTGGAAACTCTAATCAACAATAGTGTAGATTAAAATTAGTTTCTTTCTGAAAAAAAACAATAATAAATCAATGTACATACTTGATTATATATATATTGTTTTAATTGTAATGTTACTGTACATCAGTCGCTCTGTGAACAACTCTACAACCTCTCTCAAAACAGTTATGCCTTATTAATTACACGCTACTCTTCATTTCACGAAAAGACACAATTTATTTAAAAAAATTATCGCAAGTGTAGATAGACACTGCCTGACGAAAATGAAATTTCAGAGGTTGAGAAAATATTTGATGTTACGTTAGGCTTTAAAAAACTGAGTCAAATTTACAAAGAATTTGGCAGTATGAGCCCACTATCAGTATGATGTTGCACCCCTTATGGCCTGGATGCATGCACTGATTCGGTTGGAAAGATTGTCATAAGGAAGTTGTATTCTCTTATGAGGCAACTGGTACACAACTGTTGTAAGTATACCGAAATCAGGCACTGAGTTGACGTCCGAACTGTCGTACACATGTCCTATCGCTAACAGATCTGGGGATCTTGCTGGCCACAGGAGTACTTCACCATCTCGTAGATTGTTCATAGAAACACGTGTAATATGTGGACGATCATTGTTCTGTTGAAAAATATCTCCACGATACAGTCGCATGACAGGTAACGGATAACAACGCAAGTTGTCCGAGACGTACGGCCGTGCCTTCAGAGTTATACACGCTGGTACCCGCCACCATGAAGCCAGGAGTAACACCGCTGTGCCTCTTCAAAACATGGGAAGAATGAGACCTCTCCACATGTCGCCACCATAATCGATGGCGATGTAACGGTTCATCGCTGAACAGAATGCGGCACCAGTTTCCCGGACACAGCACTAATCCTAAGGGGAAACCCATTAATTACGTGAGGTGAAATAGGGGGGGGGGGAGGGGGTCCAGCGAAATCTCACCAGATCTCACCAGGGGGGGAGGGGGGGGGGTCTACGGAAATCTCACGTGAGATTTTGCGAAAAATTTGGGGACAGTAGAGCCAAAAAAAAGGTCTACAATTTGCGCCAAAGTCGATTTTAGGAGGGTATTTCGTCAAAAAAGTTAGGGTGTGACCTAAAAAAAAAAGTCTACAAAAGTTTCCAGGGCGATTTCTAAGGGGGGTTCTCACGGACCAAATCTCACCAGAGGGGGGAGGGGGGGGTCCGGCCAGATCTCACGAAATCTCACCAGGGGGGAGGGAGGGGGTCCAGAAATCCGGAAAAAACACCTCACGTAATTTGTGGATGCCCCCTAACACAGCCTTTTGTGTTATGGTGTTGACGACAGCCAGAGTCTGGTTAAGGCTACCGCAAGAACCGCAGTCGCAGGGGGCCCCAAGCTTGAGGGAGCCCCGCCACGATCCCCTTCAAAATTTGTCCTTACTTAACGAACAATTTTCCTGCTAAAATAAATAATCTACAAATTTAGAATGTTAACATGCTGCGTTCACAATAGAAGTTTGCGAGGCGCCGAGTTCGACGAGAAGTCCTTGATCAGATTCAGTTTTGAGAAAGTCGTATCTGATGTGATCAGAATAGGCCTACATATTTATAGGCGTGTATTGCTCTGAACCTATGGTATTGGAGGAGGTTTGCTGGGTAATTATCTTTATAGCATTCCATTTACCATTTTATTAATTTTAATATTAATGATTTTTGTTGATCTCATCAATGTAATAATTTTAATCATTTGACTTTGTCAAATAGGAAGATGGTGCAAAGTGATATGCTATGATGCATTATTAATGTAAAGTCATAACCTGACAGATTTATTCAAATTAAACATTGAATGCCTACAGACATCGGCAAACTTTACATTAATTTAATACATGAAAATCCAATGTTCAAACAAAAATTAACACCGAGTCTTACAATATGAGGCATAAGACGTTAATTCTAAGCAAACAACAGTAACATATCTATGTGAAATTTAAGCACTATATCAAGATGCTTATTTATAAAGCTGTTCACAAATACAAGCTTATAGAAATGAATTCAAAGAGGGCACCATTAAGTCTTGAACTTAAATAAAATAATATTTTCTGATTGATAGGAATTTATAACAGTCTTCCCGTATCAAATCAGATTGCTCGCGGCTAATAATACGCTCAGAAAGATTGTCAGAGAGTGATACTCTGCCCAGAGGCATTGACGGTCGCGCAAGATTGAGTTCTTTTTAATGGCTAAATGTCTTTACCGTTTATGCAGCAGCGGTGTTGCGTCGGCACGTGGACAGACGTCATCGACCGGGACCTAGACGACGAGTCTGCTTGCCCTCACTTGCCCATCGGGTCACTGACACGTCCGAATAAATTCCAAAAATCTGTGTATTGCACAATTCGACCAGCCGGCCAAATTGAGCCGCACAATGAGTCCCCTTTCAAACTGTCAGGTGCTGATAACGTTGCTCACACACGTACGCGGCACATCCTTATCCTTCACAATGATCACGTAACATCTGTCGCTAATAAAGTTCCTATTAGGCCGGTCAACAACACTAAGGGACCGTGCACAAACTACGTGGCTCGGTCCAGGGGGAGGGGTTGGCTGGAAGGTTACGCTAGGCTACCTGGAGGGAGGGGGGGGGGTTCCGAGCCAGGCCACGTAGCTTTCCTTTCATAACATTTTTCACAGTTAAAATGAGGAACAGAACTCACTATAGCATGTGAATATTTATTTCAGCTAATTATCTCCGTATGTAATTTACAATAGTCTGAGAAGAGAAAACAGTTGCAGAATGTTTTCTGAAATCAAAAGGGAAAAAAGCTGCATGCTACGTTGGGGAGGGGGGGGGGGGGAGGGTAGAGGCAAAAGGCACGTAGGGTTACGTGGGGGAAAAGGAGGGTTCACAGGATGCCAAAATGGAGCTACGTTGTTTATACATGTTCCCTAAGTATTAACAACGCTAATGTACTCTGGTGACCGTTCTACCTGTTACAGGGAACTGCAACTCTAATTATTTAAATACCCTAGATCAGTGTTTCCCAACGTGGGGCCCACGCCCCACAGGGGGGCAATTTGTTTTTTTTAGGGGGGCAATTTCGAAATTGACTTGATACGACTTTACCGCTTTCTCTTTGGGTTATTTAAACTCAATGCCAGATATGGTTACAAAATATAGCAAAAAAGCAAAGTCTTAAAAGTATGACACTAAATTGCCATAATAAATGTTTATTATAAATCTTTTGAATTTGAATTTTAGTATTTCATTATATGTTTTTTTAATTTTACTTACTGTGTTTTATGATAATATTAAAGTGTTTTCTTTCAAAAACCATCCTATATCAGTTTCTTTAATAACAAATAATTTTTTTATTAAAAATTATGTATGGGGGGCAAAAAAATGTTGAAAGTGGGACATGACCCAAAAAAGGTTGGGAAACACTGCCCTAGATAATGTGTATGTGCACGAGATACTATGTGTTCTGGGTGCTTCAATCTTTTTGTCGGCAAGTGATAGATATGTGAATCATATTGCCAGAAACCGAGCGTGGTGGTGTTACGGATAGCGTTCTGGCCTCGCATTCGGGAGGACGGCGGTTCGAATCCCCGTCTGGGCATCCAGATTTGGGTTTCCATGGTTTCCCAAATCACTCCAGGCAAATGCCGGGATGCTTCCTTAAAAAGGCCATGGCCGAATTCCTTCCCATCCCTAGCCCCCATCCTTTCCCGTCTATAAATACCTCGCTGTTGAGAGACGTAAAGCAGTTAAAAAAAAATATATATATATTGCCAGAAAAGGGGTGCACCTCCTACAGTGAAGTGAGAGAGAAGATGAGAATGTAAAGTTGACGCAAACCAATTGTTAGGCTGGTAATTGAAGAAAATGATTATTTTCTAGATATTGAATCTTTATTGCGTCTATAAAAATATTGTTCAGTCTGCGATTCGTTCCTCTTTATTTAACAAATAGCGATCCTGTGCACGTGATACAAAAAGTAAAATAAATATTGTGGAAAGGCGCACCATACTCGTACTTCAATACAATATGAACTGATGTGCAAATTAAGTTTCTTTTTCTCTGATCACATTTTTATGAATCGTCTAAGATTAGATCATTAGAGCCGGGAAGGTCTGTGAGCAAGAAATCATGACTCGGAAATACTCGGTTCTGGTCTTCGCCTCTTCCCAAACAGATTTCGGTTTTCCATGGTTTCTGGAAATAACTCTAGTCGAATCCGGGATAGCTGCTTCTTAAGGTCATTGCCAAATTCTTGTTTCACATAATTATCCCGGCTCCGAGGATCTAGACATCTATGAGACGTAAAGCAACAATTTGAAGAACTGGGGAGAATCAAGGAAGAACCAAATGTTAATGGCTGAACTGGGAATAAAACCTGAGCCCTCACTAATGGCAGGTATGTATAATATCAGCCGGTCATTAGAAACAAGAAAGGATCATGGAAAAGAAACGAGAATTAATTCCATGTAATATTCTGTTATTTAACTGAATTTCGGGAAACTACCGAAAACCGAAATCTAGATGGCCAAGCTGGCGATCAAGCTCAAGTCCTCCCGAATGTTAAGCGCTTATCCACTTTTATCGATTAGGAATTATTTTCTGTGTGTGTGAAGTTAGGTTCATTTACGTGTAATTGTAAGTGAGGAAGCAACGAGTACAGTGCGGCACGTAAGAAATGCCCCCGCGGCGGAGCCCCCTCCCGCTATTGTTCCTGGACTCTGCCTCCCGGTTCCCCGTCATTACGGGCCGGGAGATGAGCGTAAAAAACCCGGCGGCCCGTCTGGTAACCCTTCCCCCGGTTCCCTTTCTGTCCGGGCCCGGCGGAATGCCGGCGAGCGAGGCGCGCCGTTGCCACGTGTACTGCACCACCTGCACGCTGACGCCACCTGCAGCAGACACACGCTCTACAGTATACTTTCTCCAGGCGCCACGCACACGGCAAAAGCACTGTCAATACCGCCTCATCCGCAACTGCTGCTGCACGACTTCTCACATCCGCTAGGTGGATATTTTCCCGGCGTATTGCTGCAAATTTCACGGGTGTTCAGGCGGATGTTGAGGTGAAAACGTAACGTTTGGAGGCAGCTACAGCAAGCTAACATCCACCTGATGAGGACATAGCTGTCGAAACATTGGTTTTTAATGACACCATCTGCTGGACACCTATGAAGATTAAATTACAAACTAAGTAATAACATACGAGCCATCAACTGAATATTCTTGAATACATTACAACCAACGGTTTTTGAGGATTTGTACTGAGGCATTGAGGCATATTTCCCTGATACTCCAAGGAAGTAAAACGTGGAAAAACCCTAGATTGCGAGGATGTGTTCTGTTACCTAGGAAGTAAACTAACCACCAATGGTAAGATGGAGGATTCTATTTTTTTTTTTAAATAAAAACAAAAAAACAAAACTTCATTCATGATTTCTGGGCTGAAAGGCCGTGGTCGATAAGTAAAATTTTCCCCTGACGTTTCGTCTTCAACTGCGGAAGACATCCTCGGTGGCAGTTGCCGTCAGGGGAAAATTTTACTTATCGCCACGGCCTTTCAGCCCGGAAATTATGAGTGAAGTTAATACCGGCCGTGAAAGCCTACATTGAAAAAAAGTTAATAGGAACGTTAGGCCTTGTTTGGACGAGGGTAAGACTATATGTTCGCGACTTCGCGTTACCTGCGTGCTATGACGTATTACGCGTGTGATTTGCACGTTGAACTGCTTTGGATGGGCAAAATATATGAGTTACCATCACCGTCATGCTAAAATTAACAGTATATGTGTTTCGGTCTTGTGGCTCAGTGGTTAAGGTGTCTGACTGGGGAAGAAATGGTTCCCGGTTTTAATCCATCTCGGCGGATATTTTCAAATACCCTTAACGCGACCTTCACTTACGGCACAGCTTGCTGTGTAGTGTGAAGTACGCCAGAACGCTTTCCGTGGTTCGGATTCCACGTTAAGCTGCAGGTCCCTGTACCCGGTAGGACCACCGGGTTAGGTTAAGGCGGAAATGCACTGCCTAAAGAAATCCTACCACCAGGTCATTACGACCACACGGAATTATAATTATTTTCTCTGTCAGTAACTGCAAGTATGGACGTGTTGCACGTATACATAATTTTAAGTTTTCACTTTTGTCGGCAATCGCCAATGACTGCCATTTTCTTTTTTTTTTTTTTATACCTCACCGATGTCGAGGTCATTAGAGGCGGGGAAGAACGCAGAGCAAGGAACGAGAATGAATTCCACTATGGCCATTTAAAGGAATCATCCGGCTATTCCACCTGGAGTGATTTGGAGAAACCATAAAAACCCTAATTGGATGGTCGGATGGGATGAAGAATGGAACAGGATAGTGAATAAGAAATTATGTAGAATTCTTTATCTTGATTAGTGATTACGTATATAATGTGCAGGTGGATCATAATGAAGAATACCAACATCTTGTTATATATCTATTATCTTACCTAAACCGTTCAGCAAGAGGCCTATTACATATGATGCATATAGCATATAACTTTTATAATCATTTTCAATAGTAAAGCACATTTCATCTCGGAACATCAGCTTGTTATAAGTTCTTTATCTTGCTAAAACCATTTATAAAGAGGCAAATCTCATACAGTTGTATAGTAAAGAACTTTTATAACCATTTTCTTAAAAGACATAAGACTCAAATAAGATTGTTTTTCAATCATAATGAATTTTTTTGCATTTATTTCCACTAAGGAAGCAGAGAATGGCGATCTTTTTATGGTGGATTTAACGAGATATTGATAAAATAAAGAATCTGATACTTTTTAGATTAAAGAGCTAGGAAGATAAAAGTAGGCTCAAATGGGAGATAAAAATTCATTTAATAACAATAATATAACAGTTCAGAGGTAACCTGAGTTTTTTTTTTTTAAACGAAATATTAGTGTCGACATGTTATCACCATATGTGACTTTTAGAAATTAATAGCTCTTAAACGAGCATAATTACAAGAAAATTTGACATGACCAAAAAGATTGGGAATAAATTAAACTATAACATATTAAAATTTCGGGAAAATCAGAGTAAAAGTGGTGTTCCACAGGAATGGGGGAATTTTGGCAATTCACCAAGGAATAGTGTTTCCCTGCGGGAATATACCGTTGTTCCAAGGCAATTCAGCAATAGATTAGACAAGGCTATAGAAAGCCAACCAGCGTCCCCTTACACAGGCAGTCTCTGGTAGTTTTTTGAGCAGTCTTAAGAGCATTTTGGAAACAGTTCTATTTTTTATTTACTTTTAAGCAGGCCAGTTTTTGAGGAAGCTGTTTGTGGAAACAGTCAGCCGTCGCAAGGTAAAATTCAAAATGTAACAACTTAAAGTTTTTAACTATCCCGCCTCGGAACAAGTTCGTTGACTTTCTGATGCACTTTAAACTAAACTCAATGAAAGAACTTTGTTCAATGATTTAAGAAGTAATTAGAAGCAGTGTTAAAAATTATCACTAAGCTCACCCTGAACTTTGGGGTGTAAATATAAGTATGTTTGCCACATTGGATGCTTCCTTGGAGTGCCTTGGAGGATAATCTACATCTTCATATGTGATTTCGTAGTTTTTTTTTTTTTTTTTTTAAAAGTGGCATTCGGCCGTGTAGCCATTCAGCCAGCAACTAATTTTTCTTTTATTCGTCAAGTGTGTATATAGATTATTCTCATGTTATTATTGATGATAACCAGTGACAGGACAACACAGGATGGACACAACACTTAATTAAAACCACCCATGCCCTTGGCCGGAATCGAACCGGCGACCTCTGCGACGCGAAGCCAGCTCGCTAGCCCCGCGCTACCGAGGCCGGCTTGATTTCGCAGTTCGATATTGCCTTAAGCACCTTCGTGAAAAGGTATCAAATACACAGGCAACACGATCAAGTCAACGAGTAATGTTTTACCGCAAGCAAGCATATATTTGTTACACTCTTGCTACCTAAAATGTACTACCAATCAATATTCTCATAATGGACATTAGCGGACTGCTTGAGGAAGCGATGAGGTTGCTGCGATGCAGTTAATGAAACTGGAAATGAACTATTTATTAAAAGTTAATTACATATTGACCATACTCTTCATATTTAGTAACTAAATGAATAATAACGTAACTATAGGCTGAATGCTACATTGTACCACCTACTTACATCTATAAAACAAAACAAAAGACACTAGACTGTACACTTTTTACTTTCATTTTCTTCACCACTCTTAAGGCACGTTCCCACTATCCCTTGTAACGAAGGCGAGACAGGACGGGACGGGACGAATACTCAACCACACGCCATGGGAACAGGGCCGCCTCTGCTAGCGGAGACGAGACGCAGCTACCCACTCTCAGTCGGTAAACATCACAGGCGTGTGTAGCGGTGCGCTGTTGCCATCGGTTTGCAGCAGCGGTTCGCACCCCTTCTGTTGCTGTAAAGTGCTCTGTGCCAAACGACACTAGGCAACGTGGTGCGGAGGTTGCGGCGAGGTAATCTAGGACTAACCTGTGGCCCGCGGTCGTCCCTACACTTCGGCTAATGAGGTCCCGTCCCGTCTGGCCTTCGTTACAAGGGATCGTGGGAACGCGCCTTTATGGTGCCAACACTATCACGTACCACTGACCTCACATCTACTACGAGACCGTCATCAAAAGGTCATTAATTTAACTCTTAGACTAACGGCGCTGTTTTTGACGCCAACTTTAATTGAATACATGATTTATTGAAGGAACAGTTCTCTCCTATTCTCATCCTGGCTATTGAAATATTCACTGCTTTTAAATAGTTGATACTTGCATATAGCCTCATACAGTACGAATACGGTATCTACATTTATAATATTCTGCCTTCGCAGCACCTGAACCATCTTCGCGGCCCAGTAGCGTTCGGCAGACCACAGCTTGATAAACACAGCTATATAACATTTCTCTACTGAATCTTAGTGGAACTGAACACGGTTGAAAGATTCTCAGCAATCTTAGTATGGTAATGTTGTTTACCAGTTAAAGTCGTCACCAAATAATGCGAAGGCTTTCTCTCTTAGCGTTGACACCAGGTTGAGTGGACACAGCACTCACTTCCGTTTCTGCAAACACTGGAGTAATATTGTTATTGACTTACTGTATTTGAATGCGTTAACCCTACAGTAGCTTTGCATCACCTACCTTATCGGCAGAGTCAGTCGAAAAATAAAAAAAAATCACTGCTGTAGTTACTTCTACTTACCTAGATTTAGTAAGTTTGATGTTATAACTATATTCCGGCAGGATGTTATAATTGGTTAACATAAATTTCAAACGTTAACAGTGCCTTCAATGTTCTTTTTTACTCACAACTGGAAAGAAAATTTTGTTTGCAGATAGACGTGTCTTTGTCAGCTGATTGTGGTTTGAGAACTAAGAAATTCCTTCCATTAATTTTTCGTAAATCTGGATCTTTCCCTGTGGCGAGATTTGGTGAGACCAGGTCGGACCTCTCCTCACTATCCTGAGATCGACTTTATGAGACCTTGTTTTAAGCTCCACTATTGTTTGAAGGGCGGCAATCTGAAATAAAAATGTGATTTGAGATTTGTCGACCCCCGACCCCCTCTCTATTTCAGCTCTCGTAATTAATGGACGCCCCCTAACACAGCCTTCAGTGTATATGGGTCAAAGTTTCCTTTTTGTTTGTCCAATGAAGTATTCAAATTTCTATTTACAAAATCATGACAGTTTTAAGACCAAATATATTTTAAAAACTTATTTTATTTGGATTTGTGAAACTAAAAAACTGAGAAAGCGGCATCAGATTCCGTGTAGGAGTGTTTACAAAAAATTAACAATAGTCGTTGATTTTTAAAAAATTCTTTAAACATCGTGTTATAATTAACATTGAAATAACACATAATTATTTGAAAAATGTTTGAATTATGTATGGCTGAAAGTTGATTTTTGATTAAATCCACACTCTAAAAAACGATATATGTGTTTTAATGTGTTTTTAACTCTCACAGGCAACAGTTTCGTCACTGTCTCGCCGCATCCGTAAGTCTGACGTCACGAGCTCGGCATTCGTTACGACTATGGCCAGAGATGTAACTACAAAATCCAGGTAATGAGCGTGATTTAACATAATTTTTTTTTTTTTTTTTTTTTTTTTTTTTTTTTGCTGAGCAAACGCAAAGAAATGAATTGGTAATGCACTGAAAGAGAAGTATGTATCGTGATTAAATTATCATTTCGGGTCGGGCTGACCAATGTGCTTTGTGCCACCTTTGTGGGACGGTGGTCCTTGCCCCTGGTAAGTAATCCATCCTGATTTCAGTTTGCCTTGGTTTTTCGAAATCACTCTACGCCATTATAATGCCATGGCCGAACTACTTCCCATTCCTTTTCCCAGTCCCCATCCTACAGGGCAGAGAGCGCCCTCTGATGCCCTGCGCTATGCCGGACTGCCACAAATACCCATAAAATAAAGGTTCATTTAACGGTTCTGTTCATACCATGCAATGCATGTGAAGACAAGCTTTTTACTGTAAGTTTCAAAGGGGATACAAGTCATGCAGTGTTTTATAATAAAAAGGGTGTGTCCTGTTGTGGGAAGCAGTGAGGTATAAAACTATAAATAACTACAGATAACAAGTTTAAGTTTGTAGGTCATGTATATTACGCAAATAAAAAAGTAGCAAAAAAGTAAATTTGTTGTAGAAATGAAGAAATATATTGAGTAAACCAGGTAAGGAATGTTTGTTTAAAGCAATTGTGCCACTTCACATAAAATAGTGCTTCATATTTTTAATTATGATGGACAAAATAGAAATTATGACGTTGCAAATTAATTTCGTGAGGGGTTGAGTTCTAAGCTAAATAAGAGAAGAACCAAAGAGGTACGTAAAATGTTAAAAGATTAAGCATATCTATATATATATATTGAGAGGGATATAATGAGAAATGTATTTACTTTTGTACACTGGATGGGAAGTGAATTGTTACCAAAGTTATAAAGAAAGGTAGGCAAGTCACTTCCATCTGACTTATACTCAAAGTAGGAAAGCACAAAAGACAGTGTCGAACAAACGTTTAATGAAGTATATTAAATTGCTACAAGAAATAAAAAGCTCCGAAACAATTGGAAATTTCAGAGAAAATCAGGTTAAATCGCTGGAGGAAAGAGAATGTAACTTTTTTTTTTTTTTTTTTTTTTTTTTTTTTAGGATGTTGTTGGGTTAATACCATAAGTTTTTTTACTATTCAGTTCATGTATTAATTGTGATGATAAAGCTTAGCTAAACCTATCAAAATGTAACTGTATATGTATTAGCCACAGGTTATTTGCGAATAATAAATAATAAAATAAAGGAGAAGTTGTTATTATTCGCCTAGTTTCATTTATTCTGAAAGTCTCTTCAAGTGGAATCGTCTAGCGACCGAACAAGAACCAAGAAACCTCGTCGAAACAAGTAAGTGCAGATAAAATGACCAAGAATCAAGACTGAACATTGTTGCAAATTTAATTTACAATGTGATGAATATAAAGGCACAAATTCCGATCTAACGCAAGCAGAAATTGTTCCAAGTCTGCATTCACTTACAAAGCAACCGCTTTGTATCACAGGAGGTAGTTAACATATACAGCTACCGTCCAATAAAGGAAGAGTAGCTGAAGGTCAGCTTTCTGTACTCAGTGACACAACTCTCTGCACTAGAAGCTGAGAACACTTTGCAAAGTGCGCGTGGGTTCGGACCACTCCCACTGCACGAGACAAGGTCAAACGTGCAACACGGAAGGCGCCGTCTGCATCAGTCACCAGGGGCTGTCCTTCAAGGCCCCCGAGGCGCTCCAAAGGCTCCCGAGTTGTCTTCCTTCCTTCAGTTCGAATCATTAAACATATGCAGGAAATAACCAGCATGTATCCACGACTGGGCATCTCTATCATAACCGAAGCGCCGTAATTTTACAATGGGTTCTTATGTAATTCGACGAAAAAAATCGAAAGTGAAAAATAATTTTTTTAAATATCTCGCTTTGTTCTCTAGATATCGACTGTCAAAAAATATTTATAGTATTAGTTCCTCGTGTCTTTGGTGATGTATTTCTTCTGCTCCAGGCCACATTTCAACCCAACCACAACCGGTAGCAAGAAAACAAATCACCTATAACGTAAGTCCAGCGTGTGGTTCCTTGTGGTTTTGACGATATTTTTTTCCAGGCCTATCTCAACATACCCTCCTCAATTTTGAGACAGCATATATCGAGAATTAAGCGACATATCTAAACATTTTACTCTCCACTTTTGATTTTTCTCGTCCAGTTGCATAAGAATCCATCATAAAATTTGGCTTTGGCAAATAAATTTTTCTAGTCTAGGCTGCATTTCAACTTAACCACCTCACACTTTTGAGAGAGTATATCTCGAGAATTAAGCGAGAAACAAAGGAATAAGAATCTTAATTTTCGATTTGTCTCGTCGAGTTACAAAAGAATCCATCATCAAATTGCGGCCAGGACTGTAATCCCAGTGTGTAGCTACGAGTATGTCTATTTCATGGAGGATATAGTGCTGATGGATGCAAGACAAAACCACAGTGTAAGAGCAGTAATTTTAAAAGGTATTAGCATTCCCTAGCAGATTCACCCGCGTGAAACTACCATTTCATAGAAAGAAAATATCCACTATTTCGTGAAGTTGTACCCCCATAAGACACTATGAATTTAGTTTTTAATAATTTTAACTTCCTTCAACTATGCCACGTTATCAAGGCTGCGCAGTCAACAAACATTATTAATCCAAATAATATAATATATATCGTTGATATAGTGTGGTCTTTGGCCCTTATCTGTTCATCTTTGGTATAGAGTGATATTTGGAGGCTATCTGTTTAGATCATGAAAAGAGAAGCATTTATTGCTCCGTCTACAATTCATGTAGATCCATAAGACATACCGCAGTTTTTACCTTAGATTCCATACTTTCGAAATGTTTGAACACATCTATATCGGTTCGGAAGCTTTTGCATGAATCGTGGACAAGGAAATCCCACAGAAACTGCCACCTACAAATTTATGTAAGTAGTGATATAAACCTTCCGCTGGAAATGTAAAGAAACAATTCTACAAATACTGCTCAAATTAGAACATTTTGGATTGAAACTGGAACCCCAGTAAAGGAAATGAGGAGAAGAGTGACAGGTCATCTGGAGAGAAAAGTTGATTCGTCCCAGATGAGGGCGGTGGTATCTACTTGTGGGGTAGCCGTAGTATCGGTGACACTGCCCGAGGGCCTTAATCTGCAGATGCGACCTCCTGTACGGCTGTCCCCGTGCCAGCTATCGTGTTTCTCGGGCCTGAGGCGTATCGGGAAGCCAAGTCCACACGATGGTCCGATGGATTAAACATCTAATGTTCAGCGGTAGTTTTTAAAATTACGAATCAGTCTTGTATCCCATTTGGTTAACGAACGATGGCAAAAGGGTAAACGCATATGGCACAACCTACCAGAACACCCCAAAGAAAAACTATATTTTTACGAGGGAGTAGATTCGCACTTCAAACACACATGAAAAGTTATCCAGAGTAAAATGACATTTTAAGTCATACCCCGAATACCCGCTGTCCTCCCCTCCCTCTCCCATTGATGCAGGAATCTTTCAACCTACGACATTTTGCATCCAGAGTGGGAAAGGTCGACGTTGAGGTCATTAGAACCAGGGAGGAGAGCAAAGAAAGACAATGAATTTAGTCAATCCTGCAATAATGCCGTGAATACACTGGAAACAGAAATCTGTATGGTGTGACGGGAACTTCGAACCGCTTCCTCCCGAATGTCAGGCAAGAGCAACCCCGCTCTAGGTTCGATTACTTCCACTTAACAAATGCTCAGGTTTTGGTGAGATAAGCATAAATGATAACATGCAACGGTAGTCAGCGACAATGAAAATTATAGTTCCTTCGCTGGTGATACTTCCAAATAGCAAGAAAAATGTTAGCTGTAAAATACAAGTTTTATTACTTCAACAAAAATGATAATTATATTTATTTATTTTCCCATGTACAACATAGCCCATCACATTGATTCTAATCTGGGCTATTATTTCTATTATTTTACGAGCATATATTACTATTCCTGCTAATACCGCTGTTACTGCTAGTACTAACCATCTCGGCCTTCGGCTGGAATGATTTGAAGAAACCTAAATCTCTATGGCTGGAAGGCGATTCGAACATACGAACCCATGTCCTTCCAAATGCGAGGCCAGAGCATTACCGCCCACCAACCAAGCTCGGTAACTATTACCACCGCCAATTATGACAACCGCACCTAGATTCCAACTAGCGTTCATTTTTTTTCTTGTTGTTGGTTGCTCTCCAAAAGTAGAGTCCCCTGGAACAGGTGCCGTATCAATAATAGTAGAAACAGTAGCAGTAAAAAAATAGGAACTTAAATCTAATTACCTTACATTCATTGTTAATAAAGTGAATACGTTAGATGGATAAGACCGAGCGTGGTGGTGTAACGGATAGCGTTCTGGCCTCGCATTCGGGAGGATGGCGGTTCGAATCCCCGTCCGGGCATCCAGATTTGGGTTTTCCATGGTTTCCCCAAATCACTCCAGGTGAATGCCGGGATGCTTCCTTCAAAAGGCCATGGCCGAATTCCTTCCCATTCCTTGCCCCCATCCTTTCCCGTCTCTAAAGACCACGTTGTTAAAAAGGGACGTTAAACTGTTACAAAAAAAAAAAAAAAAAAAAAAAAAAAAAAAGATGGATAAGATATAAGTATATATGCACGTAAATTAATTAAAATAAAAGCCCATGTTAGATTCTAGTTGCTGAGTTATTTTGTATTTGGAAAAATAAAAGAATAAATATAAAAATGGCAATCACATGTGACAAATCAACAAAATTGCATTTTGGTATCCGAAGTTGTAACTCGCTCCTCCTTGCAAACAAATTCTGCGATATATTCTCCGTGCTGCTTTTTTTTTGAAGAGATCCTTGTAAAATATGTAAGATGTTCATACTAAACCGCCACGTCTATTGCTTGTGAAGGTAAACCTGACTTTAGTAAATAACTATCAGAGTTCCCGGCGTTGCCCGGTATGATCTAGCTTGATTTTCCCACTCAGTAAGTATCGAAGTACATAACAGAGGTCAGTTTTCTGCTTTTGTGAATAAAATTTCATGTAAATCGCTCCATTTTATATGTGTATTTAAATGACTAATCCCCGGTGTAGCAGAAAAGTAATGGGGTTGGCGTTAATTTATTCCTGTAATATTTTTAGCCTCCCTATCAGAAACATGTGTATTAGGTTTCATCAAAATAATCACAGTGATTCGTGCAGCAACAGGAACAATGAATTTTTTCAGAAAATGTTCAAAAATCTGAATCGTTGAACAATAAATTATAAAAAATGCTGGAAATGCCAACTCTAAAGGCTTTAAAACAGTTCACTTTCAGGTTCAAACACATATGCATTACTTACTATTAACGGCGAATATAATTTCAAACATCAGAGATTGAAACTGAGCGGCATGAGATCGTAGCTTCAAGAAGCAAAGATCTCGGAAGGTTTTTTACATTATATTATTAAAATTAATTTACATATTTTCCACTACGTAGTTTCCTCTTCCCATGCAATACGGCATTCTATGGAGTTTAAAAACTAAAATTTAAGGAAGGAAACGTTACATGCGATAGTATGGCAATTATTTTTTTTATGGAGTATGACGTAAGTATCTGGTTGGTATTTCATATTTGGTGTTTCACGGTATAAGTTCAGATTTTCACTTTCTGCTCCGGCTGTATGTTACGTAGAAGCACAAGACATACCGTAGATTATAATCTTTAAAACGGCGAAAACCTAATCGAAATTGGAGCAGTAGTTTTTAAGTTTTTCTGGAACCAATATACACGGTTTTCGTTTTATAGATATCGATGAACGAAGTGTGTATGTATATATGAGTAAGCACATCTGGTGCACTAGTAGATGATGCGAGCTGTTCAGTCTGCATTCTTTCTTCTCGCTCTTGTGTGTGTGTGTACGTGCGTGTCAGTAGTTGGACCACCCGCATAGTCATCTCGCCTCCCCGCACCCCCCTCCTAAGCTCCCTCCTCAATCGGCCGTGGTAATAAACAATAAATTTCCGCTTCACACCGACTGTCCTTAAGGAGTAGGAATGACCCACCTGGGGAGGCCTTCGTCATGAATCATGCTCCTCTTCCTCTCTGTTCTGCTCTCTTCCTTTTTTACTTCCACAGGTATCTGATACACTCTGCATCTCATAAGAACCAGGCGATGTAGTGCGTGCGCAAGAGGAAATGGGAACATGATACACTGTCAGAACTCATAAGCTGATGGAGACTGTGCACAAGTTTCGCACCTGCTAATCATTACGGCAGTTATGAACAGCTTATTGGAGATAAGCAAAAAATTGTTGACCACCAATTAAACTCTTACATTGAAGCCACTGAAGGAAAAATAGTGTATTGGGGTGGTTTTTACTATACGTTCAATATTTTTGAAAAAGAATCGTGGTTATTAAATTCTAGTCGTACACTGATTTTTTTCTACCTTTCGTTGTTTTTGTATTCCGATCAAAATACTGGAATCTTTCACAAAATTGAGTCAAATGCAATATAAGGTATTTAACAAATCAGTTGATTATTTATTCCCCATATGGTTTTGATTTGAAAGAAGTAAATATGTATCCTCTAACAATAACACATACAAATTTTATAAATATCTCTCATTTATCCGTAAAACTCTTCGTGTCAAGTATAACATCAGTTATTTGCTTCATATAACCTAACCTTCGTCTACAATTTATAAATTCCATTGTTTGCCGGCCTCGGTAGCGTAGGGACTAGAGTGCTAGCTCCACGTCGCCAAGGTCGCCAGTTCGAGTCTGGCCGAGGGCATTGGTGTTTAATGTATGTGTTGTCTGTGTGTCATATCCATCGTGTTGTGTCTAGAGTCACTTGGAAAATAATACACTGTGAAGCTATGAAGAAACCTAAAAACACTGGATGATTCGAAATACACTTGAGTTGGCTGTATGGACACTGACCTCAAAAAAAATCGATTGGATCATCTACCAACCAATTATCCAATCCCGCATACTTTCATTTTTTCAACGCTACTAGGTTTTAGATATCACGGTATGTACAAAGAATAGTATTCCAAGCTGATTTCTAATGACTTCGAAAATTCATTATGATACAAAAAATTGGATTTAAAGGTTATTAAAACAGAAGGCCCATTGTGTTCAAATAAGGCGTGATTATTCATTACTGACAGTAGGAGCGTTTCGCGAAATTTACAAATATTTGAATAATTAACACAGTCAACATACAGTCTGCACTCTACACTAAAAGCTTATGCGCTATGACGTAACTAGCATGGCGGCTGTCCTCATTACAGAAAGAGCAGCTCTCGCGTTTACGAGAGAAGGAGTAACAAGGGAAGACTAGAGCTCGAACCGTTTCCCGTTTACATTTCACATGAGCGACGGCCGTCATCGCAAAAATCCCTTCCTACTGCTCGGTTTGCGTTTGTTCTCGTAGTTGCCAATTAAATATAATTGGGCTCACGGTAGGGGAAAAAGAACATGGTGGGCCCGGTCTCCCTACTTAAAAAAAGTGCAGTTTCCTTGTCTGGTGCAGACGGCAGGAGCCGGCACGTGTGACGTTACTCCAATAAGTCGGGAGCCGTCCCTACTGGAACTATTGAAAGTGCTCCGTCCATGTTCATTGCGAATAATACAGCGTACCAGATGTGAACTGGAGATGGTCTCGCTTCGCCGTGCGTAATGAAATGCCATCATTGCCACTTACTGTAAATATGTTTTCATTAGTTTGCTGAAACAAGAAATTATTGGTGCAAGAAATTAAAAGAAAATAAATAAAACTGTGAGTGAAATTCTACTCCGGGCCGATCGAGGCGCGAGAGAGGCAACGCTCTGGTCTCGCATTCGGGAGGACGTGGTTTCGAATCACCGTTCGGCCAACCAGATTTCAGTTTTATATGGTTTCCCCAAATCACTCCAGGCAAATGCCGCGATGGTTCCTCCAAAAGGCCATGGCTTAATTTCTTCCGTTCCTTTCCCACCACTAATGACATCGACGTCGATGAGGCGTAAAGTCATGAGAAAAACCTACTTAGAAAATGTGTGTTAACAATTTTCCTTTAGCTCTATATTCTTCGATACTAAGTCAATGTTGTAATTGAGGCACCGAGTAGGAATTGTGAGTGGCAACGTTCGGGTTTGGATTTGGAAGGGCGAGGGTTCAGCCGTAGGTCAGGCCACCCAGATTTCTTTTAAAGTATGGTTTCCTTATAACATCCAAAACCTTCTGCTGTATCTAAATATTTCGATATCGACGAGCCACAAAGCACAGATAATAGAAGAACAGATTAAGGTAGAAGATATTTTGTTGTTGTTGTAACATTCTACAGAGTGCATGGAATGAGATCACCCGAAAATTTCCAATGCAAAATGAAACAGGAACCTTAAACATCGGATTTCCTGCAAGAACTCTGGAACTAATCACATAACACAGCCACCAGATTAAATCAATGTTATTAGCAATCTATACAATTTGAGAATGTAAATGAATCAAAATAACTTTACATAATACCCTGCTCACTCCGAAGTGGCGGCTTAAGGTTATTGTTTCTCTGGTTTCGAGTCTCACCAAGCCACCCCTCCCCTCCTACCTCTCCGAGGTAACCTCTGTGTCCATTTAGGGGAGTGGCAAAGTTGCCCTCCTCTTGTTTTGGTAAGGGGAGCGGACTGTGGATACAGCATACTGTCATTGACCCGCCTCTATTAATCAAACGGGCTGTAGTGAAATAAGTTGCAATTGACAAACGGATGATGTGGTACGATTAAAAAGTGTAGAAAATAATAAGTTATTGTAAATAACAAAATAAAAAAATTAATCATCGAATAATATAATTTTTCTTTATTTAGGATTAAAAATAATCATATGTTTCTCTTGATGAATACTTCTGTGGGGAAGTGACTGAGAATTCCCGTCTGGTCATCCAGATTTGGGTTTTCCATAATTTCCCAAATCAGTCGAGACGAATACCGCGATGCTTCCTTCAAATAGCCATAGCCAAATTCTCTGCCATTCCTTGTCACCACTTCTATACCATCTCTAATGACCACGAGGGTAAAGCCATAAGCAAAAAAATAAAAATAGAAACGTTCCTTCAGAAAAGGCCATGGCTGAATTCCTTTCGATTCCTTGCCACTCGTCTCTGATTGTCTCGACGTCAAGGACACGTGAAGCCAGAAGCAAAAATAAATAAATAAATAAATAAAAAGGTCATGGCTGATTGTTTTAGGTAGACTTTTTGCTGAATTCTTGAAAAACCCCTTGCGTCTTACTTTCCAAACGTCTAGTTAGATTTTTTTTTTGCTTGGGCTTTACGCCTAGTGGACCGGTAAGGTCATTACAGGCAGGATGGGACTGGGGCAAGGAACGGGAAGGAATTCGACCATGGCCCTTTTTGAAGGTAGCATCCCGGCATTCGCCTGGAGTGATTTGGGGAAACCATGGAAAACCCAAATTTGGATGCCCGGAAGGGGATTTGAACCCGCATCCTCCCGAATGCGAGGCCAGAACGTTAACCGTTCACCCATCACGCTCGTTCTCGTTAGAGGAAACTTTTAGGTGACATGGTATGCATGTAACGTTGATATCATTTAGATATCCTTGCCGATATCACGTATTGGACGTATTGGATTACAGCGAAAAATCAAAAGCAGAAGTTAGGACAGTGTCAAATTTTACTAAAAGACAATAGAGTTACTCTTCAACAAATGAAATAACTATTTAAAAGAAATTTTAATTTAAAAAAAGGACCCTGGAAGACCTATGGAAGATAGTAACATTACTATATATGATGCTTGGCAGAGGATTCTGTAGAGGAGGCTGACCCTTTGACAAAGCTCGCTATTCTGGGTGGGTCTTCGAGGTCTGCAGTCCTAACTCACTCTCCCCGCGCGTCGCTGCCTGTGTCAACAAGACAGGCCGAGACGGGCTCCGCTCGACGGAAAAAAGGCGGGACGCCGTAAACGCATTTGCATGCGCGTCTCAGTTAATTTACAAGTCAATACAGATTTACATACTCAAACGGGTTTTTCTAGAAGCGGGAGATTTGGCGAGCAGGCGTGGAGGAGACGAGTCGCCTCTCGGCGCAACGGCAGCGGGCAAAGTAGTGTGACGTCAGCAGATGCGGCTTACTGGGAGCCTAGTGACACCATACCCGGTTCACCCTCATCTGGCGGTTCAAGGCCATGTTCCCTTCGCCCCGCTCCTTACCGCTCCACCCCCACCCGTTGGCAAACCCTGTGATCTGACCGCTGTGTCCAGGCTACCGATTGACGGGGCTTCACATATAGGGTTAAGGACATCGGAGTGGAGATAGAACAACGTGATCTTGAGCCCCCTCTGTTGACTGAACCCACAAAGTCTGCTCCCTCCAAGCGGTACCTTCATTCATCCTACACGGTTAAAAAGTATTGAAAATGGGTCAAGAACATAAGTGCAGCATATACTAAGATTATAAAAAAAGGATGTCTCAGGAAGATACTGAACACACGAGGGGTTTAACTAGAGGCTTCCAGATATCACTATCCCGTCCTGTTGGAACTCCATGATCGCCACAGGGCTTTTAGGAGAAAGACAATAGTTACAGGACAGCTCTGCGTGAATGCTTTTAGTGTGAGGGTGTTGCATTTCAACAGTCGCCCCATTTCTTGGTAACTTATGAATAATCTCCAATGGCAAACAGATGCAAGACAATTGAAGGGTTCCTATTCACTACAGTCTTCATCCACCATCCCAGCGGGCAAAGAACGCTTGGTTCACCGTTAAGGACTTTCTGTACCATTAGACACAGATGGCTCATCTTAGGGTAGTTTTTCAACCCAAGGGCAAGATAATGCCTTAAATCACTACCAGCTAATCTGCCTCCTTAAGGAACCGCTGGCTTATTCCGATGGTGTCTTCTTCAAGTCCAGCTTCACCTCCAAGTGGTGTGAGACGGACCGAGGCTTGAATTGAAGGGTGAAGTGTATTGGGGACATGGTGTGTCCCGTCAGCGACAAGGTAGCTGTATAGGCCCTGTGGGAACCCTAAAAATTACAACCTCTGGAGAAATTACGACAGGTTTAGCAGATGGGTAGTGGCGTGAGCTTGCTTTCAAAACTAATCCACAAGAGTGGAAACGTCAAATGATGATGACGACAGTGATCCGCGTGGAATTGATGATAGCGTGAGCTCAAGGGGGGAGGAGGTGGGGAGAACTAACGAAATGCCTTTGTCTCAACACTAACCATCTAAGAAATAGAGATCAAAGGCCCGGACTCCTGATTCAGTAAAACCATGCTGACGGGATAAATGTAAATTGTGCGACCATCACTGACATTACAAAGGCATTGAAATAAAAATATTGGTAGCCACTTTCCAAAATGAAGACCCCAAAACTGGGAATACAGTTAGTTACTGATTTTCATAAAAAAATAAATCTTCTTGTGAACTTCATGGATTCGGCTTCATACTTCCTTCCATTAACTTCTTGATCGTCCCAAGTTCCTTCCGCCTTTGATTGTAACACGTCACTTGCTTTGTAAGTCTATCATGGTCCATTCTTTCTGGATTGTCTCGCCACTATTGTCTATACTGCTGGATTTAGTCGATTATGAGATAAATATTTAAGTGTTCTGTTATTTCACCAGTTCTTATATTATCTTCTTTAATTTATCCTTTGAGTTTGTACAGCATCTTCATTTCAGCAGCTTGTATTTTTTATTCATCTCTGCGTGGTGAAATTCAATTTTCACACCCATACAACAGGTACAGGTATGTTATATTATTATTATTTACGAAATTAGATATCCACAAGCACTCTAACGATACTTATCTGAGAAGAGCATCTCATGTATAAGTTCATATTGAGCTGTGTGGACAGAAAAAAAAATGATTTTCACTTATTCACTTTTGTAATGGATAGTTTGTTAAAATATGAATATACATAAATATTAGTGTCTCTTGTAGGGAAATTTATTTGTGACGCCAGTTCAAAACCTGTCATTTTTATATTTTCTGATTCCTTATAAACATAAAAATTAGTGAAAAAGCTAACATGTCCTACATGTATGATGTTCATTTTTCTAGTTTAATATTTGGGATAATGCTTTGGAATAAATATTTACTTTACAGCTTACGCATACACTGAGGTAAACATGACTACTTCCAGTGTTTATTCCTTGATTCTAAATTCAGAGACTGATGATTTAATGACATTCGTTTGTTGCTATTGATGTCACACTTTATGTCAATGACACATTTAAATGTATTTTAGAACTCTTAGGGAAAACGCTATCTTCACCGCATCGATAAGAGAATGAAATTTGCGTTTTATAGATATTTAAAAGGAGAACATAAACAATAAGATGACGGAAATTATTTCCAAAACGTTTGAAAATTGGTAATTATCAAAAAATCAGGGAATCAGTAACGTACGAGTATTAGTCTTGCATTATCCCGTGAAATACTCCAACCAGTTTTTTCGTTTATCACATACAAATGAAGTGATATTTTTCCTTTCCTCCCCCCCATCTTGGTCTATGCCTAAAGTTCTCATGCGTATAATACGAAACCCCGAAGTTTCGAGTTATTACTTTAATCTTTGTATCATTGTCACTGAACTTTCTGGAAGATACGGTTCTGCTTAGTGTTTTTCCGTTCATAGTTTTTATAATTATGTTTGTAACATTGCTCATAAAATTTTCAAGGCCTTGATTTCTATGAACGTTCCAGTTACACTTTGATCTTCATCTCACTTTTATCGTCAATTCATTTACAGAACGTTTCTGATAATACGTGTTTTACTTCTTAGAAGTATTAAAACTTCTTTAAAGAATTAAAACTTTTTAGAAATTAATATTTCGGTTACTCAGGCATTTATTTTCTTTATTTCTTTCTTTGCCTAAATTTTGATTATGTGTGTGGACCTGCATAGAACAGAGCATATTCGGTTGCAAAGAACCACCTTCATTCCTGGTTAGCATGCCAGACCTCTTAGGAAGACTGTTTTTCAGCAAAGTTGGCTTATCTACTATTTGTTTTCTCTACTCTCTCCGGTCTATTCTCTCGTGTTATCTCTGCCTGCTTCCACAATGCTTGTGGAAAGTAGGTGCCGTATAAACTTATAACGTTGATAAAATAAAGATAGTTTGAAACAAGTTAAACAAAAAAAAAATTAAAAAACGTGTATTCACACAGTAAGCGAAGTTCACCAAGAACGCATGAAGTACATATGCAAGAAAATGAAATAAAGTTACCAGCGGTTAATCGTATTTTTGGTTTAGTGTAAGATCACAGAAACAAGATTAGAAATATGTAATATAATCCTAGTCTGTTAATTTTCAGAAATTTTGATGAGATTAGTAAATATCTGTAGTGTATGTAAATTCACATGACAAGAGTAAGTGAAGGTAGAAGTAGTAATATGTGACAAGAGTAATGCTATGTGTTATTAATTATTGATTCCAGAAGTGAGAATGCGACTGCCGTGTTACACAATGAAGACATGTAAACACTGATGAGAAATGGATGGAACTGTTAAGAAAGTTGGTGTGAGTATGTCAGCGGCGTAGCATTACATAAGTAAAGACACATAGTGTTACTAACTTTAAAATAAGATTCCTAAAAATGATTTGTCACCGTGGCAGCAATGATATAGAAGAGGGTATGAAATTCAGTGCGAACAATTAATTTGTGCGTTTCAACATAACTCTTGCAAAAAGAATTTTCTTAAGCAGTATAATAATATTTCCACTTTGTAACCATGTGAATATTAGCGTTGATGTTAGTGTCAGAATTTACTGAATTATTTGATAAAGCCTGTAAGAAAGGTGATTCATACTCAGTGATGATTTAATGCCAGGTCACAGTGATTTTGGGCCTAATCGAAGAAATTATAGAGTATTTCATATGAACTTCAGATGAGTTTATTAAAGGGCAAAATACTTTAGCGACATAAACTAATTTACACCTTTGTGAATTTATATTATTGAGTTTTATGACTTTGTAAAAGTAATTCGTAGTATTTTAAGTGAATTCTCAAGTGCTACATCAGCCTGTCCTTGCTTTCCTTGTAATCCCTTCGTATGAAGAGATCTGTTATTATTTTTTGTCCACTATTCTCTAGCTGTTTCTCTTTTTCATAAATATCCACCTTATGCCAATGCCCTCACTTTACTCGGAAGTTTCTCTAGTAACACAAGTTTGACACGCTAATACCGTACGAGGTAACAGGTTTCTAGGTTTCTACTTTCTCGAATTATTTTTGTTTCACAATCATTCTGCTTTTTATTTCCGCAAGTGGTAATTGTTTTGATTTAGATATTGACGCAGTTGTACATAAAAAAAAAATAGTGATAATTTAGGCAGGTTTAACCATTTGTTAACCTTTTTTTTCTTAAATTTGCAGCAGTGTACTTTGAACTGTTTTGTCATGCATTATTTTCTTCAATCTTGAAGTACAATTGTCGATGGACGCGTTGGATGGAACTGATTTCATTACGTTCAAACTTAATCTTTGTAAGTCTTAATTCTACAAAGCTGTATCAGAAAGTGTTGAAATGTGTGGTCAGGTTAATCAAAACATTCCCCAAGGCTGGTGCAGATGACAGATAACGAAATAAGCGACTAATTTCGCTGGGACTTTCATTTGGATACCGGAGTAGCGGTTACTGTGATTAAGAACGAGATAAATTACTGAGACGCAAAGCGGAGTTGTCAGAGGCACAGGAATCCCTTTATATTCCGTATTGGACTGACACGCAGGAGGTACTCAGAGTCTTGTTGGCATGTTAATTACAGTACTTAAGTGTCCCGTAATTAGGAGGCAACAGCCTCAGGACGCCACAAAGCGCGGTTTTTTAAAAAGGCACCACGTGATACCATCAACTCCGCTCGGTTTCCACGGAAGCTACATAACTACAATAGAAATTAACCTGGACAAGGCGTACGTTCGCGAGATGAAGACAAAAGAATAAAATTCTGCTCGTATTAAGATACTGTAACAGCCCTTATACCTGAACTTTAAATAGAATTGTATTTTATGAAGTATTTGTAGTGAGCTAAAGTTTGCTTGAATATGCTCCTGTATGTTTGTTTCACAATTAACTGTAAATCAGTGTATATAGACATTGTTTTATGACAAGAAATTATTTAAAAACCATTTAATATGTTTAAGAACCGAATTGTTAAAGAGAATTGCTTAAATCTTGGTAATTCCAAGTATTGATGCAAGTTACGATGTCTAAAGGCCAATTTACCACAGTTTAAAATGATTTCTGTAAATAATTTTGTGTTTAAGTACTTTAATTTCCATTTCTGACCGTTTTGTAATGATGTTAAATGATTATGTATTAATTATGATTGTTTTTAATATGTTTCAATTGTTTGAGTAATTGTTAATGTTCGAGAAATATCTCGTGGAAGCTTTTGAAGAGTTCTAGAAATTTCGATAGGACCTATATAAAGAAATCAGTAGAAGGATAATAGTAGTTTATACAGATTCACTTTGTAACTGCCAAGGACTGCGTTATTAGTATCTCTGGATTGTATCTATGCATGTAAACAATATCGTTGACTTGTTGTCTGGAAATAAACGAATGTTTAAGCTGAAGTACATTGTGGACTACTTAATTATCACATTAATTAAACCACGAAGAATCTGACAATACGTCACAAATTTGTCTTGCAATTAGTGTCAAAACAATTTACTAACTTACTTCAAAGATCAAACTAAAAAAATACCTGCAATCGAGTGCCAGCTTGTGGTCATGGTTATCTTTTCCCTTCCATGCATTACTTTTACAAATCCCTTACTTCTCTGGTACATCCCCTAGTCACTCTCTCCAACAAGTGAAGGACTTTGAAACCTTTTCCACCTACCTGTCCAGTGTGTCCTGCCCAGTTCAGTTTGTAATCAAATGTTATGCCAAGATATTTACATTTCAAGTCTCCAATAAGCAATTCTTTCCCCAGCTTATAGTCACAATCAACCTTAAGTTTTTTTTTATCTGAGTATCTAATTAGCTGCATTTATCTTCATCCCACGCTTACCAATCCAGCTAGATATCTTGTCCAGATCACCCTGCAACTGTTCACAGTCCTCACTTGTTTTGATCCTTTTATATAGCATTGCAAACAACCTAACTTCTGATAGTAAACCATCAACACAATCATTCATTAGAATAATGAATAGCAATCCTCCAAATACGCTTCCCTGTGGCACTACCGTTTTTACTTCAACTTCATTTAATACTACTTTTTGCTTTATACCTTTTAATAATTGTTGTACCCAGCAAATCACTTTCTCGTCCACTCCAACAGCTTTTACCTTTTTTTACCACTATTTTTTCACTTACTCTGTCAAAGGCCATTGAAAGATCTAGTGCAATATTATAAATTTGGGCTCCCTTGTCCATTTCATCCCAAATATCTTACATATATCCTACTAACTGAGACTCGCATGACTATCCTTGCGTAAAGCCATGTTGCCTATTTGAAAACCGTTTACGCTCCTCACATTTATTTCTGATGTGGTTGCACATCAGTTTCTCCTTTACTTTACCTGGCCTGTAATTTTTGACTGTACGAAGGTGTCCTGTATTTGTCAATTAGAGGTTGCTCTTCAAAATTTGAAGAATTTCTATTGAGTCTGAAGGGATTCAGAAGTATTAAAGAACGACAGAGACGGACTCAGTATATGGCAGATAAATAGCAACATATTTTCCTTTTAATTCTTGGCTGGCAACTATTACCGCTAGCTAAACAAAAACTAACTTAATCCTTAATCTTTTGGAAAGCTTTTTCGTTCATTATTTTTCAACCATTTTTTCTTATCAAGTAAATCGATTCAACTTATACACAATATAATGGACGGTTTTCGAAATTAAAAGAGAAGCATAGGGAAACGTCTAAACGATTCAAATTAATGAAACAATTATAACCCACAAACAGATTTGGTATGAAACATTCAGCTGTAGTAAAATATTGAATATGAGAAATCTGGTGCCGGACCTTTATATGAAATTATTATGCAACAACTTGAGGTCCGGAACGCAGAAAGGAAGCTGGTAAATGCTCGCCTGACACTCATAGTTGCTAGAAATATAATGAGAAATGGAAATTTTCTTTCATTCTAAATACGAAGAAATAAAAATAATTTTACTATGAAAAAAGTGTCACTATTAAGTAAAATGTGGGTTGAAGGTTAACAAGATTATCAAAGACTGAAAATTCGCATACTGAATATTATTTACAAGGTTAGAAGACCCATCATCTTGCAATAGCGATAGCAATTATCTCTGCTTCACACACAACCCTCTCACTTGGATGTCACTGATGAACGAGGCAATGCGCTTCCAATACTATCCTAATTATTCTCGATCGCCAATATACGCCTAGTAGTGCCTATCGCAAGGATCCTGATTCCTGGAAAAAAGTTTTTGGTACTGCGGCAGTAGCTCAAACAAACTGCACAGGGGAAAAAATTATCTAAAGTGTCTGTCAAGGATGATTTTGCATTGCATTTTTTCTATATGATCGCTTTACGGCTCATTGACTGTAAAGTCATTAGTATCTAAAGAGGATTGCGGGTAGCGAACGTGTAGGAAATCAGCGATGGCCTTTATAAACGCTATGGACAGACACTGACTGCAGTGCTTTAGGAAAATCTCAGAAAATCGTAACCTGAATGAATAGATGCAGGATCCAGAGCATGAACTCCAAAATTCCTAACTAACCTTTACGGCTTACACTTTGGTCTCGCTTTGTGATTAGAAATTATCACTTTATACTCAGGGTCGTCAAATTTTTCCAACAAAGGGGGGGGGGAAATCATGTTCGGCGGGCCAGGTTGTAAATTGGAATAAGGTTTTTTTTTGTTTGCTTCTGGTTTACGCCTCGAAATCGGTGTCATTAGAGGAAATGAGAAGGAATTTGACCATGGCCTTTTGGTAGGAATTCGGCTAAGGTGATTACAATGAACCATCGAAATGGGGAGGATGCCGGTTCGAATCCTAGTCTGGACATCCAGATTTCTGTTTTACATGCCTGAAAGCACTCCAAGAAAATGCTGGGATGATGGAACAAATAGTCGAAATTGAGCCAAATGTTGTGAAATAAAGCCCTCGAATTATATTATACTGTTAAAATCATTATACTGTTAAAATAAATTTAATAAGAATTGGATTGGACGGAAAAGTTCGAGTTCATTGCCACTACCTCACATACTAGGGTGCAAAAAAATGTGTCATTTTTATTTCTATGAAAACCCCAGAATAAAATTTTACAAAATTTTGAACAAGATATTCGATTTTGGATTCACGAAACATATGTGAAAACTTGAAGTCCTCACATATTACATTTAAGTGTTAGAGTCCTGTGACAGATGGATAGACAGTGCAGAATTAGCTATAAGGCTGGTGGTCACGGAATTTTAAAAAGTAAGTAAACCGGTATATCAAAACCACGAAGCCTATGAGGTATCGCAGTGTCGCAACATTTTTTCTAGAAGTGTTCTGTTTGGCGAGCCACGTGGAGTGTGGTGGGCGTCCATGACCTTGTCGGGTAATGCGTTAGTCAGAGCGCAATGTTAAGTACTGCCTAGGAAGCGTGCCAAACTGCATGCAGCGTGTTAGGATTGCCGCGTAGCGTCATTCTTCTCTTGGTAACTACGTTTAACCTTCGTTGAGGGTTGCCAGAATGAGAGGACTAACAACAAATGTTACGTAGGCCTACTGTGTAAGACAATTCACACGTGTCTTATCCGTGTACATAATTTCCCTCTGTGTTCTAATACGAATTTCGAACGATGACAGTCAATATACGAAATGACATATTTTCAGATTTAGAAATGAAGTAGGAACCGCGTTCCCTAAAATCTGCGCTGTGAAGAGGAAGATCTGATGACGTCAGCTCGAGAAATGAGTTAAGTAAAATCATTAAAAAAGTTTGCAATCGTTCAAGTATTATAAAAAATAAATAAACAGAAAGAATTATTGCCAAAAATTGCACCATAACAACAAGAGGTATGGAATAGTAGTTCTAAAATATGAATGAAAATAGGATTGTATTTTATTTTTAGACTTTTAGATATAACTTCAAACGATGCTTCGAATTAAATTTCTACGTTCAGTTCAGGAAAGTAAATATTTCAGTCATTTTATTCTGTTTTGCTATCAGGATTTTGAAGCAATGACGATGAACTTTAGCATAAAAAAAAGAAAAAGAAATGAATTCAAAAATGCGTCTGAAACTAGTGATGATAAAGTGTTAAAGTATAACTGTAAATTATGCCATTTTCGTTAAAGGAACCTGTTTTCTTTTTCTGAACAGGACTAAATCTAGTGGGAGGTCTGGTAAAGAAAATTTCTGACATGATCATAAGAAAAATAACTTTATTTAGTGATGACACATAGCTTTTATGCCTCGTGATATCATCGTATAATTGGTCTTTCATCTTGCGCAAGCCTTTTCTATACTAAGCCGTATCGGAACTAAGAATTACTGTCGCTCTTCGGAAATAACGTCATACCTTATCTCAAATCGCCGTTCTTTGAGTGGACTTCTATGCACCGCGTCAAATGTTCTCCCAGTAATGAATCATCGGGTAGTAAGTGATCTGTTTCATTGAATTCGGCCCAGAAGGCATCGCATAAAATAATCAAAGGAACATTACCGTGCTCTTAGTCATCGAAAAAATTGTGTATTCTTCTTCTCGTGTCAATGACAGCATCAGATATGTGGTAGTTTTTCTGCCAATGCGATGGCTTTGTCAGTAGCTGATTGGACGTCAAATTGAGATACATTTATTCCGATTTATGGACAAGACAGCAGATTTACCAAGGTTTCTCTCTCCCCACACGAACATGTGGTATCTGGCTGTTCTCCCAGGTATCCACAAGTGGCAAGTGTATCTTTGCAGCGGCCAACTCCAACTCGAAGCCTGTTTAATGACTTCCACATGGGCCATGGTTGTTCAGACCCAGGTGGTAGCCCATCTTTTGGCTTGATCCACTCGAACTCATGTTGCACTCTCTTCTCCCAAGCCAGTATTCTTTCATTGCTTGGAGCACCATTTGTTGGCTTTGAAGTCCGCATGAAACTTGATCGGGACTTTAGACTCGATGGCGCTGGTGTATAGACATGTAGGGGGTGTCGGACGTCTTCGTTCACTTTAAGCCTTGCCACGCTGCTGGCAACTTCCCGGCGTATGTCTCCAGTGGCGATGCCAGCTAGTATATCCACTTTTATCACAGGCGATGGTCTGAGACAACCTGTGATGAGCCGGCATGTTCTGTGGAGCGCAACGTCTACTGTCTTAGCATGGCTGGATTTTTGCCACACACGACATGCATTATCTGCTGCGGAGTAGCATAATGCTAAGGCAATGGTGCGGATGACGCTAGGGTTTAGCTCCTCAGCTTGATCCGGTCAACTCGGTTAAGATGTGGTTGCGTGATGATTCTTTCATCTTGACATTACGACAGTGGCTTTAAAAAGTGAGACCTCTATCAAGAGTTACGTAGAGGTATTTTGGGTTTTCACTGTGCAACAGTGTAGATACCTTCGGGGTCACATTCAGTTGAGCAGCTAGGAACAAGTAAGATTCCTGCACGTGCAACATTAAGATTGTAACGTCCGGCGTCCCCCGGTAACAGAAGGCAAGTTGCCTCTGGCCAAACCTTGCACCACGATGACAGCGTCTACAGCTTCTAATTGTGTAGAGTAGAATCCCCTAAATGGCATGAAAATTAAAATGTCCCGGCGATGAGTTTAGGTTTTTCCCTAAGGAAGGGTTTGTTTAGAAAGGTTGATTATTTGCAAATTGATTTAAAGCGTATACGGTAGGTGGCAAAACTTTAAGGTGACATGTGTCCTGTTGGTTTGATGCTGCAGATCTTTTGCGCATGGAGTGACAACATTAGTTCGAAGCTTGCTCGCAGAGGCGACGGGATCGTTTTTCGACTAATCGGGCAATCCTCCGACCTGTTATTGTAAAGCCACAGGAAAGCAGATGGTTAACTATTACACTGAGAGTGATTCAGCACCAAGCCTCATCCTAGGAAAAGATTATGAATCAGATGTAGGAGAGATTGTTTGGAAGAAACTAGTAAGGGTGCAACTCAGTATCAGTTCGGTGTGTGAACCGTTAACGTTCGGGCCTGACTTTGGGAGGACGATGTTTCAGCACGCGGTCTGCTATCCATATTCAAGTCTTCTATGATTTAATGATCTCTTATTCAATACATTATTATCCAAGAGATTCTGAGGAAGGAAATAACGGAGTCGAGGAATTTTCGAAGTGTGTCGATGTATTAAAAGCATGATACTGACAGCAAGAGAGAGTTGACCCTGGCTACCACAGCTGTGAGTTAAAGTGAACGCATGCACAACCGAGTTGAGTCAGGATAACAGGGTTATTTTGCCACCAAACGGGGGAGAATACTAGATAGTTCGGTAGCCAAATTTGAAAGAGAATGTGTGAAGAAATAATTCATTGATATTAGCGAGTCAACGTTTTCGTGAGGAAACAAACAGTTTGTGGGGTAAGGCAACGAAGATTTCAAGACAGGGATCGTCGACAACCAGTAATATTTCTTAGAAAAGGAACCGAGCAGTGCAATGTTATAACCGATAGTATGAAATTGTGCACAATATGGGATGAGTGGGGATATTTGCTACAGTAACTAATCTATAGAATGTCCGTAGCCACTTCTCTTTTGGCGAATTACCGTAAGCAAAATGTTGAGAAGAAAATAACGAAGCGTGGTTTGGTGGAACTGATCCAAGTTTTCATGTGAGACTTCGCTGGGCATCTGGACTTTGATCGGGAATTTCGTATTGTTGCTAGAACATGGACTGAATACTGTAAGAACGGAGGTTATACACGCTGTATGACAGAGTGTTGTAGGTACAAAGTGTTTTTGAGATAATAGAAGTTTTTCGCTGAACTCAGCATAGTGAGTTAGGACAGTGCATCAAACTTAGCGTCTCAGTGCTAAGTGCTGATTTGTGGTATTATAGAAACTTGAAGGTCGCACAGTCAACGGTGCAGTTTGAAGACAACTAACATTATTCTGATAGCATTTTGTTTCGTTCGATCTGACTGGAGGCACCCCGGAGGCATTATGGTAGAGAAGCCTACACGATAAAAATTTTCTCAATTGCCTAATTAACAATTTTGAGATAGCTCAGTGTACCCAAAACTTAAAGTAATTATTACTATTAGTATGATAACAGTTTAATAATTTTTGTCATGTTAGGAGTGTTGGTTAATTTTGAAGATATATAAACAGATATAACCATATGTTAATATTGTTTTTCATCAATAATTAACCTTTTTCTGTGTTGTTTTTGAGCTCTTGTGTGCATACTTTGTTCCATTTAAGACAAGACTTCAATTTTTATCCTTATGTTCTTTAAATCAATTAACTGTAAATTATGAAATTAATAACATTGGTACATTGTAAAAATGCAAGTATCCCGTTATAAACATCATAGTAATAATAATCATGTACATATCTCCCGTAAATATTCGTATAAGTATTTCAATGTTTTATCGAGGCCTGGTGGCTTAGTAGTTAAGGCATCTGACTGGGCATCGAAATGGTCCCTCATCTGAATCCCTGTCTCGGCGGTAATTTTCAGATGCCCTTAACCCGGTCTTCACATCTGGCATAGCTTGCTGTGTAATGTGAAGCGCGCCAGAATGCTTACGTTCAACTGACGGTCCCCTTTAGAGCTAACAACCCTATTTGTAACACTGATGTATAGAAAGCTGAAGCCAAAGAAGGCTTAATGTGGTCCTAGTTAGCCGAAACATATGTACTGAAATAGTCACTAAAAATTCACTACTGGGGATACTGATAAAAAATATTATTAATTTTTCTGTGCAGGGAAAACTTCGTATTTTACATAAAAATAAACTGTTTGAGGTGTCACAATTTATCGTTTATTTATTTACTTATTTTTTTTTTAAATGACAGTTTTAGGAATAATTTTTAAAAATCTGATACATATTTGATTGGAAATTCTAGCAATTAAGACATGTCAATTTTAAATAAGTAGGGTGCCACCTCAGCTAACAATTACAAAAAGCAATGAGGAAATCTTTATCTTTGCAGGTTTCCCTGCCAGAGCCGTTTCAGGCTCAACCGAAACCTAAACCGAAGAAAAGCAGTGCAGTGTTGTTAGTCAACGATAGTTAACGTCGTTTAGAGCCATTCAGCATCACAGCTTCATCTGTACACTTCCGACCCATAATTCCATAAGCGTCACAATATAGGAAGGTGGCTTCACCTTCCAAGACAACCTATCACAAACACTGTGCAGGTTGGCACTGCCTGTGCCGCGCTAAAACAATTGCTCCTGGTGGCAAGCCAGCCAAGTCACCTCATCGGAGATTCCCGCTCGAATCATCTCGCTCACGACGTTCCATCACTGCCTCTCCGGAAGCCTGGCCTCAAATCTCGCTGGTTTACGGAAAAATAAGACAAACACTAACCTTAAGCTAGCTTCCCATGCCCCGTTGTTTTGTAGATCGCGGCATAAAACCGAACAGTACGGATCAACACACGCCACCTGCTAACCCTCGCCATCTTGCAGCCACCTCGCCACCACGTTACCTAGTGTCGTTTCAGCTACCCGGGCGTTTGATGTTTACCGACTGGCTGACGACTAGAGGCGCGCCATCCCTGCCAGCACAGGCGGGCCTCTACCCACGGCCCGCTATTATTTGCTGAACCAGCCCGGCCGGCAAATGCACAGGCCATGGGAACCCACCTTTAGACGTTGTTTTACATTCGTGGCACTCCTAATAAATGTCAGACTCCGTTCACTTGTAAATCCTGTCCCTGCGCTCGCAGAAAGTCTCTTGGCAGGTCCACCCCACTGCTATGTCCAGTACTTAGGGGGCATCCATAAATTACGTGAGGTGAAATAGGGGGGGGGGGGTCCGGCGAAATCTCACCAGATCTCACCTAGGGGGAGTGGGGGTCTACGGAAATCTCACGTGAGATTTTGCGAAAAATTTGGGGACAGTAGAGGGGAAAAAAAAGGCCTACAATTTGCGGTAAAGTCGATTTTAGGAGGGTATTTCGTCAAAAAAGTTAGGGTGTGACCTAAAAAAAAAAAGTCTACAAACATTTCCACGGCAATTTCTAGGGGGGGGGGTTCTGACGTACCAGATCTCACCAGAGGGGGGGGGGGGTCCGGCCAGATCTCACGAAATCTTACCAGGGGGAAGGGGGGATCCAGAAATCCGGAAAAACACCTCACGTAATTTGTGGATGCCCCCTTAGCTCGCACGTAAACAACGATTCGATCAAATAGGACAGGGGCGGATCCAGGATTTAGGTTTGGGAGGGGCTTCAGCGGATTTTGGTTTGAGCAGGTTTGAGTGGACTTTGGCTTGGGGGGAGGGAGAGAGGGGCTTGCCTCCATAAACAATCAGAAGAGCTAAAAAAAAAAAAAAAAAAAAAAAATGTCTCCATAATTACAATTTCGGGGGTGGATCTAGATACTTTGGGGGGAGGAGCTTGAGTCCCTAGCCCCCCCCCCTCCTTTGGATCCATCCCTGAAATAGGAAATTCCTCTCACTGCCTTCGTAACCACAAAATAGTTCTTTTCGTGTATTACGCTAACGAAATGATTCGAGTTTTAATACTTTCAATACATACACTCAATGTTTTCTAGAATTCAGTCCAGGCGAATGCCGAGATGGTTCCTTAATAAATGCCATCCCACTATTTTCTTGTCGTATTTTGCCCGCAATCGTATCATAGACGACGACGATCCGAAAAGCTTCAGTCTATTCCTTCACTCAACAGTATCTCATGTACGGAGCCAACATACGGCGACGACAGAGGGCAGCTGGGGTGTGCACAGTAGTCTCCTCGCGGCTGCCGGCGGGCTGCTCATTTTCCTCTGCTGTCTGTCTGCAGTAATATCCGCTGCGAGGCGGCCGACTCGACAACGCGAGATGAGGCCGGGACTCTTTGTCCGGCCTTTGTCGTGGCAGACGGCGGCGAGGCTTTAATCCCGCCGAGACAGACGAGAGGAGAAGAGCGCAGCTGACAAGAGCAGACGAAAGAACCGACTCGTTGCCTCGCGAGGAAGAGAGTACCCGGCTGACACGTGTGGCAAACTGCATCCGAAAGCCAGCTTTCCACGGCGACGTTTCAGCAGACTCTACAGCATTAACCTCCAAAATGGTCGATATTGACCCTCTAAGGCTGATTTCAAGTTTCAGGGAGTTCATGTAAGCAACAGAGAAATATGAGCGTCCACGGGATGTAGATTGGAGTCCACCCACCGTCAACACTAGTTCCGGCATGTTGACAGTAATTTCAACTATTTAGTACAGTCAGAGCTCTACATTCCCGTTTTCGCTATTCGTGTTTCTCTTATTCGCGTCCAAGAATGTCATTATTTGCGGATTACATACTAACGATATAGTATTTATCTTTTAGAATTTTCTTAAAAAAATAAAAGAAATAGGATAGGGTCTACAATTATTCTTACTACGTGCAAAATGTTATTGTGTTCTATTTTCTGTAATAAAGACAAAAATAAAATTTTCATTTTGATCGTCTCTATAAACATTAGAATAAAAATTGCAATTACTCTCTAACTCTTCAGCAATTTAGATTATAAAAAAATTTGTGCCATCTGTGGAAAACACATTTGACGTTACAGTTTCAGGAAAATTTAATGTTTGGAAAGCGGCGGGTCTACGGGAAAAAAAAAAAAAAAAAAAAAAAAAAAAAAAAAAAAAAAAAAAAAAAAAAAAAAAAAAAAAAAAAAAAAAATATGAGGACCACTGCTCTATAGATTGTGAGCTAACCTATTGTATGTAAAAACCAGTCGTCAGTTCTATTTAATGCCTAAGTGATTTTCATCATAGAACCTTATAAATAAATAATGGTCGTTGTTACAATTTTGTTACACAATTAAATATATGTTGTTCAAAATACATTCAAATCTTAAATTAGGTCAACTAATTGAATTTTTTTTTATTAAAAGTATTTTTAACACTCAATTGTGCCTTCAAAGAAGAAGAAACACCAGACCGCTTATTTCTGGGCTATGATAAAGGGAAGAATAAAGGTAAGATCACCAGTTACCAAAATCGATGCAAATTTTCCTGCCAACACAAACTTTAAAGGTTTGCCATACCCTTCGTGACTTCTTTGTAAAACATAAATAAATTCAGCTAGTGAAGGCACTGACACATACTGATTGTCACGGTTTATCCCTGTCATATCTTATTCACAGAATTTGCTAAATCTATCTGCACCACGTTGCACTAGGTGTAGGAAAGCATCCTAGTCCTGAGATGTGTGATGGGGTCTTATGTATGTAGCTGGTGATTATATTTAACTTCATTCCTGTACAGCTTCAATTAGCCTACTTGTGACGAGCAAAGCATTTTACTCTGCATTTATGTAAGTGTGTACATATGAGCAAAAACGTAATTAGATGCTACGAATGAATTAGTTTTATAAATATATGCAGTATACATAACCAATGTGTGAGTGACACCAGGTTTTCTTTTTTTTCCCCATAGTTTTGCACCTCGTCAACGTCATTAGAGGCAGGGTAGGACTGAGGACAAGGAATGGAAAGGAATTCATCCATGCCTCTTGAAATAATCATCTCGTTATTCCCCTGGAGTTATTTCAGGATTCCATGGTAACCCTAAATTTGGATGGCTGAACATGCGTCTTCCCGAAAGCGTACCAAATGGTTTGTGGTGAAATTTGCTTTGCCACTAGACCTCTGGATCCGTATAAAAATCATATTAAACCAACGTTGAAGGCAATAGGTATAAACCACAAACTTGGAATGTACTTGCTGATGATTGTATGCTTTATCTATGTCTTTGTCAACCACTTTGAGCAACAACGACAATGACATGAAGAAGCCAAACGGTTGACACGGAAGATTTGACAACCTCAAGCACGTCCACCTCCATGCATTCGGAGCAGTTTGTGTGACGGCATAATTCACGAAGGGATTGGGCTTTTCAACCACCGGAAAGATGTCCTTATAGTCACAAATTATACTTTGTTTGAAACAAATAGTAAAATACACAATTATGGCACTAGAAGTAAACATGATCTTCACAAGGATTACAAATCATTGTCATTTGTTCAAAAAGGTATCCGATATTCAGGGATACATGTCTTCAAAAAGCTCCCAACACATATTAAATGTCTAGCAGATGATAAGAATAAATTCAGGAAAAAAATTGAAAGAATTTTTAATTGAAAACTCATTCTACTCTGTCGAAGAATTTGTTTCTAAGGTATCTACAAAATAACTGCCAGTAGCTTGTGTAAATGTAGTTTACGTAATTAATTTACCATGTATGCTATGACTGTACATCTCCTGGTGTATGTATCATTTTGTTATGCAATTGTTTACGGCAGCAAGTATGCTATGACTGTACATCTTGTGGTGTATGTATTATTTTGTTATGGAATTGTTTAATGTACCATATAAGCTCTGACTGTACATCTACTGGTGTACATATTATTTTATTATGCAACTGTTTATCTGTAAATTGAAAACTTTCCACATCCGACAGAGCCAGTCTCTTATATTGGGATTAATGGAAAATTATTGTATTGTATTGTATAACAAGCTAGTCTATTGGGTGTACTCGCAACCGAGTTTCAGTCGACAATGATGACTGACTCTGTATAACATCTGTGCTTGTGATGAATTGTTTCCTGATCGTTCTTTTTAGATGGTTTATCGTTAACAGCTGGTTGAATGATAGGATAGATCCTACTTGTGGTAAGTTACACCATATACAAGCCGAGCAAAAAAAAAAAATATCACAGTAAAGTTGCCGTGGTTACAAGTCTGATGATAATATTCACATCCCTGGTAGTAAGGTTCTTAACCACACACATATCGTTAGAGAGCACAGCTTAAATTTTACTACCTTTTAAAAATGGAAAGATACAAAAGAAAAAATATCGGTGCTGTCTTTTGTTAGATAACAATTGTCCTTAGTTTCTTCAGGAAGTTTTTTTTCCTGGAATCTAAGGTTCGTGATCTTTTATACTTCACCATATTAAGACAATGATCTCTGATATTTTAACTAAATATTTATTTTCCTTAGAGGTAAGTTAATACCGCACATGCCCGTAATTTCACGTCACTTTGTTCTATTGCGTGTCCATTTTTCGCTGTAAATACAGCTCTGCCGAAAGTTTATTAAGTTACATATATCCAGTAATACTTGCAAAATTCAATTCTAACAGTCAACATAGAAAGACCATTTCATGGGCTTTATTTGTACACTCATTGGTCGCATTAGGCCAGAGCTGTGTCAGTATGTTAGCAAGAAGTTCAGTATTTATTGTTGTGTAGATGTATAGTTCAGAATATTGTATAGTCTTACATAGCCTGATCCAAAGGAAGAATGATATTTTGCCTAACAAAAAAATACAGTAACAAACACAACGAACCGTATATCATAAGCTAAGCTGTAGTAACGTAAAGCTTTTAAAAATATGGAGACGTGTTATTATCCACAGATGAAATTGGCCTGAATAGCTCGCCATAGAATCTAAGTTGAAGCAAAAGCTACTGGAGTGATTTTATTCACCGTATCAGTTATATTGGCTTTTTTACGGTCTTACTCCACTGGAGCTTCTTAAATTTTTCGCGTGTAAAGTAAACCTCGTAAAAATGTTTTAAACTCAAGGAAATCTAAACAAGAATACTACCAAACGTAAAACTATGCCAATAACCTGCTAAAAAAGTTTGTAAACTGTGTAGAAGAAAAAAGCAATGAGTTTCCAATGAATGTTTGGGTCCTTTGTTAAAGATTATAGGATATAGTGATGATGTAAACATCCATTAAATTTTTCATACTATTAAAGGAAAATATATAGAAGTCATGATACCATATGTTCATGGCGGTAAGATAAAAATTCCTTGACTTATCTGAGTGGCAGAATTTGTACTGTAAATGATTTGTACTGGAAACGTATTTCTTCTTACAGATACATTACAATGTAGCAGCCGCATGATGAAAAGCTACTGCATTGCAGATTCTAGCGTCGGAATATAGAGTGTTCAGATATGCAAAAGACGCTGAACAGGTTGGAAGTGTGCCTCTTGCGACAAATAGGAGACTAATTCACAAGCGAGTTGTGAAGGCGTAGTTAATATGAATGACCACACGACCAGGTACGGTACTTTATAATTACATGTAGGTAGAAAACGTGTTTCGAGCAACAAGATGAACATTGCTCAACATCTACATCCGCTCTCCACCGGTCGATAGAGTTTTAATTACTTATAAATCTTAGGATCTTGTTCCCTTAAATCACTTTGAAGTAAGGGCACTATCCCCTACTTCATTGCTTAAAATAGAAACCCAAACCAAGATATATCAGCGTATTTAAAATCTGAGTTTTCCAATACCTATTTAAAATAATTCTGCTAGACTAAAACACAAGCAACTACACTTGGACCATAGAATGAAATGCCTAATATTCTTTGTTATGTGCAAATAAAAAGTTGCATAAGGGTCTTGAGAGGAACCAAGACCAGTTTTATAGCTGATCAATAAAACTGACGTCCACGATCGAAACCAAGATGTTCTCAGACATAGCACAAAAACTAAATAAATAAAAATCGTAAATAAGATAATAGCTTAAACATAAAATATTTTTAGGGTGGATGTTCAGTTATTAACATAATGGGAGTGTTAATGACTCTAAATTATAACATTCAATCTTCATGTATTAATTCTTTTTCTTCTTTTGATAAAACTGACTTCAGCAATAAGAAATTAAGTAATTAACATTTCTGGAGAATTATCGCATATAAAATGCATTAGTAGAAGAAAGATATGTAAAAAAATAATTCAGTATTTTAACAAATTCTATACGCAATAATGATATATATAATACAAACAAGTGAACAATTTTTAACTCCTGCCCATCAGTAAGTATGATATGCAGACCCCAGCCAAATTAAGGAACTTAAATTACAACGATATCTGAACATATAGAAAAACAAATATTCATAATGGTGAGATACATGGTATGGTGAAGTTCTTTTCAGTGCGGTGTTATGTCGTCTGAAATTCATTTAAATAATCATGGAAGGATTTCAACCTTCAACATTTAAACAACTTAGCAGAGACAAAATAAATGAAAATAGCAAAACATGTAAGTAAAACAATGTCAATGCATATTTCATATTTATACTAAAACTGAAATGTAACTTAGCATATGTCGTACAGAAAACGCCATAGATGCTCCGGAAAAAGGAGTGAGACTCATAAAACAATCAACAACAAAATATCGATTCTTTTGTACGTTAATTTACTTGCAATTGAGGAAAGAGCCCACAACATACTATTGTCAACTAAACGAGAAATTAACAGAGATATACTAAAGTTGCTTTTACGGAGAATAATGTAGCTGGTGGGAGACCAATTCACGATGTATTTACGATATTTAAAAAACTCAAAGCATGGGAACGTGTTCAGACTGTTATGGACAAGAATGGGGAAGAAGTAACTCAGGATAAGAACATGGCAGAGATTTTAAACGACGGGCTTAGTGAGACTATTACGAACATTATATTTTGTACATGAGCAGAAATGAGCAGGTTAGGAAATTTGAGATAAATCCAGAGGGTAAATATGAAGGGAATTAAGTACTTCCAAAAAACAGCAAGGAAGCCAACATGTAGAAAATATATATAGCATACCTTAAAATATTTTTCACAGTGATCCTGAAAACTTGCTGCTTAACAGAGGGATAGAAAGGTGCCACAGAAGTACCGGATCATAAAGGGAGAGCGCGAATAGGGTTGAAAATCGAAAGCCGATTACTAGGCTTAAGTAAGAAGTAAGAAAGTTATTGAAGACCTTGATTTGCAGCAATGTAAGAAATTTGTATGATTAAAGAGCTTGTGAAACTCAGTGACCTACGTAGAAGATATTTTGTACCAAACAGATAAGGGAGTTGAAACTGATAGCGTTCTCTTGAAGATATTTACAGAGCCATAAAATGGTGGTAAATAAGGTAGGAATAATTAATTAAGGTGGATAAAATACGAAATTCTGATTAGAGGAGGGCCTAAAAGGCAGGAAAGTAGAGAATCGTTATACACATGCATCAGTTAAAAAGGATGTGAAACAAGGTTATGGTCTAGCCCCCTCAATATTCAACATGTAGAGAAAACAATGAAGGAAGTAAAAAAATTTCAAGGAGTAAAAAATCAGTATGATACGACTTGCTGATGACATTTTCTAGTTAGCAGAACAGGCTGAGGATATTTACTTAATGACATGAACAAAATGCTGAAGGAAGATTTTGGACTGAATATAAATCATAGCAAGACAAAAGTGATGAAATATAGCAGAGATGATACCAATCACAGTAGATTAAAATAAAAATAGGATCGGATGAAATAGGAGAAGTAAGTGAATTCTGCCACTCGGGAAGTAAAATTACAACTGATGACCGAAGCAGGAATGATGTTAAAAGCAAAATAGCACTAGCAAAAAGATCTTTCATGAAAAAGATAAATCTTTTAGTTGCATATATTGATCTAGGACTTAGAAAGAACGTTTTAAAAATCTATGTACAATATGAAGCACAGCACTTTATGGTAGTGAAGCATGGACTTAAGGAATACCAGAAAGAAAGAAAATTGAAGCATTTGAAATGTGGTGATTCAAAAGAATGGTGAAAATTAAGTGGACAGGCAAAGTAGGAAATGAAGGAGTTTTGGAAATGATGGGTGTGCTTTGTGGCAGAAGCTTACAGAAAGAAGAGACACTATGGTAGGTCATATTTTGAGACATGCTGGATTGGTTAATTTGTTAGTGGAGGGAACAGTGGAAGGTAAGGACTGTAGAGGAAGACAGAGATTAGAATATATGAAGCAGATAATTGAGGACGTGGATTGTAAGGGATATGTAGAGCTGAAGAGGTTTGCAGAAAATAAGAATGAATGGAGTATTGCATGAAACCAGTCGAAAGACTGATGGAAAAAAAAAAAGCAAATGGGAAATTGGGATACAATAGCTTGGTCAAGTCATTACTTGAGGTAATGCAAAATAATTTGGCTGAAATAACGAAGGAAGTTAATATATAAACTAGAGAAATGTGACAGTTGGGCTGCAGCTCAACTCTGTGGGAATTAATTCAAATAGTAAATAAATAAAAAAATTGACCAGTTACTATTATTACCAGCGACGTGTCACAATTACGGAATTTTCCCGAAACACCCACTTCTGTATTCCATGAATACTTACTTTAAATTACTTCAACGTTTTCCACTCCCATATATCTTAAACCAACTGATGATATATGATCATGGTGATCACGACCCTTCTACGTATTACTACTAATTATGCTACTTGTAGCCATGTGTAAGTTTAATATTCTTCTTTTTTCTGTTAAACATTTTACGACTAGTTTGGTACAACTTAAGTATGACCAAAGAACGCAGTAAACCAAGAGAGTTTTAATTCGCGGGACATGACACAACTAATGTAGTTAACAACAAAAACCAGATGATTTGCGAGAATTATTTAACTCAATTCGAGCGGACGGTCAGCGAGCGTGTAGTCGGGTGCTATGTTGCTAACGCTGTTGTGTGCTCCCGTGTGTGCGGAATCTGCTCGCTTGCTAGCGAAGGAGGTAGTGTGGGTTTATCTGCTTGCTCTTCTTTGGCGATTCCTCCCGTCCTCACTTCCGAGGCTTTAGGGACTTACCACTCCACGGCTCACTCTTACAGGAGTGGAACCCCCGAGTGAGAGCGTAGGGTTGCTCTTGGGCTGGAAACCCAATGGTGATAACGAAGGCCCAAGAGCAACACCCCCTCCTCCAAACACCAAGATGACGGCTATCAACTCCAGTAACGACATCTTGGGCTTGGAAAATAACAGACCTGATGACCACCATACCACTGACAACGAACGTGACCAATCAGAAGATACTGACTCAGAAGTCAACCCGTCAACACCGCCACTGCAGGAGTCGGCCATCCCTAGGAAGAGATGCTTATCCTTACCGGCCGAAAAAGAACAACTTGTAAAAGTGAGTCACAGAACTCGTCAAAACGACTAATAAAAAGAAGAAAAATCAGCAAAAGATCCGTGCTACAACATCATTCCCGGCTCCACATAGCCGATATATGTTCAACAGGCTTATTTCTACCGGAACTGACGAAGCCACCGAACAGACCCCTACTACAAGAGGTGAAGAAAGAAACTCCATGCTGAAAAACGATGGATGCCGCCCAGCACCCAACGTGCCAGACGAAGAAGGTTTCATCCACCCGAGCCGAAATGTCAAAATTTCTTCAGCTCCAGACCGGACCAAACCATCGAACTGTCCAACCAGTTTTAGCCTTTACAAAGCGAGTCTATACCACCAAAAAGAAGAAACAACATACCTCCAACCGTGGTATAATATGATTATAGCTACAAAAAGCTACATGACTGAGTGAACAGTGTCGTAAAAAAACCATTCACTGCTAAGACCGCCGGAGGGGATAAAATTAAATTCACCTTCACGACGACTGAGGACTATGGAAATGTTACTAATCTACTCACAGAAAACAATACCCCCTACTATACCTTCCCCACAGGGGCCGTGAAGTTACTGAAGGTCGTCCTTCGAGGCATACCACGCTCTTTCCCAACCAGTTATCTTAAAGAAGAACTCTTGGATCTGAGTTTTGATGTGCAGACTGTGGCACAGCTGAAGAGACCACGAACAAATGTAGTCATGCCCTTTTCTTGGTTGATGCAGTTGACACACCAGAGAACAGGCGAATTTTTAACTTAGAACACATATGCCACCTAAAGATCTCAACTGAGACGCTAAAGTCGACCTCAGGTCCAGCGCAGTGCAACAAATGTCAGTTGTTTGGCCATGAAGCCAAACCTGTGTTAAATGCGCAGGAGCACATGACTCCAATGACTGCACTACCCAGAAGCACCGCGATGCAGCCAAATGTAGCAACTGCGGAGGAAACCACGTTTCGAGCTACAGAAGTTGCATCGCATACAAGATGGCTCGTGACCGACAGAGAGGCAACAGATCCTCCCATTTCAAAGAGAAGGAAAAAGAGGAGAAACCAGGAGACTCCAATAGGGAAGCTGGGAATGTACCTCAACCGACAGACAAAGCAACAGCTACCTTCCACAAGTCAAGACAGGTGATAAAAATGAGTGAAACCGTGATACAACCTAACCGGCACAGGGACGAAAATAACCCTACAGTCACTACTGGAGACGATCATCTCACCTCCGCTAAAGCAATAACCTCCAATACCTTAACCACAACCACTGATTACACCAACTCGCCGCAACCTGACTCTACGCCGAAGAAGAACCACACCGAAATATTCCCAGCTCCGGCAAAACGCCCTCCCGCTACCAGAACTCGCAACCGTCACCGTAACCGGCCCCTCGGTGGACCTGAACAGAATATCGACCTCGGCAGGCTCTTTAACATGATGGATGAAGTCCTAAACACTTTATTGAGCCTCGTAGAAATGATGAATCGCTTGCCTGCAGAAATACAGGCAGCAGTAACGGCAGCCTCGGCTACTACCACCCGTGCTACATCACCTAACCATGGCTAGTCTGCGAGACCCACCTCAAATCAGGCCTTCGTGCCTCAGTCGCGAACTACTACTGTCACAAAACTGATCGAGGAGGTGGAGGAGTAACCATTTATATAAAAAGGAGAATTCCTCACCATGAAATACCATTACCAACGCTTCAAAACATCGAGGAAGTCGCCATCCAACCACACGTGTCCAACGGAGACATCAATGTAATCTCTGCCTACCGTCCACCAAGAGGCCCCTTCCCAGAAGCCGAAGCAGCAGCCTTGGCATTAACGACTGGAAAACTCATCATTGGCGGAGACCTAAACGTAAATCATCCGAACTGGCACTGCAAGAATCAAAACCAAGCAGGCCAAGTCTAAGAAGAATTATAAACAGGCACAACAAGTGTGTGTGGGCTCCAGACGAGCCTACACATTACCCATACAACAGAGGCAGACCAGACATCCTCGACGTGCTAATAACGAAGAACGTCAGAGGGTTCATCACAGCTTCGACTGTCGACGCTCTATCCTCATACCACCTGCCAGTCATTTTCCAAGTTGGGACAAGCATCTGGCAACCTGAGGACAGACCAAATTACGATTTTGGAACAATTAACTGGAGAAGATACAAGGAACTAGTAACAGTAGCTCTAGCCGATCCTTCAGCCGACAATAACCCAGACATAATCCTTATCCATTTTGAAAACGCAGTGTCAAATGCCATATCAGTCACCACCTCAATGAAAAGTAGTATAACCCAATCATCACAGCTTCCACCGCACCTGCTGGAAGCCATCAGGCACAAAAACACGATCACTAAGGAGTGGAGGCTCACTCAGAACCTGATCACCAGGAAACTACTTAACCGATTACAAAAGGAGTTGAAAGTTTCTCTTACTGAACACCGCAATCCAGAATGGGAGGTCCGTCTAGCAATGTTACAACCTGAAGACGGCTCTTTATGGAACCAGACAAGAGGTTTCACGAAGAAGAAAAACCATATTCCTCCACTTCTAGGGGAGCGAGGCTATCTTTACCGCCAAGAGGACAAGGCCAACGCCTTGATTGACGTTGCAATGGGCTAAATTTAATGGATAACGATTAAAATGAATAAAGGAATAAATTGTGGAAATAAAGGTTGAGTGAAGGCGGCAGCTGTGTAAACCGCGAGACTGGTAATGGTCGAGACAGACGCTGACAAAGGCAGATTCAGCGCTGAGCGAGCGGCATCAGGTGAACGCTTGCATTCAGGCAGCTTCGGGAACATTCGAAGCTGACGTCCGTTATATGCTGAGTGGCTCTCGAGCTACGAGATTTTTCTAGAATGTACAACGAACTTCGATCAAGGTCTGCCAAGTCAGTACACTGCTGTACTATATAAACGAGGCTTCAGAGGGCCTCGCGGCTCGGAAGTGTTATACTGATCGACGCTGCCACCATGTCCGTTTAGGAAGCCAGCAGAGTCCAGCCGGGTCCGATCTCGGTTCCGATCGCGTTTCCATCTGTTCGATCGAATGTTCCAGTAACGTGTAATTTCTCTAAGTACTGTTACCAGCGCCTAGATTAGTGCTCCGTGGGATAACCTAGCGTGTGTGGAATCGGACTGATGGGAAGTAATAAACGGGTTTAAAGAATTTACGGACTTTCTCTGTCTGCTTACCAATTCGTGCCCAAGTTGCCTTTCAGGGGAAGTTAGAGTCAACCCCGAAGCAAGCTGAAGAGAGGACGTTCGAGGATGCGCAGCACTCCATGCAAGTAAGTGTCAAGAAGCTACTTCGAAACAGTGCCTACCACTTGAAATTCCTGGCTAATCGACTAATCACCCCACTAATAGTCGTCACAAGCTGTGGTTACGAGGGGTCAGTGACAATTTGGAGTTAAGCCGGTTGCAGCTTAGTGTTGGGTGACGAACAGTCGGTTATATTTTGGTAATAACCATTACAACGTTTTCGAAAGAAACTTCCATCCAGCTCCCGGTGATGAGGACATAGAAGAAGCTGTAACCGTCGCCTAAAAGTCTACTTGGAAGCAGAAGATGACGAGGATACTAATATTGAGCATTTCTCCCCCCAAGAAGTCTATAGCTGCATTACACACTTACATCCAAAGAAAGCCCCGGGTCGAGATAAAATAGGTAACATCTGCCTGCGCAATCTTCCACCTTCGGCGGTCAATCACCTCGCCAAGCTCTTCAGTAACATCATTGACACCAAGACTTTTCCCATCAGATGGAAACAGGCTGAGGTAGTTCTGAACCACAAAAGCGGAAGGAATCCCTCAGTCCCACAAAACTACCGGCCTATTAGTTTACTACCTGCTGTAAGCATGGTGTTAGAACGACTCCTGCTTAAACGTCTGAATCTACACATAGACCGACAAAATATTCTTCCCAACCACCAACTAGGTTTCCGCATAGGACACTCGACCACCCGACAGCTGATGAGGGTGGTCGAAACTGCTACAAGAGCCTTTAGCTACAGAGAGTACTGTGGACTAGTTCTCCTAGATATCTCCAGGGCCCTCGATTCGGTTTGGCACTCCGGACTCTTGATACGGCTATAGGATCAAGGATTTCCAGGACAATAAGTTAAACTACTGAAATCATATCTAGAAGACCGCAACTTCAGAGTTAGAGTCGGAAACACCCTCTCGACCAAACGAAGAGTCCAAGCCGGAGTACCGCAGGGTTGAGCCCTGGGTCCAGTGCTATATTTCCTCTATACGCCCAATGTACCAGCACAAGACAGGGTATCCACTGCAACCTACGCGGACGACACTGCCTACTTCATCCGCAGTTTCAGCAAGGCGACTGTTACACGGCGCCTGCAAGAGGCAGAGACCTGGGCGAGACATTGGCGTATAGAAATAAACCCAACCAAAACCCAAGCCATAATTCCAACAAGAAGGAACAGACCCCGTCTGCGTCAACAGACAGACCAGAACCTTAAATTATACGACAGCAGAATACCCTATAGTAAATCTGTACGATACTTTGGAGTAACACTGGATTCCAGGCTTACTTGGAGGGTGCACATTGTAGACCTGCGTAAACGCACCAAAGCCAGACTACAAGCACTGTACCCCATGCTAAACAGGGACAGCAAGCTCTCCGCGCCCATAGGTGTAGGAATATACTGTCCACTGGTAAGGCCAATACTTAAATATGCCAGCCCCGTATTGGGAAACACAGCCAGGACCAACCTCAACAGACTATAAACCATCCAGAACCGAGCCCTGAAGAGATCCCTACACCTAAACTGCAGATTCTCCACTAAAGCCATGCACAAAGCAACAAAACTACCAATGCTCGAAGACAGATTTAAGGAACTAGAGATTAAATTCAACAAAGCAGTTCAACAGTCACAAAACCCACTCATAAACGAGCTGGGAACACATGCTATCTGGCCAGGACCGCACATCAGACACCAGTTGCCAGTACCCTAATTACATAATTCCTCAAACCACAACTAAACACACCACAAATATAAGCCACAACAAATCACGCCATAAACCCAAGACAAACCTAAACTGAAGTCTCAAACCATTATAATTAATAGGAGTAAATGTCGAAAAGACGAAGCCTCCAATATACACTGCCCATCAAAAGAAAAAAGGCAGCTAATGGCATGACGACGACTTAACTGTGCTTCTTTCTCGCTGTCAAAACATATAAATTAACAGGTTTAATAAACTCACAAGTAAACTACGAGACACCGAGATGGGAGGAGGCCAATATTGGTCTCCTACCTATCATTCGGGAGGACCCGGGTTAAACTCGGTTCGGCCATCCTGTCTGAGGTTTTCCGTGGTTTTCCTCAGACAATTAGGCGAATGCTGGGATGGTTCCCTAGAAGGCCACGGCCGACCTTCCATCCCCCTTCCCTCCCCGTAGTAGTAGATTGGCTGAAAAGAGTCCCCTATGACTCTCCAGCAGCCCGCCTCCCAGCCTTCTGCTGGGAGGAATGAAATTGTAAAAAAAAAAAAAAAAAAAAAAAAAAAAAAAAAAAAAAAAAAAAAAAAAACTACGAGATAAAATAAGGCCGTTTTCGGCCTCCTACCTATCATTCGGGAGTACGAGGGTTAATCTTCGTTCGGCCATCCTGGTTGTCGTTTTCCTCAACCATTCTAGGCGAGTGCTGGGATGGTACCCTACAAGTCCACGGCCGACCTTCCATAGTTCCATCCCCTTCCCTCCCCGTAAAGTAGATAGGCTGAAAAGAGTCTTCGTGACCAGCGCTGCCAGTACAGCCAACTTATATTATACCGATGTCTCTTTGAAATTATACAGAATGAAACCCAATTATACAAAGGGGTCATCCATTGATTACATACGTGAGTGAAAGTGCTGGGAGCAAAAAAAGTCCACGAAAAGTAAACAATGTATACACTAATAAATTTTGAATAACAAAAAGGGAAATAGATATGTAGGAAGGGTTGCCAACTCAACGAAACAAAGGGCAAACATTTTCAAAAAGGTTCTGGAACACTTTCAAAAAGATTCTGGAATGTACTTTACTTTTAAGTGCTCATTTTTGTATCCAATTATACAAGGCAATCTGTTATACAAACAGGATACAAGAGGTAACCAAATTATACAAGTTTTGTATCCAATTATACAATCTGGCAGCCCTGTTCGTGACTCTCCAGCAGCCCGCCTCCCAGCCATCAGCTGGGAGGAATGAAATAGTAAAGAAAAAAAAAACCCTACGTTAATTGCAGGATTATCCCTATTTACAGCCTCTGAACCCATAAAATTTGTTGTAGGGATGATTGTGTAACAGGTAAAAAATTTAACACGAAAATAAAATTCTGATATTGACATATATCTGAAGGAATTCAAATACAGGAAAACTGGAGCATTGCCTGGTTCGGTATTACATGGTTTGGGGTAAGAAATATTAAAACAAGATACGATATAAAAAATCTCTGTTAACCGTCCACCAGAATACATCTGAACAACTACTTTTTTTAATATAAAAAGTAATGTAATAGTCTAAATCCAGTCTAATGAAACATAAAATCAAATTTCTACAGTTGATAAAATCCATATAAATGATATGAAAATTTTATTTATTTCTCATCAATAGTGCTGGAAATACCGTCTTTAAGGAAATTCTTTATTACCGAGGAGAAAACAATTAAACTATGAACTCGAAAACCGTTTCAAGGATACTAAAAGTACTTTTAAAACCTGCAGAATAACTGTTTCGAAAACTGCAATTTCTCTACACTATCACATCAGGTAAAAAACTAAAATTAGAGAAAAAAGTTCTTTCATTCACCTGAATCAGCCTCCTGAAATGAGCACGTGACCATCCCACTGTCGTGCAGTGACATTAATCTTTCGGAGCCAGAAGAATTCCGATACTATCAGAAATCCAACACAAATAATATACTATGTTTAACTCACAAATAACAGGATAAGAAAACAGCCATGCATATTAATTTCATACATAAATGTAGTTACTGTTTTTTAAACTCTTCTCACGTTAATACCGTTAATGATTCACGAGCTTACACCAACTCAAGTCTTCAATAGGTCCAGTTAAATTTTTTTTATTTAAAAAGAAAAAAAAAAGCTTTTTTAGTAAGGTGTAAAATCAATCGATTCAACCAAAGGTCAACATATACTTCAGTCGCAATATTAGAGTGATTTCGACTAACTATGATTTCCGTGAAGTCTGAGTGTACTTACCTTAATGAAGTTGTCATCCTTGGCGAATAGCGTGGTGATTCATGAAGGTCAAGTTCTTGGCAACAGTTCTGGATAGTGGACATGAGATGCTGGAGTATACTTTCTGCCTGCACTAGTAATCTGCGATCTAATATACAGGAACATTTCTTAACTAAGGGTATTAAATTTTTTTGTTTGAAGTTATCACCTGGTTCATGGTAGTGAACGAACAGGAAAATATTTCCTATTAAGTATAAAACTGGAACTCCACTATCGCTTCCATCAAGAAAGAGGAAAATAAAGTTCCGTTACACAATTTCATTAGATTTTTTGTTAGAATACGTTAATGACCATAGTAAAGGTCACCGTATTTCTCTGAACTTGTAGAAACGTAGAAACCTTAGGCTGCGACAGTAATAAATACCAGACTACCTGCCACAAAGAATTGCTATCGATTTTTAGTGTCATTGGGTTGGAAGAAACATCATAACTTCCCACTACAGAACTGAAATATATCGCTCATTTATCAGAGTTAGCGGTTTGTTACTTTCAACTTCCTTCGGCAGCTAATCACTTAGGCATGCAGCATAAACTGGAAACTGAATTTTTGGTATGCAAGTTTGATCACTATGCCACAATAGTCTTAGTGAGACGCAATTATTCTGTTAATTCATTTTCAGAGTTATCTAAAGAAGGGAGGAAACTCAAGCAACTGTTTGATCTCACTGTGATGTTGATGATGAATCAATTTTTAACTACAATTCTGAGATAAAAACAAACAATTTTCTTGATAGTAAATTTGAAACATGTGAGAAATACAAGGCGAATTAACATGTAGAACGAGATAATTGTAATATATGAAGTGGTATTTTTTCAGAATAATGCTAAATATTAATGCGTACGTCAGTTCGAATCATACACATCAAATACACTGTTAAAATATTGTACAAATTAACAGCTTTAAACACATTTCGCCCAGTAATTTGTAACCTGAAGTGCATTCGGTGTTGCTAGAAACAGGTCATCTTCGTTGCAGGATGATGGGCACAAAGGGCACTCGAGCATATGGTTTATAGTTTGGACCTCATCACACTCGCACTTAGCATCAGTATAAACCCATTTTACTAGATTTTCCTTTGACCTTCCCACTCCTGTTCGTAATCGATTTAAGGACCGCCAGACGTTCCAGTCCTCTGCATAACCAGTTGGCAAGCGCTCTGCAACTGTCAGTGGTCCCGAGATGTTAGGGACCTTCATTTTCCACAACTGTACTTTTGCCTTTACAGGTGAACCAATTAGTTCCCGCGATGTTCTCAAGAGGCTTTTACTGGACTTGAGTCTCTGGGCTGGTGGTGTATGGGCGAGCAGTGGATGAGTGCTTTCCCGTTATACTTTTTTCCTCTCCTTGTTCGCAGCCACTTCTCTCCGGACACTGTGTGGTGCAATCCCCGAAATCTGTTAAAGCCTGTCAACTGGGGTAGGCTTTAGGCAGCCTGTCACTAGTCAGCTGATAGATTGAGATAAATTGTGTTTTTTTTTTTTTTTTTTTTTTTTTTTTTTTTTTTTTTTGTAACTGCTTTACGTCTCTTTTTAACATCGAGGCCTTTAGAGACGGGAAAGGATGGGGGGAAAGGATGGGGGTAAGGAATGGGAAGGAATTCGGCCATGGCCTTTTAAAGGAAGCATCCCGACATTTGCCTGGAGTGATTTGGGGAAACCATGGAAAACCCAAATCTGGATGCCCGGACGGGGATTCGAACCGCCGTCCTCCCGAATGCGAGGCGAGAACAGATAAACTGAATCCCATTGCAGGAAAAGAATTCTGTAGCAAGTAATTATTAAAAGATGGTATAGAAAGTTATGTGTATAGTGAGAACAGAATGAGTTGAACACACAGAATCAATGCCATGTTTTGTGCACTGGAGACAAGAAGACTACCACATGATGTATGATGTTTCGAGCGTCATATGCATTTATTCTATGTGTTATCCGTAAACCTGGAGTTTTGTTCTCACATATTATTAGTGCTGGCCCTGGTAATAGAGATAGAAAGGCATAAAGGTTTGCCCATTAGGCCTAATCTTCAGTAAGTTACTAAGGTCGTTTGGTCAACAAGCGTTATGCCACGTATGAATCACCATATACACTATATACATTCCGCAACTCAATTCTTACTGAAGAGAGGTTTGGGATTCAATCCAGGCCTTTGTTACACAGACTGTAGATTAGGGTTCAAGCAACATCTATCCTACCATCCTAATGAAGCCAAGGATGATGGAAACTCCTTCCACATCAAGTTTTAAAGCAGCTCAACCTCTGTCTAGTGCCGGACACTATAATACCATCTCAGTGATCTTGGCCAACTATTTGCATTACTAGTACTAATGTGTGACGATGTTTTGAAGCATTTTACGTTCCAAGATCCGCAATTTAGTGCATGGCTTATGGAATCGATGGTTTTAAATTAAGTACTGTGCTCTTCTTGTGTAGTATTATATTGAAAAATGCGGAAAATTTAAGTACATTATAATAATTTCATGCTGCCTAAACGGCTGCTAAAGACAAAAGCCTTTCTAAGAAAAAAAAAAAAAGATAGAAGTGATATACTTCTTATTGCCTCATCGCAACTCCTAATTTTGATTCTGGCAAAACTTGGTTCGATTCCAAATTCACCTATCCAGAATCTATATTAATAAAGTTTTACGAAATTATTCCAAGTCACTGGCGATAAGTTCCACCATCGATGTCATCGCGGATTTCATTTCTTATTATTCTTTGGAATCAATATAATCCTAGTTACGATGACCTCACTGAAAATAAGCTGCACACTATAACAATTTTTAAAATAAATAAATAGATTTAGATTTCCGGTTTGTACCCTGCTGATCTTAAAGATTTTCGAGATCTTTCTCGATGAGAAGGTAAATACTATTAAACCATTTGAGGCACTGATATTATGTTCGTTTGTAGTAACAGTGCGGGATTGTCTTTACAGACGCACAGTAACGTCGTGTTACCCCACCACCGTACCGAAGCAACAATGTATTTGCTATAACCGTTTGTGCTGATTTACATTTTCACAACATAATACGAGAAAATTGGCGTGATCCTCAAAGAACATTCACTGGTTGTGGTTACAGGACATATTTAGCAGAGTCTTAGGTTTCACCACAGAGCGGTCCAGTTATTCAGTGGTAAGGGTCTCGGGTTCGGTACCCGGTCCCTACCGGAAATTTCACAGGCTGTTGGTCTGACTCACATATCACGATGTAAGTGAACTCTGCAGTTGAGGAAGATACCACAGACAACGCAAACATAGTAGTAAAGGGAGATCCGAGTAGCGGGTGGAAAACACGTAGAACTTCTTCTCAGCTGAATCCAGAAAGGACAAATCATAATAATATCTCGAGAACAGACATCCGAATCTTCAGCACAAATATAAGTTACGTCTCATAGGCATGTGAACCATGAGGAGATGGGTCACAAGATGTGTCAGGTCAAAGATTTTGTCAACAGTTGCTTAAAAAGAAAGTCTTAAAGTTAAATGGCAAATAACAAATCAGCAGCCTACACATGTAGAAATTAAACAGAGGAACTGGTTTTTGTTTGAACGTACATAACAGACTCGACAGAGCGTGGTGGGTGATCGGTTAATGTTCTGGCCTTGCATTCGGGAGGACGCCGGTTCGAATCCGCGCCGGGCATTCAGATTTAGGTTTTCCATGGTTACCCCAAATCATTCAAGGCGAATGCCGGGATGCTTCCTTCAAAAGGCGATGGCCGCATTCCTTCCCGTTCCTTTTCCCCAATCTCATTCCACCACTAATGACCTCGACGATGTGTAAAAAATGCCCAGGCTCTAAAATGTAGTGGTGAACATATCGAAGTCGTTCTCCAGTCCACAAAGAACTCACAAGCTATAACGCCGAAGAATAACTGGAAACATTGTGTTGAAGTTGAAGCACTGGCAGCTGGTAAGATTTGGTTGGATGAAAAGAACTTGATTACTTATTATGATGCCATACTCCACTGTTTCTCAGCTTGTGGCCCACGATGATTGTGCAGGTGGTCCGCAGGCAGAATATAAAAAATTTAGTTACCGCGCTCTCACTAAACGAAAATAAACGTTGTCGCTTCTCGTTTCTATTATTTTGTGCACATAGGTCGGTGGTATAGTGTAGTTTCCTGCCTTAATATTCCTTTGGCCATTAAGAGTCTGGTCAATATTCAGTTAACTTTTAATAGCTCACTTCCATTTTCGTCAATTTATCCACAGTAATTCAGAACATGCCTTTAGCTTCATTATGTTATAGTAGTACAATACAATATGTTCCAGATATTAATCAGAAACAGAGGGGTAAAAAATAAGGTCCAGATAAATTAATGGCTCGCAGCATTATACATTGAACAGCCAAAGAAACTGGTACACCTGCCTAATATCGTGTAGGGCCCCCGCGAGCTTGCAGAAGTGCTGCAACACTATGTGGCACGGACTCGACTAATGTCAGAAGTAGTGCTGGAGGGAATTGACACCATGCATCCTGCAGGGCTGCCCATAAATCCGTAAGAGTGCGAGGGGGTGGAGATCTCTTCTGAACGGCACGCTACAAGGCATCCCTGATTTGCTCATTAATGTTCATGCCTGAGGAGTTTGGTGGACAGCGGAGGTGTTAAAACTCACAAGAGTGTTCCTGGAGCAACACTGTAGCAATTCTGGACGTATGGGGTGTCGCATTGTCCTGCTGGAATTGCCCAGGTTCGTTAGAATGCAAATGGACATGAATGGATGGAGTTAATCAGCCAGGATTCGTACTCACGCGTCACCTGTCAAGAGTCGTATCTAGACGTATCAGGGGTCCCATGTCACTCCCACACTTTTACAGAGCCTCCGCCAGCTTGAACAGTCCCCTGCTGACATGCAGGGTCCATGAATTGATGAGGTTGTCTCCACCCATACACGTCTCTCCGCTCGATACAATTGGAAACGAGACTCGTCAGGCCAGGCATCAACAGACAATTGTTGGTGTTGACGGGCCCAAGTGAGGCGTAAAGTTTTGTGTCGTGCACTCAGCAAGGGAACACGAGTGGGTCTTCGGCTCCGAAAGCCAATATCGATGATGTTGCGTTGAATGGTCCGCACGCTGACACTTGTTGATGGCCCAGCATTGAAATCCGCAGTATTTAGAGGAAGGGTTGCACTTCTGTCACTTCGAACGATTCGCTTCAGTCGTCGTTCGTCTCGTTCTTGCAGGATCTTTTTTCCGGCCACAGCTATGTCTGAGATTTGATGTTTTACCGGATTCCCGATATTCACGGTGCACTCGTGGAATGGTCGTACGGGAAAATCCCCACCTCATCGCTACCTCGGAGATGTTGTGTCCCATCTCTCGTGAGCCAACTATAACACCACGTTCAATCTCACATAAATCGTGATAACCTGCCATTGTAGCAGCAGGAACCGATCTAATGCCTGCTCCAGACAACTATTGTCTTATATAGGAGTTGCCGACCGCGGCGCCGTACTATGAGTGTTTACATATCTCTGTGTTTGCATACTCATGCCTATACTAGTTTCTTTGGTTCTTCAGTGTATCTGTCAATATACTCGTCCTCAGGTTGATAAAAATTAAGAAACGCTGCCAACCCCATTCCGGACGTTAGCGGTTACTATACAGACTGTACCCAACCACGGTAATTGTCTTGGAAAGATGAACTGGTGTGGTTTTCCGTTGGCTCCCCCAAGGTCTGTTCATATTTTAACGTCACCATGCCCTCACTCCACATGTACTACAGAGATGTTTAATATTTAACCCAGACCTTTGGAGCACAATCTGGTGATTAGTAACTGTGCACCATCAACTCTCCTACACTGCTGGCCAAGTTCTAATGAAAACAATTTCTTCTAACACCAGAACTCGAATCAGGTAACCCCATTGAAGCACTGTACATCACCACGGAGCCACAGCCAACTGATCCAACGGGAAGGGCAACATGATAGGAAACTGAAGACTTTTTCTAATGATCTAAGCTTTATATGTAGTGTCAAATCCAACTGTTCTGAAAAGGAGGGTTTTCTGTAAGTGAAGAACATACTGAGTGCCCCATGACTCAATTGCAGGTTTTCCTTGGAAACCATCACTAGGCACAGATGAGGCAGAATGAGTTGCAACTTGAAACACTGTAAACACACATTTAAAAGCACAGGAACTGAATCAGCACCAAGAATGCTTGTTATCAATTAATTCCTAGCGAAAACGGTTGTGTGGCTCGTTTGTAATCTGAACAGACGAATTATCTTAGAAGAATAGTCTTAAAAGTACCCGGTTTATTGCTTAGGTTTGTACATGGATGATAAGAAGTATGGTAATTAAGAAAGTGACTGTCTGCTATGTCAGCAAATTAATTTTCTTGATACATTGTATAAACTTGCACTGACGAGCCAAAATATTATGACTACTGCTCAACGCAGTAGATTAGTAGATTAGGCTGGAAGTCTCTGGTAGATAGACAACGCACGTTTCGTTTAAACGTATTGGTAAACATGTGTACTCCCACTTTCACTTACGAGTGTAGTGAAATACTTCGTCCACCAACCTATTTGAGCCGGAATGACAGGAAAGATAAGATTAGAGAAATAAGGTGCCGCAATGAATCTTATATGAATTCTTTTTTCCCTCGTACCATTAGGGATTGGAATGCACAAAAAAGAAATTAGCTTTGGTGCTGAGCACCCTCTGCCACCCACAATTTTGTGATTTGCAGAGTATATATGTAGATGTAGATGAACGCGAGATGGAATAAGATCTGATAAGTTGCGGGCACGTCATGTGGTAAGGGAAATACATAAACGGAGCAGAGACACATGGGTAATTTTTCTAGAGACGATACGAATTTCAAAAGGGGAAATCTACTGGGATAAGTGACTTTGACAACGGGCAGATTGTTACAACCCTGCGCCTGGGCATCTCGGAAACGGTGAGGCTGGTAAGCTATTTGCATACTGCTGCAGTGAGCGTCTATAGAAAGTCGTTGAAGGACGGCGAAACCGCGACAACGTTTCATCACAGAACGTGGAGGTTGGAAATTTTCCGTCTTTGTAAAGCAGGATAGTGCGCAGCCCATGGAAGATTTGACGGTAGAGTACAATGCTGGTGCAGGCAAAAGTGTTTTGGAGCACACCATTCAGCGCACATTGGTGCTCCGCAGCAGGTACCCCTACGTATTCCCATGTTGACCCAAAGAAATCGTCAATTAGGGTTGTAGTGGACACGAGATCACTGAGATTGGACCATGGATCAATGGACACCTGTTGCTTCGTATAATTAATTTCTTGTTGCACCAGATCGGTGGTCGGGTCGATAAGCTTCCACTATAGTTCTTGAGATGAGTAAGCACTTGCATCATATGGCAGCAGAATGTTGTGAGGATCTTTATACCTTCTAGCAAACGATTTTAATCCTAATATAACAAACAATTCCATTGTTCATTACACTAAGAAAATAACATCTGAGTTCAAAGGGTACTGTGAACGGGTGATGATGGTGTTGATTAGAAACTGAGCCCTACCAAGCTTGCCAAAAGTCGTATGATGAAACATTTTCCATCATCAGAGTTCGAACTAGCTAGCCCCACATCGAATTCCTTTAAGGTATAACTGGCTGATGCTCAAGCTCAGTTTGAAGGAAGCATTTCGTAGCCAGATATCAAACAGAAAGCGAGTCATCTTTCAATCTTCTGTCATTGCGAGAGCCGCCAGTTCGAATCCGGCCTCCGGCATGGGTGGTTTTAATTAAGTGTTGTGTTAGTCGTGTGCTGTCCTCACTGTAGTGGCTACAATATCATAGTTAAAGCCTGATACAACAGTTGATACAAAAACAAATTGGAGCTGGCTAAATGGTCGCAAAGACCGAAGGCCATATAAAAATTTAAAATCTTCTGTCAGGTTGCAATGTCACGCTTGCACTGTTTCGCAACTAGCCTTCCATTATTGTACCATGCTGACGTCTGTCAGTGATAAAACAAAACAATCAATCACTTATGGCTAGAATGACGATACGGCCTCCTTCGAAGTTATCGAAGCAGTCCTAATAAGAAGATATCGTAGTTCAATGATACCTGGTGGTTTGCAAGCGACAGAAAATCATTTATTTACTCATGAGGCCACTGCGATAGAAGCACGCTTGGAAGTTAAATTCTGAGCGTTAATTTAGTAAATTTCTAACCGAGTTGCCAGAACTAAACTGATTCTCTCGCCAACTTTTAATTTTGTTTTGTTATATTAGTAGACTAAAATATGTTTCTTCTTTGCCTCTTTCTTGTTTCTATTTAATTTTAACACGACATTTTCCCATCAATTTAGCCACAGGTTAGTTAATTACTTCAATGTAGTTAAGAGAAATAAATATGTTCATTAAATATTATGCCTCATCACATTGAATAATAATGATTAAATCAATCATAACGAGCGTTAAGATTGATTTGGGATGGTGATGAGTGCATGCTTCAGTATTTGTAATAATTGTTACTACCTTTTAATACTGAATATTTAGTTAGGAAGGTATTATCAGGTGCGCCAGCGGTAGCTACTTACTTTTCGGTCGTGATATTAATACCCTACAAATTTTCTATATCATTATTTAAATCATTTCACGTAATTAGGAATTAAATGAAGGATTTTTAGACTATTTATCAAGGTAACATAACAGTGACCGATTCTCTTGGTTACAGCCATTACTCGCTTTCTGGAACTAAACAATTAGACGGGGAACCACATTTCTAGTCTTCCATAATTTTATCACTATATATTCTCCGTGAACGCTGAGGCGAGTTCAGCGGTGGCTCTCACAGTGCTGTCTAACAAATAGTTTTGCTGTGTGCCTTCGCAAATATTACGATCGTTCTCATTATGTATCGAAAGATAACCGTCGACTTTATCTTTTGTATCCTCTTACTGTGGTTTTAAGAAATTAAGTAGTTAACTTTATTAATCGTGTAAATTGCATACCGAAAATCTGTAACTTCGAAATGTTACTACCAATAACGTAGTTAATAAGAGCCTTTTCACCAAATAAATTATATGGTCGACACATACCAAGTCCATTTAAAGACTCTTTACTCTCCTTTACTTATGGCCTTATACCCCGTTAACATCGGCGGGAACGGACTGCGGGCAAGGAATTCGGCCATGGCAATCATCTGGAGTGATTTCGAGAAACCATGGAAAACCAAAATCTGGAGGGCCGAACGGGGATTCTAACCCGCGTCCTCTCGAATGCGAGCCCAGAGCGCTACCACTCACCCACCAAGCTCTGTTGCAACTTTGAGTTACATTGCAATTCCTACCAGAAATTTTAACGGCCTTCGGTGTTTTCTTTTTTAAGCCTACTTTGTGAGTGGTTAACGATCGGATCTGGAATTGGGGAGGACACGGGTTCGAATCCTCGTCCGACTATCCGGTCTTCAGTTTTTCTTGATTGCTCTAAACCACTGCAGACGAATCTGGTATGTATTTTCCGGCAGGCCATAAACGAATTACTTCCCGTTTCTTATCTCCAATCCTTTCCCTCGCTCTACTGAATGCAAAATCGAATGCCCCACTGTCACCCCAAAACCATTTTTTCTTTCAAGTAACTTATATCTGCATCTGCTCTTTTTTTTAAAGATATTGTCTTCACAATTTATTTATATATTAATTACACTACTCTCTGATCAGTAATTTTTCTTTACTGCTCTTTTCTTCAACTAAGAGTGCAAATTACTCTTTGAACATACGAAACGTGGTGACGCGTTACCTAGAGTCTGCACGCTGTAAGAACGAAGGCTTACCGAGCACCCTAAAAACACTTGTGAGGACTCGATGCCATCGTGGGTCTTCGTAGGCAATTAAAAGACGCGTTTACGATTCGTTTCCACGAAGTGCAAGTCTTTCACCACAGATGTACTCGATATTAGCTAGGAGAATAATTTAAAAAATCGAACACTTTGAATGACATATATGTGCTAAATACATAACATATACACATTAGACAACGAGTTATAAACACATGTTGATCATATAGTTTCTGACTAAATTTATTAGAAAACATGTTTTAATATCCCCTATTTTTAATTTTTTTTTATTACGGACAGAATAAGACGTTGTTGGTAATATATTAATATGAATTATGATGAACCTTAATTTAAGTATATTTCTTAACAAATATTTTACTCCATAGAAAATTCAGAGCGATTTAGAGCAACCGTATACAAAGAGTAAGCAGATAAGAATAAACAAAAGAAGATAACAGAGTTAAGAAACAGCACGGCAGTAGGTAGGTCATGAAACAACTAACAAAGGAATTAATAATGTCAAAGAAACTGATTAAGGATGAGTTTATGAAGAATATTATTGGTGCAGAGGGACCTCTGACTGATGCATCTAAAAATTTCTATAGCTATATCAGGAAGAGAGGATATTGAGACAATTATAGATAAGGATGGAGAAGAAGTAACGGAGGATTTAAAAAGGGCAGACTTATTGAGTAAGTGGTTCAGTGAGTCCTTTAGGGAAAATAATTCAGGGGTTATATCTGGAAACGAGACTTTTCCACTCAGTTGGAAGGGAATCAGATTACAAAATTTGAAATTAAATATGGAGATATCATGAAGGAACTAAGAAATCTAAAAAAGCTTAAAGGGCCTGGTATTGATAATATTACTACAGATGTTTTAAAGGTAGTAGAATGGGACATTGTACCTTGCATTGAAACATTATTTAAATTGAGTCTGGATACTTGTTGTTTAGCAGATGACTGGAAAATTGCGATAGCAGTACTGGTCCATAAATGAGGGTTGACAATCAGGATTGAAAACTATACACCAATCAGTTTAACACTGGTGGTAGGTAAATTAATGGAGAAATTAATATCCAACCATATTAGAAGTGTCTGCGAGGAAAATTAAGTGGTTTTCACGTCGGCAACATGGCTTTAGAGAAGGATATTCGTGTGAATCTCAGTTAGTAGGATATATGCAAGATATTTCTGATGAAATGGACAGTTGAGGTAAAGTAGATAGTGTGGCACTAGATCTTTCAAAGGCCTCTGACAGAGTGATCCATAAAATGGTGCTAAATAAGGTAATAAAATTGGAGCTGAAAAAAAGGTGATATGCTGGGTGGAAGAATTACTAAAATGGTAGAAAGCAAAAAGTTACGGTAGGAAATACAGTATCAAAAGAAGTAGCATTGAACATGGGAGTCCCACAGAGTAGTGTATTGGGACCATTGTTATTCGTTATTCTAATGAATGATTGTGTTAATGGTTTACTGTCAGAGATTAGATTGTTTGCAGATGACATAATGTTATATATAAGGATTCAAAACAATAGAAGACTGTAAACAGCTGCAGGGTGATCTAGATAGGATAACTAGCTGGGTGAGTCAACATGGGATGAAGAGAAGTGTCAGCTTATTAGGTACACAGATAAAAAGCTAAAGTTTGATTACGATTATAAAGTGGGGAAGGAGCTACTTATTGAAGATTCGAAATGTAAATACCTTGGCATTACATTTAATAGCAAACTTGGACTGGTGGTAGCGAAAGGGTTCAAAATCCTTCACCTGTTGGAAAGAGTGATGAAGGGATGCACTAGAGAAGTAAGGGAATTAGGGTACAAAACTTTGGTCAGACCACTGCTGGAATATGGTGGTGTAGTTTGGGATCCACATTCTGGGTATCAAATACTGGAGTTGGAGGGGGTGCAGAGGAGGGCTGCAGGATTGTCTCTGGAAATTACCGCAGAACACAATTGGTAACTAATATGATAAAGGAGCTGGAGTGGGATTCATTGGAGGATAGAAGGAGGGTGAAGAGGGTCATGGGAGTGTAACAAAGCCTATACTGGTGATGAAGCATGGAAAGATATTGGTGGGAAAATTAAGAGAGGTGCTTGGAAGGGTAAGGTTGACCATGACCACAAGCTGGCACTTGATATCAGGCATAATGGGTTTGGGAAAATTTTCTTTCATAGGAAAGGAGTGAGGGACTGGAATAAATATGCCAAGAGAAGATGATGAATAACTTACCGGAAACACTGAAAGAATTTAATGTAAAAATTAGTAGATGGCAAAAGCAGGTCGGAAGGGGAAAAAGGGGGGGGGTGTAGGGATATTGCCAACGGAGCGGGTGCTCCATCGCAATTTATTTATTAATTATTATAGTCTGGAGTATGTACGACTTTTCGTGTGTTGAGAGATTAGACTATGTATGAAGGACACTTCAAGACTTAATAGATGATGAGTTATCTATTGTAAAATCATATTTAATTTTGTGTAAAGATCTTCTGTGATCAGTATATATCGGAATGTGCTTTATATAAAACGTTTGTAAACTAAAACGGGTGACCCAAAACTACATTTAAGATAAGTACGTTCAATTAAATTTTATTCGAGATCAAGGATCTCATAAAATTAATATCAATTTTCACTAAAGATAGCAGTGAAATACTTCATCCATCAACGTATTTAGGCAAATAATATAGCAGGCATAAAATAAGGAATATAAGCTGCCCCACTTAAGCTCGTTTGTATTATTTCTGCCATCGTGCTGTCGGGGATTGACGCGCACAAAAGAGATTAGCTTTGGTGTATAGAATCTCCTGCCACCCACAATTTTGTATATAAAAGGGCTTGGCTGTAGGTACAGTTAGATAAGAATTAGGGCAACAGGGAAATACCTTTCAGATAATTCCAGAAACTTATTCTTTCCTTTCGTTTTTTAGGGTTTACGGGAAAGCAGGTTAATTATTGGTGCTAAAAAGCTTTAAATTGTAACTGCAAAGATAGAATATACACAGGACAAGGTGACGTTGAACCATGGATCGACGATAATATTCAGACACAAAATTTCCGATTGTTGAATCATTGTTATTCTCTTTACGACCAGCTTCTTTTCAAACGCCCAGCCATATAATCTAATACTAGTGATCTACAGATGCTCCTTCACAACATGAACGGCAAAAATTCGTATATATATGGGCGAGAATAGATGATCTTTATTTGTAGATCTGACCCCGTAATGTACGATCCTGATTTTGGTTTCCCATGGATTCCCGAAATCACTACAGGCGAATTCCGGGATGGTTCCTCTAACCAACTCCTTCCCATTCCTATACCTTATACACTTCCTTTGAGCGAGGAAGCACTTGTCTATAGCGTCCTGTGGTGCCCTAGGCTTGCCCAGACCATCACGAACCTCATTTTTATTTTATTTTTAAATAGAACGGTAGTGATTCACGAAAAAAAGGATAAAAATCGCAGGTGGAACATAGGAAACGAGCTTGATGGTTGAGCTACACACTCGGGTTTGCGAATCGGGAGAACGCGAGTTTGAATCACCGTCCTCCAATCGGCATTTATGTTTTGCTATACCGTCCCGAAGACACTGTAGACGATGCTGGAATGTTTTTTTTATTATTATTATTTTTATCTTATGGCTTTACGCCTCGTCGACGTCGAGGTCATTCGAGGCGGGAAAGGACTGGGGACAAGGAATTCGGCCATGGCCTTTTTGAAGAAAGCGTCCCTGCATTCACCTGGAATGATTAGGGGAAACCATGGAAAAACCAAATCTGGATGCCCGGACAGGTGATTTCGAACCGACGTCCTTCCGAATGCAGGAATGGTTCCTTCTAAAGCCTCCCATTCTTTACTCTCAATCCTTTCGACTAATGACTCCAACGTCGACGATGCATAAAGCCTTAAGGAAAAAAACTAACAGACAACATAGTTAAATAAATTAACCAAGGACGGAATGGAACTGTCGGTCGGTCGAGTGTGAGATCAAAGTACACTTTCCTAATTCGCCGTGTCATTGATGAAATCAGAGCATGAACGCTATTTTTTAATGATCACAGACCATACTACCAGTGATAGAAACATGCTGGTCAGGCAGTTGAAAGTCTTAATGAGACATAAATTAAATCTTCGTATTGCATTGATTGGCCGCGAGATCCCGAAGCATTATTCTTCACCCAAGTGACGGAGTTTTCGGTTCTCCGCGGAATGCGTCTCTTGTCGTGACTAACCTAATCCGGTAGTCCTACCTGTGTATAAGAGACCAACATCTTAACGTAGAATCCGAATCACGGAAGCTTTCAGGCGTACTTCAAATCACACAGCAAGCTGTGTCAGACTTTAAGGTCGGGTTAATGGCTTTTGAAAATCAGAGCCGATATCGGAATTCAAGGCGTGGACGTTGAACATTGTGTCAGAAGTAGGACGGCTAACTTCCTTTCCTCTAGGACTTACATTTTAACTTGGAATCTGAACCACGGAACGTCCTGCCGTACCTAACATCCACATATAGGCTATACTCCGCAGTTCACAAAGTTGAGGATTGCAGAGAGTGCAGTGCACAAAAACTCTTTCTGTTCATTTCAATCATGGATGTTACGGGGAAGTAAAACTTCATTATAAGGCATCAGTGTGACACCTTATTTCCCTAATCTTACTTCTCACCGAGCGTGGTGGTGTAACGGATAGCGTTCTGGCGTCGTATTCGGGAGGACGGCGGTTCGAATCCCCGTCCGGGCATCCAGATTTGGGTTTTCCATGGTTTCCCAAATCACTCCAGGCAAATGCTGGGATGCTTCCTTAAAAAAAAGGCCATGGCCGAATTCCTTCCCATTCCTTGCCCCCATCCTTTCCCGTCTCTAAAGACCTCGCTGTTGAGAGACGTAAAGCAGTTTAAAAAAATACCTAATCTTACTTTTCCAATCACTGGTTTGTATTACGTACCTTCAGTCTCCAGTCAGACGGCTTAACCACAGAGCCACCAGATCGCTCAGATGACAGACATAGACAACCAGTATAAGCTAACATCTAGAGAGAGTCAGAGAAATTGTGCTACACAAATACCTTCAATGAACAGTAATAAACGCTCAGGACAGAACATGCACTTACTCTGTAAGCTGTCCTGCACGAATGTGGATCCCCTAATTTACTCCGTTATTAAATAAGCGTTTCCGCTCGTTTCTCAGCCGAGAATGTGATTTTGATTTAGTGTGGCCGGCGAGGCGGCGGGACGATGTGGACCGTGGCAGTAAACAGCAGCCAGTGGCCAGCCCAACTCGGCCCCGCCACTAATTTATGGGAAATAAAAAGGCCGGAGCCGAGGAATCGCTTTTACGGGCCGAGATAACTGTGTTTGTTGTGCAGCCATAAAGACGCTCCACGCCCGGCCCGGGCTACGTTAAAATGAACACACAAACTGTTGAGAAGTGTCTTGATTTTTATGGCGACCGTAAAACCGCCCGTCTCGCCCAGTGATCCCCGAAGACTCGGTCCGGCATTCCTCGGCAGTGATAAGCGCACCCGGCGACAAAAACCGGGGTCGGTCAAGGTGGCAGAGGTCGAAGGCACCTTGGCTCAGGAGATCACAGGAGAACTTCGTGAGAGGGTGCGCCAAGTGTAACAACAAGATTGTACTTACACCTAGCGGAGACTCTTCAGTCACTGGACGTAATGTCGACGAAACCATCTTGGATAGACAGAAACAAACTCACCGAGCGTGGTGGGTGAGTGGTAATGCTCTGGTCTCACATTCGGGAGGACGCGGATTCAAATCCCGTTTGGGCAACCATATTTGGGTTTTAAATACTTTCCCCAAATCACTCCGAGCGAATGCGGCATGGTTCGTTCAAAAGGTCATGGGTGATTTCTTCTCCGCTCCTTGCCCCATCCTTTCCCGCTTCCAATGACCTCGACGTCGACGAGGCGTAAAGCCACAAGTAAAAAATAAACAAACTCAAAATTCTTAATCAACTGTTTCGCTAAACAACTAAAAGGATGGTTACATAGTCGTGCAAAAGGTATTATATTGGACCGGTTACAGAGGTAGGGTTGCAAGGTCCTTTAGTGTGTGTGTTTTTTTGTTGTTATATGCGTGAAGGTGGGGGAAGCAAAGGATACTAAAGAGGCTGCGAAATTTTGCATCTCCATCTGAGGATGAATCATCGTATACTCTCACTCCATAACTCACTGGAGTAAGTAAGTTTGGAATTTAACACAGGACTTATACATCTGATGATTACGAAATGTTCTCTGCCATATCTCCTATATTGTTGTAAAATTCCTAAAATATTAATATCTTCTATCATCGTGGCCAGCTGTCCCTTTGTCGAGCTTCAGATTCTGTAATCTTGATCAACAACGCTGGTTGGTGCCTAGTTTTACCGAATAAATGAGAAGGACTGAATTGTAACACAACAGAAGAAATGACGAACGATTGTTGCAAACAGCACGATATCCGGAGTGGAGCATCAAATTACCAATGGACTGCTTCCAGGAATCTTTTTCTCAGGAAGGGTTATCACTCCAACGTGGCAGTTTCGGCGGTAAGAAGCTGTTTCGTCGACTGGAGATAGATGGAAACAAGCCTCATCATGTCCGGCGATCAGTTTAACTGCATGTCTTAAACATGACTATTTATTGTAGTTTTGGGAATGGTAACGTTCGCACCTGACATTCGGGAGGACGTAGATTCAAATACTGATCCAGCCATCCGGGTTTTTGCTTGTTTTTTTTTTTTTAATTTATTTTTTTGTTGTTAATTTAGATATGTTTTAACATTCGCGTACCACTATGTTAGATCTGTTGTACCAATAGTTGGCAAGTTACTAAAGTAGTTCACAAGTCACTTAAATAGTAGTAAAAACATAGTTTTTAGTCACAAAAAATAGGTTTTTATGGTCACATACCATGGTCATATAACCTTATCTTATCTATTTCTTGAGTCTAATCATTTTTGGGTCTCTTAAGCTCGATTTAAGGCAAAAGTCTATTACACAGAGCCAAAAATTTTTTATTTTATCCTTCAAGATTTTTCTATGAGGGTACTTTTAGAAATGAAAGAACGGAAGGAAATTCAGCTTGGTCTTTATGAAATATCAATCTCACTATCCGCCTTAACTGGAAATGGAAACCCGAAATCAAAATGGCTGGATCTGGAATCGAACGTAGGTCCTCCAGAATGATGGACACAAAAGTTGACACTCATGTAACAATGTAGATAAAGCTTTGAAAATGAGAGAAAGAGACAACATCGAAAAATTACAAGATGTAAATTACATTAAGACAGAGATGAAAGACGACTACAGCAACAATTGACCCCAGTAGCGCAGTTGTTAGCACAGAAGCGACTACATACGCAACTATATCAAATGAATTTTTGTGAAAAGATTATCTTTAGAAATCGTCACGGAGTTACATCATTGTAGTGATCATTCCTACTGCTAGTTGCTCATAAAAATAATAATAATAAATTTTTATAGCTGTGGATGTGTGTATTTTTTTGTGTGTCTCCACGCCACATACTCTCTATCATTAATTCAATTAATATAACACTCTTACTACATAACGAATACGCCAATTACTTATTTAGTGTTTGTATTGGAATAAATAATATATAACTAATAACTTCGACATCAACTATGACTATCGTTAAGTTCAATACTGACGGTCCGTGATGAATATACGACCTGCTGTTAATGCTTTAAAGTGCAGCCGACAAATGCCGAACATCAATCACGCCTTGCAAAACGAGAACACAGTGTTGGAGAACGGGTTGCACCGTGATAGATGCGGTTTGCTTTCTCGACAGACTTCATCTGTGGCTAGATGCAGGAAGCTCTTTGGTTTGCCGCCAGCCGCACAGGATGTGACCGCATAGTCAATTACACAGCCGCATTAGTCACACGAGTCTCCTGACAAAGGGCTTACCACATATGGAGCGTCATATCTAGACATATACGAGACCCGATAGATTGAACATCAGAGTAGTGCGGTGAATGTCAATTTATGCAATTAACGATTCGTAATAAGAACTTCGACAGGCATATAGCTCATTTGTTGGAGCTATCGCCAGCAATGATGCTTGTGCAGATGGATATCCCAGGCCCACTCTGTTCGTTCTTAAAAGATGCCGAAGAGGATAGTGCAATGCGACACTTAAATTTGGATGTATATAATGGGGACATAGAACTCTGAATCCACTAATGCTCTCATGGCTTCATTATTTTCTGTACTAAAATGCTAAAACAATTGTCATTTTGGCAAGAAAACATGTGCACTTATATATTTTAGTCCCAACGTTATTTACCACTTTTTGACCCAGCATGGTAGGTAAGCAGTAGCGCTGTTGCCTCACATTCAGCAGGACGTAGGTTGGAATCCCCGTTCGGTCATCCAGATTTCGGTTTTTCATGGTTTCCAGAAATCACTCCAGGTTAATGCTGGGATGGTTTCTTCAAAAGGCCATCGCCGAATTCTTTACTGTACCCTGACCCAAGTCCTCTCCCACATGTAATGACCACGACTTCGACGAGAAGTCAAGCCATAAACAAAACAAAAGAGCCTCTTGAATTGTTATATTTGTTCCTTTAAAAAGAGAGAAAATGCGAGACACAGTGAAAAACAACAGATCACACCAAACACGTAATATGTCAATATTCAGAAAATTACTTTACATCACTAATTTATAACGTAAAATAGACCTAGAGTAATTAATTATTATTTTGTAACAACGTCACTGTAGCTGTTGGAATTATTATTATTATTTGATTTAGGGTCATATCATTAAAAGTGGCGTGTTAGTTGAAGACAGAGGTGATCAAAACTAATAACAGAAATGTAACTAAAAATATCTCGAAACGACACAAAACGCGTCAGAAATAAATAAAATTTCAACAGCAGTTTCATTCCAGTTTTCATTAAATAATAATTCATTATTTTAATGAGCAGCTGCAGAAGAAATAGCCTATAATAATAACATATGAAACAGATTTAATACATCCCATTAATAATTTAAACGAGAGGTGAATTATGCAAAAATAAATAACGGGAATGCAAAACAAAGCAAAGTTTACCTGTTTCCACTGAAAATATGTTCTTAATGCATCTGCTATAAGATCAATCTTTATCACCTATTTTAGGAATATTTAAATGCTTATATGTAGTGAAGTTGGTCAGGAAATAACACGAAATGTATGTGTACGTATTTACAAGGATGTAGCCAGGATCAGCTCCAAGGTGGAGCAAAAAAAAAATATCTTGTCGAAAATTGTTTTTAAGTAAAAAAAAAAAATAAATAAAATTTTAACAATCATTTAACTTATTGAAACATTAGTCCGCGAGAGTTTTAACTAAATTTTGACAAAATTTCTTTTTCAATATTAAAAGTATGAATTTTTATTTTCATTATTTTTCGCTCGACTACGTATTTGAATTTGATTTTGTGTCTCTAGGTTATGGCGAAATGTGAATGGTAAATTACCCAGTGGACTAAAGCTCAGCCGACTAAGATTGCAGGCATCATAGAAGCAGTAGACAAAATGACAAAGAGGCTCCTAGCTTGTAATAGCCAAAATCCGTAAAATTCATTTTTACTCTGTAGTAGAAATGGAATGAACATCGCATCCCATTTTGCACTTCCTAAACGTTATAGTAACTATTTTCGTCATTGTGCCACTTAACTCGACGATTTGGTGATGGTATCGAGCAAAGAAGATCCCACGTACGCTTAGCAGGAAGTAAAATAGGGGACAGCGAGACAATGGAGCAGAGAGAACTTCCGGGCGACGACAGCTTTTTTCATTGGACAATTGTGACGCAGAAAAAATGGCCCCCGGAACACGTGAAGCCAAAGGAGTTCACCTGCAACTCAAGGCAGAAGGACGCTAGAACTTCAAACGACAAAAACAGCGGTATGTAATATCTTTTTGTATGCGTAAAGGAATTGGTGGCTTATTCCCAACGGTCTGGAATTCTATATGTACTATTTTAATTTTTATCAGAGATATAGCTCCTTTTAAGTAGATTTACTATAGAAAACACGAGCTAAACAGCGAAATCCCTGTTCTAGCATGGTGACTGTAGGAAACCAAGTGCTTACTTAATAAATAATCCAATTTTTTCTTCTCTTCTTAATTTTTTAAAAAGAGTTGCATTTGTTTTTGTCAGCTAAAATAGTAAGTTAGGATCACAGCCTTTTAATAATGAATACAACTGGACGTAAATTATTCAATATACTCTCTGGAAAAAACAAAGCACACAGCCGCGAACATCCGGTACTTTGCAGCCTAAAGTTGATTTCACCACTTCTTTGATTTGCGTAGAGATAAAAGGTGGAAAATTGCTGATAAATAACTGTAGAGTAATAATAACAAATTTTAAGCCATTACTGATCTTGAAACGCATCCTGGTACTAACCGACAGAGTTTAAATTGGCCGCAAAGTCCACCTTCATTATAACTTGCTGACGACGCTGCAATCCTGAAACGTAAAGAATGCCTGCAACTTAACATGGAACAAACACAATAGATATATTGTATACTAGCCAAGAAAGATTTTCTAGAGATGAAGTGGAGTTTAAGATGGCGTAAAAATCCATGCCGAAACGGGGATTCGGGGGATTAACCACATCGCTTGGTCAGCAGACCGCTGAACTGTCTCGATTAATTTTTTAAAAGAAACATGTTCCTGACCTCAACTGTGGTAATGCTTAATAGTAATATCACAACAACAAAAAACATAAAAAATGTAGATGTTTCCACAGCTGTCATCATTTGCTACCGATATATACTCATTTCTCCTGATGTTTCGACTGAGGATTCAGGTCTTCTTCAGAAGTCAAGGCACCAGCTGGGTATTTTAGACTCAGTCCCTAGTAGTAGTCTCAGCACGTGGCTCTAGCTTGATACACATGAAGACTGGAGGGATCGGTCCAAACTTTGAAAGAAGGTGTATAGATTCGAAGCACCGTAAATCTCGCGAAGAAATTAATAAAATAACCTCGTCAGGGTAGCTCAGTGCGCTGAGGCGCTGAACATTGGATGGGAGAGGTACAACGGGACCGGGCATGGAACCAGGACCCAGCGTACCGGCTGACCAGTATGCAGGTTTTCGGGGGTTTCCCGCAATACTCTAATCTATGCGAATACTGGTTAAGTCCCATCTCCGCCTCGTAAACGATAATGGTCCTTATTAGCCGAATTGGAGGAGGAAATCCCAAACAGTTTATTTTTAAAAAAAAGAGACTAATCTGATGACTCTATACCTTGTTAGTATTTATTTTTGGGAAAAGTAAGTCAATAAAAACATATAACCAAGTGGAGACCAAGCTTTGGCAGAAACTCATCAGGTTGGTGAGATAGACCAGAAATAGTCGCTTTAAAAGAGGTTAACTGTTTTGCGTAGGAAGCTGCAAATGTGAAAGTAGTAACTGTTGTGATGGGGAATCAGTCGGAATTCTACATTATAAAAAGTTCAATTATTTTAGAAACTGTATTGAATTAGTGACTTTGTTTTTAAGAATCACTTGGTACAAATCATTGTATTGATTGACTGGTAGTTCTTGATAATTTTTACATTCTCAGCAAGTTTCTAACCTAGTAAACTTGTACCACGTTGTTAGATTTAGAACTTCAAACCTCTTGCTGCAACAAATAAGCAGTTCAGATTCCAACCATGTCACTGATCTCACCACTTTTGAATTTCAGATAGTTTTCTGTAAAATGCTGGACAATTCTATAGGTCTATTATCGGTGTGAACATCTACATATTACAGAAAAGGAAGAGAGATCGGAAGATTTTGCATATACTTATACTAATAATCATCAGAAAGCCCCACAATATCCAGTTGTTAATAATCACTCTCTTTTACATTTGTTCTGTATAATTACAACAGTCATAACAATTGTTGACTGTGAAGACTTTCACATTACGTTATTGCGGAGGTAAAACAATACATGCGGAAGTCATTAGCAGCAGTGTGAATAGAAGTATTTAAAAAAAAAAAAAGAATGGAATGACATTGACCTATAATAAACCATACGTCCAAATATTCTGCTTTAAATAGTCAACAACGAATCTAATTATTGAGTTTATACGCCTTCAAAACCAACCGTAGTTAGGAAAAAAAAAAAAACATAGTAATTAAATAATTCTATAAGACCTCGTACAGTTATTCAGACTTTTAATAGTGAAATTCGCCTTTTTTTTCAATTGAAGGCAGTATTCCATTGGGGAATTGCAGTTTTACTTGGAATTCAAACAACAGAAATTCAATTACACAAATAATCTCATCCATAGGTAAGGGTCCTTAAAAATACGCATTGAATATTCTATATTAGCGTTTCTCACCAACAGGTGGTCCATGTAGATGGGAAAGATGGTGCGCAGGCAGAATATTAAATTTTTTGTTCTTGGTTAATTAAATGTAAGAAAAATATTTTAACAAAAAATATTTACACAAATCGATGCCATATTGGTACTGTATAATACCACAATCTAGTATAAGCTGTAAGCCAAATTTTCTAAAAGGCGCGCTATTTCTAGGGTTCGAGGTGATGGCTGAATTGTTCCTACAATAGTGTATTCACTACATACATTTTCAGTCGTCATTAAAGAAACTGGCGTTCCTTTGAGGATTAAGTTAATAACCATATTGTAAGGGACTTATAATACGTCTTAATAGGCTGTGGTAAGTGTCGATAACAGTTATTGGTCCTTGGATCGAGAAAGGTTGAGAAATGCTGTGGTATCTGAATAACGGACGTTTTGATCTTCAGTAACACTCCTTATAGTTCTGCAACAATTGATTTAAAAAACGCATCCCTTAGGGACCATCCATAAATTACGTCACACGAATTTCATGATTTTTGGACCCCTCCCTCACATCATGTCACAGGTTATCACATTTGTGGGACCCCCCCCTACCCTGGTGTGACGTCACATATTTTGCAATTTTAAATTTATAAATTAAAACGGCACTTCCAAAATGCTTTATGTATTTCTATTTAAAAAATAATATCAAAAATAAATCAAACATCTAAGAAAATATTTAAAAAAAAAAACATAAAAAATCGAATTAATCATACAAATTTGAGTCATCATGTGTCCATGGATTTTGAACCCATTCTTTGATACTATTTATTATTGGTAGAATAGTCACTTCATTCTTGATTTCGATAATGTTGGGAACATTTGATGTGTCAACATCATCTTCATTTCCGTCACGAGCCAAAAAGTGATACAAATTATGCATGTGATGTCACAAAGTTTATGACACGTCCCCCCCCCCCCCCTTGTCACACGATGTCACACTTTGTTGACCCCCTCCCACAACCATAAAGGTGTGACGTAATTTATGGATGGCTCCTTAGGCAGCAGTCAGTGGACTGCATTATGGTGCCAGGCTGATGTTTGAAGATGATGAAGGACAACAGCAACGGAAGGAAGTCAGTGTGAAATTCTATTGAACCGTTACGTGCCAAAACGTAAAATAGATGGAATCACTTAACTATTATCTCACTGCACTCAACCAACGTAACGGTATGGTTTCGAAACTGAACATTTTGATCACAGGTTTAACATTTTGAAGGAAAGCCAGATTTCGTCCCACTATCAAGATACTAGAACACCCGAACATATTGACCTCACCTGTATCCTCCTGAAACAGAGCCAGATTTCGTGCCACTGTCAAGATTTATGTGGAGGCTGAGACGAGAGGATGAAATGAAAGATAGAAGCATTTGAGATATGGGAGAAAATGGAGAGAATAAGATGAATGGAAAACGCGAGTTATATAGGTTTAGTGAGAGGAGCAAACTACTGCAAGTCATAAGAGAAAGGAAGAAAAACTGGATGGAACACTCTTTGAGAGGGGAGAACTTGTTATCAGACGTCTTGAAAGGATTGGTGTGTGAGAGGAAAGTGAGAGGACGAATATCATAGATGACATCAAGAGAAACGGAAGTGACATGGATCTGAAGAGAAGGGAAGAAGGCAGGCGCTCATGGAGAGTTATCAAGGGCAGAACACTGATGATGACTATCAAGAGTTATGTGAACATCTACTGTAGAAGGTTAACAGTATGAAGTTATCGCTGCCGTGCAGAGAGTTTGACATCAGTGTCTTGATGATTTGACTATCCGAAGTGAGTTAGTTGGTCGTGTGGGATGGAGACAGGATTTCCGCCCGGCGTTATTCCTGTAACCACAAAGGAGGTCGCGGGTCACCTGCTGCCTGGCTGAGAGGGAGAGTGAACACTTGCGCGGGTCGGCAGCATCTGGCGGGGAGCGAGCGACAGTTCCCACCGCCCTGGACCCTCATTTGAATTTTTTGTCGGCTCCAAAGGGTTAGGAGCGCGCGGCCTTACGGACGGGACCACCACATAATGATTTGAATTTTTTTCTTGTAGAGTTGAGAGAATAGTAGGGAGGTGGGAGAGCAGGAAGGAGGAGGAGGACGGAGGAAGGAGTAAGGAGGACGAGGGGGAAGCCGTGCGTTGTTGTTGAATGAAGAAAAAGAACAAAGAGGAGTTTCTGACGGGTCGCAGCCAGCTGGGGCTCCCGCGGAGAAGGACCAACGTGGATTGGAGGCGGGAGGTCAACCACGAGAGCACCTGCACACAAATAGATACTGCCAAGAATATCAGCGTGCGGCCTGCTGGCTGGAGACAGATAGGTCTCCGGTTCGAACACTCTCTCGGCGGGTATTTTCGAAGGCCCTTCACCCGACGTCACCTCTGCCACAAGTTGCTGTGTAATGTGAAGTACAGAACTCTTCCACGCCTCAGATTCGACCTTTACATGCTATGGATGTATTACCCTGTTAGATTAAGTAAGGAGGAAAGAAACTGGCGGTCCTACCTTTGTTAACAGGCTTGGTATGCCCCATTCAGGAGGGTCTAACAAACATTGATGATGAGGAGCATGATTAGCTTTTTTTATGATTATGACTGAAGTAGACGATCATGAGAGACAAACATCAGATACATGGATGTAGCCTATACCATTAATATTCAATTTGCAAGAACGAAGCGATAAAGGAAAAATAAAATTAAAGGTGCTACAAGTGTTGAGAGAAGTAGATAGTATGCTTCGATCTGCTGACGACATTGTCCTGTTAGTAGAACAGACTAACGATATCGAGTATTTACTGAATGACAAGTAGAAAGAATTTGGAATGAGTATAAGTATAAATGAAAGCAAAACAAAAGTCATGAAACGAAGCAAAAATTGTAGCAATAAGAATAAATTATATGTAAAAATGGGGTCGGATATGATAGCAGGAGTAAGTGAATTCTGTTACTAAGGAAAAGAACCTTCTTTACAAAGAGACATTTTTTAGTTTCAAATATTGACCTTGAACTCTGAAAGAAATTTCTGAAACTGTATGTATGGAGCACAACATTTTATAGCAAGGCCTTTGGAGTACCAGAAAGAAGGAAAACTGAAGCTTCTGAAGTGTGCCTCAAACGATGTTGAAAATTAAATGGACAGTTAAGTATGAAATGAATGTTTGCAACTAATGGAGCAAGAAAGAATTTTATGGATTTGACAGTCAGGTGAGTTTCATATTAAATACGTGGAATTGGTTAATTTTTTGATGAAGGAAAACGTTAAAGGGGGGAAAAAAATTGAGGAAGACAATGATTAGAATATATGAAGTACATAATTGAAGATGAAGGTTGTAAGTGGTATGTTAGGATAGAGAAGTTAGCACAACATGGTCCTTGGTTCAGATTCCATGTTAAACAGTAGGTTTAGCCATGAAAGAATCTGAATGATCAACAAATCAAAACTCTTTTACAAGCGGCCGAATAATCCTTCAGGGTCTCCCGGCCAATAGTTCAAAATGTTATTTATTTTATTTTATTAATTTAGACAGAGCTAATGCTTCTGTAGCAGTAGTTATACTTATTCTGTCAGTTTATGAGGTAAACTGTTCAGTACCGCTTTTGATCAGTTATTCGTTACCAACAAATGGAAAACTGGCCTCGGTAGCGTAGGGGCTAGAGTGCCCATGGTCGCCGGTTCGAGGGCATGGGTGCTTACGTTAAATGTTGTGTTGTGGTGTCCTGTGTTGTCCTACAATTGAATGTTCACATAAAATTCGGAAAGATTCATTAATATTGACGATATATAAAAAAATCATTGAGTGCTAACTGAGTGGCTGAAAGGCCGACTGCCAAATACTAGGAAAACAAAATATGGAAACTTTGCGACTAACTCATGCGCAAAATCACGCTTATTTGTGGTGAAGGACCTTTCTTCCACACGAGCTACTATTCGTAATTCGTGAGGCAACACCCATCCAGCCCTCATCGAGAGCGTATACGTTGTACCTAGAGACTATACCGCGTGGTCTGGTGGCTAATATGATAATGCGCATGACGAGGGAAGGGGAAGTCTTCTTTTCAAATTCTGGTCTCTGCTGGCATTTTTACGGGCCTTAAAAATTACCTTCACATGTCAAAGAAGCTTTATTTTTTCATGTGAAGCACGCTAGGACGCTCAGGAGTTCTGATACGACGTAAGGTAGGATTACCGGGTTAGTTTGGGGTAGCCACGATGGAGACGCATGGGCGTCACATCAAAACTACGTCACTCACATCTCGAACTATCTTTCGGGGTCTCCCAGCCAGTAACGACGAAAGTATTTTATTTTAGTTTTACCGACGTTACTTTACCCTCTTTATGTTATCCAATCACACACTCAACCCAGTTCCTGTACCCAAGACGCTGAGCATCCTTGAAACCATCAACAATTTCTTCGAAATGTGAAATTTTTTAGTTAACGTAAACAACTTCTCGTAGTACTGCGTATCATTTCATATAAACTGTAATCAAAAATATAGTTGACACTTATTCTTTTCTACTATCAGCTACAATGATTAGGCCTACTTCTTTAACATTTCGATACCATAATGTATAAACAGCTGAAGTCAGCTACGGAGAAGCTATAGGTTATCTTACTGGCATTATATTCTCTCTGCAAGAAATAAGGATGAAACAAGGTTTTTTTTAATATGATTTTTGTAACATTACAGTTCAATACGTAGTACATACCAATGTCCACGTTATGTTTATCTAGATTCGTCTTCTCCGATGCTTTTTTTGAGCTTTGAAAGCAATGATCGATCAACGACTGCCTCGGCAGACCTGCTGTAGCATTGAAGTGCCTTTATCCACTATTTAGAGTTACTGTAGGGCCTTCACAGTCTCCGTAGAGTGTATAGTGAAAGAAGGGGAGGACTGGACCAAAGGTAGTGACGGAAAATTTTGTAGGAAGAGAGAGGAAACTGGAAAGGCTTGTGTGCAAAGCAAAAGCGTTCACTGGCTGGAAACGTTGGAGAATGATCATTGTCTCAACATTACAAGTACAGACGTGTCTTGCATCCTACTTTCCACTTAAGTCGGATCCTCTAGTATTGCTCTTTCAGGCTTTCAGGCTATAGCTGCGGCGTCACCTTCCCACCATGTTGTTCTCGAATAACCTCTATTTCTTCCATGGAGGAAGGAAATATATGTTGACGACGCAAGCGACCTTCACCACGCATTGAAGTGAAGCCGAGCGGAGGAGGAGTGGGGGAGCTAGGACCGAACCCATAAGGACACGGGGTATATGTACAAAAAATTCAAGGGAATCTCTAGGATAAACGTAACGCCGCAAATCTGGTGATGGATTATTATGTAACTCGGACGAGACAAATAAAAAATGAAGAATAAAACTTTTTGATATCATGCTTAGTTTTCGAGATATTCTGTCTCAAACGTGAAATGTTTTTGGTTGAAATTCAGAAGAAAAAATTCGTCAAAGTCAAATTTGATGACGGATTCTCATTTAAAAAGACGAGACAAATAAAAATAAAGAATAAAAATTTTCGATATCTCTAGTTCTCGAGATACACTGTATCAAAAGTGAGGTGTCTTGAGTTGAAATGCAGAAGAAAAATTTCGCAAAAGTCAAATTTAATGATCGATTCTTATGTAACACGACGAGACAAATCGAAATAAAGAGTAAAATTTTTCGATATCTTGCTTAGTTTTCGGGATATACTGGTACTTGGATTGATATGCAGGCCTGGATCAAAAATGAATTCTGCCAAAGCCACAATGCAGTTTTTTTACTACCACTTGTGGTGAGTTTGAAATGCGGCCTAGATTAGAATAAAAATAGTTATCTTGTTACCATACATCGTAAGCTTAATTGGGAATACCTGGAAGCAGTTTATATCGCGATACGCGTTTTGTCACTAACCTAGTTCTCATGAAATTACTAACAGTAATAGATAAATTATTTTTCCCTTATGGAACAACAAAACCATTCTGGTACAGACTGCATTTACACCTAACCACAATCTCCATTTAATTGCCGCTACAGAATCAAACTATGTAGACATACCCACACACGCGTATTTGAATCGCAAACTGTATTTGCGGTAACATCGTTTGCTTCATCAAGATTCCTAGATTGGATAGCATAATTTAACACATTTAATTTCATCATACACTGTCAGTATAAACTGCAACGTGACGAAAGAAAACGCAATACTAAATTCACTGAATCTCGATGCAAAACACACCCCTTTAAATCTCATTTTCAACACTCGTTAAAAAGTAATGCTAGTCTATTATGTGCAAAATAGCAAGGTATGCTGATTTTCTACACTACACCAACAAAAATTTGAGAACAAAGTCATCCCATTGAGAGCTATGACTAAATATTTATAGACAGGCACTGAAGTTTGCAATTCCTACCGCCCACTTCAACTTACTTATGAAATGATATTCCAGGTTCTTTCCTCTCTTGCCTATTTGTGCAACCGTATGCAACACAAGATGGCATTATAATACACTTATACACATTACAAAATGAAATAATCACAGCATCTAACACAATGTGAACATCGCATTTGATAGGGATCGCAATATCGCCGCTGCCGCCACTGCGCATGCGCGAGAATTTAGAGCCTGCTTCATAGATTTAACGTCACTTCTCCTTCACATATATTTCCTTCCACCATGATTTCTTCCCTCTCTATTTTTCTCTCAGTAGGACAGCCTAATGATCACGCGACATCGGCAACCTGTATACAAAGGTGACCAGTGTGAAAAGTTAGGGGCAGGGGGGGGGGGGCATGTGAGTCCTTTTCGAATTAGAACCAGATTTACTTGGGCCGGAACATTTTAACCCTCAGAAAAAATGTTTTTGTTGCCATCTGTCTGCGAAGTGTGTAACTTAGTGTTCTGTATTTTAAATGTAGTTTATGAGGTCCGTCCCCCACTCACCTAGATGACTAATGGAAACCGCCTAAAAACCCCAATCAGGACGGAAGCCACCCGGTTAATACGACTCGTACCTGGTCCTGTTCTACTTCCCCGTTTCAGTGTGTTGGTGCCGTGACGCGCTCAACCATACTGACGGGTTCTTTTTCTCTCTGTTTAAGCCCCTTCTAATTTTTTTTTTCTCTCATTTTATTCATACGACCTACATTACAACCCCGTGATTTTGTGGTTTCATATGACTGATATACGAAACCCTTATGAATTCTATCATTTTCTCGTTTGTCCGTTCACCGTCCTACTCTCATTACTTATGAATCCTTATGCTTATAAATATTTAATGCGCAATACTTTGATTCTCACTACCCCCAACACTATTGTAAAATAAACTTTCCAAAAACTTTGGAGGAGGATGAAAATAACTGTACTGAATAAAAGATTTCCTGTATTCATCGCTATCTAATGAATTCTGTTAACTCAACGACTTACAAAATATTTTAGACTTTCCTTTTTATTCGTAGATTTCTGAAATCTTTTTCAAAAAAATCATAAAGAATATATATAACCTCCCCCTCTCCGCCACACTTTCCAGTATTACTGTTTCGAAAATTGATTCAAATTTACAGTCAGTTAAAATTTACAGATAATCTTTAGCCAGATTTCAGGAGCAAAATAAACAAATATGTTACTTTAACAAATTAGATACTTCCGCAGATAATTTTTTTCGTAAAAAATTTGTCTTGAGAAGGCGAATCGGATATTAAACATGTCACGAAAATATGTGTTTAATTCAAAAAATTTCTAATACCTTCAGTAACTTTTTGAACTTACATTTTATGTGTACTGGATTTATATATACCGGAAGAATTTAAAAGAAAATTTCGTATAAGCTACAGTAAAATATTTTTAAAATATCATTTTATAACATATTTTTAAAAAAATTATTACAAAAAAAATTGAATTTAGTTTGATACTTAATCTGTGAAGGCACAAAAGAAACTCGCTTGTTTTATTGTTAATTTCGTTTATTTCTTAAGTTACAGATTTCACTCCACAAACAAATTGTAAAAGAGTTTTAGCAGAATCATTAATTAGTTAATACCGTAACAATTACGATAGTATATTACAATGGACTGATAGTTTCATTGATAACGCGACATAATGTAGCAATATTTGATCGAATGTGTGTTGTCTTATACGTAGTCTTGTAGCCCCGATGCACTGATACTTCTGACCAGAATACGTGGATAACATTTTTCGAGAGCTACAGTCTCAACGATGTGGACAGGTCGTATTGTCCAGAATGCATCCTGGGTACTGGCTGCGCCTTCCTTAACGGGCAGAAATGAACGACTGGGCGCCACTGGCCGTGGCAGATGTATTATGTCAGTTACAAATAAGTCGTGCAGTAATGACCTTTTTAAGGATGCGACGCCACATGTTAAGTGGCTCCGTATCTGATGCCACTCGTTGCCAGACGGGTGACGTTCATTACAGGCAGCTGCCTTCCCAGCTCAAATGAAAGCGGTCGAAAAAACAGGCAGGCGCTCCATATAAGGTAACCCACTTCTACAGTTGCATTCTCGGTATTAGGCATACTAATTATTCCTGTGGAGTTATCAGTCAAAACAGAATATAATTAAAACCTAAAATTTACCTTGTTGTTCAGTTTCTTTTTCTTATGACCTTACACATTGTAGTAGGTGCTTGGGTAGAAGGGTGAAAACTTTCTTACTCCTGTTTTAAATATCAAATGAAAACCCTATGCTGCTATTTTATTAGGAACTCGTACTGGCGTACAGGCTGAGGCTTATTTATTTTTAATATTAACACTTGGAATCTCAAATCTATGGTCATGCAGAGCCTCGCCTTACAAATGCCAACATAAATCATTAAACAACAACATTTAAGCACTACTACATTAACCATTGATTATGACACAAATTTCCAACATTAATAAGCAAACAAGAAAGCATCACACTTGGTTTTAAATGAAAGTTCCCTTCATAACAATCAGGAACCATAAATCAAAAATAATACTAACATGAAACCACTTTAGATTTCAAATGCCGGGCGCCAGGATAATTTAAATTATCCGCCAAGTGTTGCTATAGGAATGTCTAGCTCAATATTTTGCTGGAGGCGAGAACTCCTAATCATTCAGAGGTCATTACATGGTTGTACCCAATGACTGAATGTAAGTGCCACACTGCACTGTTCGTAGGATTATTACCGTGATGTATGTTTCCCTCGGCGGCGAAATTGTTATAGCACCTTGGCTATAGCGGACAGTGCACCACGTCCTTCAGTCAACGTACTGAATGAGTGCCCATCAACCTCACTGCCACAGGACGTTTGTGTCTAACCCTCAGGTTCGATGACAGGGCAGGACAATCTCCAACCTCGGAAGATTCACTCCTTCCCGTCTGAAGGATAAACCACCAGTACTTCTCCCGTGTCCCTCGTGGTTAACATACAGAAAAATTCACAGGAATTACAAAATGTGGAGGATAGCCCGCCGTTGATTGGTTCCGCTATTTGGCTCCTCCTACCAGCTATGATGATTGGCCAACATTGCCTTTTGTAGATTCGTGCGAACTCGGACATATTCGCCAAATATGACCTCCGGACCGTACGCTCGGGGACAGGAGGTCGGGCGTACGTTCACCCCGGTGGGGTATTTTCCGCAGGGATTATACGCCTGACCAGATCCGTTATCCCTGGCTGTAGGTGGCGCGCCTTCCTGAAGCGACTTCTCGGCGACGGGCTATTTTGGAGGTCCGGCAGATGTTAACAAGCCTCTCTGATTATCCGTTTCGTTATTCTTTTCATATGTTAAATATAAAAATGTACGGAATGACCCGTTTGCGTCATTCTGTTACAACATGGGTTACCCTTAATTTAGTACAATGAATGTAGAGCTCTCCCCTTTGGTTGTTCAAACCTCCACAAGACCGTTAGCTGCGCATATTAGGGCGTGTAAATCTCGTCTCTGTGCTGATTCATCTTAGGAATACAGCCAAAATGTATGCAACTAATACCAGTATGAAACACACTCTTGCGACTGTGAGACTACATTGCCTGGAAAGAAAAAAAAAAGGTGAAACATCCGGAAGAGAAGGAGGAAAGAAATAAAACTTCATCGATTGAGACGGTATGTGATACCATCTCAGTGACTGCAAAATCGAGTCAAATTTACAATGAAATGGACAGTATGAACCAATTTATCACGTTGCAGCTAACACTTCTGGCCAAGATGAATGCTTTGATTCAGTTAGGAAGGGTGTCATAAGGGGGTGTCCATTAGTCACATTAGGTGTTTTGATTTCCCCACTCATTTGATGAGATTTGAGATTCCGTTTTTTTCCGGTCTACCGTTCTTTGAATTGTGAAACTCTGAAATAGAAGGTTGACGTGATGTTTTTATCGACATCTCTCCCCACAGATGGGATTTGGTGATATCTTGTCGGAACCCCCACCCCCTATTTTGAGCTCACATAGTTAATGGAAGGGGACAGATCTGGGATCTTGCGGGACGCGAGTCTACATCACTCAGACAGTTCATAGAGACACGTGCTTTGCGCGGACGAAATTGTTTTGTTGAAAATTGGAACCACGGTACAGTCGCATGACATGTAGCACGTGAGGAAGCTGGATCATCGTGACTTACCGTGGTGCCGTCGAGTTACCTCAACCACGACCAGTCAAACAAGATTGTTCCCCACACCATGATGCCAGGAGCAGCACCACTGTGCCCCTCCAAAACATTGTACCAGGTCGCCGTCATACTCTCGGCAGATGGTAATCCGAGGAAATGCAAAACAGCGATTCATCACCGAACTCAATGCGACAGTAGTCATCAGCAGTCCATGCTTCCCAGTAACAACACCACTACAAAAGCATCATTTCCTCTTGTGTTAACGACAGCCTACGCATGGACGGTAAATCCCTAGCCCGGCTTCTGATAATCTTCGACCGATGGTGCCAGATGATACAAAATGTTGCAGAGAGTCCATTACTTGTCCTCGGATGCTAGGCGCAGATGTGAAGGGGTTGCGATGAGCTTGGTGCACAATACGGCCATACTCCCTTGTTGTGGTCAGACGTGGTCAACCGGAATCTTGACGACGAGCGTGCTTGCTCTCACGTTCCCATGCAGTCCAACATGAGGCATCTGTCACATGCCAATGCCTTCCACATCTTGATACTGCATGCCTCAACCAACCGGCATAATGGAGACCCACAGTGAGGCTCCTTTCAAACTATGTCGGCTGCTGTCTCATAGTAGTACGCAGTTTCCCTGTGTCCTTCACTATGATCACTCAACATCTGACGCTGTTCACGGCCTTTGTATACCTTAACAGGGCCTACCAACAACCGTTCTACTTGCCACAGATAATTGCAACTGTAATTGTACTTACCAATGGTGTGTATCTCTAGAAGTTGTGTTGACATGCGATCATGAATTCTTAGTGCTCTAATTTTTTTCCGTCCGTGGAAGCTCTCCATTGCAAATGTTAAAGTTGTTACAACTGTAGCCATTTCTTTTCATTTATGTACTTAACAATCATAATTTCCACAATTCGATTATTAATTTCTGGCTTCACGGATTACTTACCACAAGGTCATGAAAGCCAATGGGATATTGGGAACAACGGAAATGAATTTATCCGTTGCCTTTTATGGAGTAACAGTTCCGACGTTCGAGAATTAAACCCACGTTCTTTCAATTGTAAGACTCGATAATTAAACGCTAATCCACGTCGAATCACCTGGGAAAATGTATGTATTTTTGTTATTCAATGATAGCGTATAGTGAAAATCTAGTGTTGATCAGTACTACAGTGAGATGGAGCAAGAAGTTGTCCTCTCAATGCTGCGTTATCGTAGCCCGAAATGTGGATCCATAGATGAAAGCTTCGAATGTAGTAGAATAAAAACAGTGAGCCGAAAAGTTATGACTGTAACCAAATATTGCAGAATGCAGTACTTAAGTGACATCCTGTCAGAAACTCGATACCATCTGCTTCAGTTGATTCTGAAGAGAAAGATTGTTGGTACCTGTTTAGGATCCATGAAAAAGAATTGATTAGATGGCATCAAGATACTGACTAGGATTTTCAATGTCAAGCAGTGTTTGCTGTGGAAACAGATGGAGCAGCTCCTTCCACGGCTCGCATTCGGAAGGACGCGGTTCGAATCCCCGTCCAGGCATCCAGATTTGGTTATTCCATGGTTTCCCCAAATCACTCCAGATGAACGCCGGGATGCTCCCTTGCCGAGTTCCTTCCCGTTCCATTCCCCCAGTCCTTTCCCGCGTCTCATTATGTCGACGTCGACGAGGAGTAAAGCCATAAGGAAAAGAAAAAAGAATCATTCACGGTTATTTTTGGCGATCACGTCCGTGTTGCCGAATAAGGTATTCGAAGAATAAGATGTGAATGGAACACAGACTTAATGGAAGTGACTCCTGTATTTCAGGAATACCAAGAAAGGAAAATTCAAGCATTTGAAATATGGCAAAGTAGAAAGATATTAAAAGAGGACTAATATAATTAAAACTGAACGTCATGTGTGAGGAAAGAAGTTTTTGGAAGGAATAGCAGATACAACAGATGATGGATCACATTTTAAGATATGCAGGGCTCGTAATTTTATTGTTGGATGGAACAGTCGAAGTAAACTTTTGTAGATCATGACAAAAATTAAGATTATGAAAAAACACAATAGAGAATGAGTATTGAGCTAGATATTTAACTAGGTATATTAACATTAACTTGACTTACAGGGAATGTAGCGTTTTTACTCCCATTGTCCATCTTTCGGCTGATATGCTGCAGCGTTCATCAGAGATGAAGCGCCAAGCGTCATGGAAAGCATTAGCCCACTGGCACCGGCCACGAGATAAAATTTTGGAACATAAGGTTGTTGTGGTGAAAACACCAGTGGTGGCTTAGACGAGTGAGAAAGCCAGTATATACAGGAGAGAAAAGCAGCAACTTAAACGAAGACACCGGTCTAGTACTTTGTGACGCTTTGCACTAAGTAAACAAATGTATTATCTCTGATCAAGGCTGGAGCATATAAGTCGATAGTTCACCAACGAAAATTAAAAAAAAAAAAAACAGGAATTCCTTGTACTTCAAGTTAATGTTAACATAAATGGCCGCAAAAGTTAAAAAAATCATCTGAACAAATTATTTCAGCGTAAGATCATACAGAGAACTACATCAAACTGGTTAAGACACTAGTGGGAAAAAAATCAGGTAGTAAGGCTAAAATTGTTATGTGCCTATTTAGATATAGGCCTACTTTGGAGTAGTTTGTAACCGGAGATATCGACAAAGTTCAAAGAAATATCGCTAGATTAACGAAGATAACACACAACATTCGAAATTCTAATCTCACATGCAGGTTTTGGTGACACAGACCGATAGTTTATTTTAAAAAATGCAGTTACCAATTTTCTTCTCTGAGTGCACTAAAACATCGCAACCACTCATACATCGTTCTGAAGAAAGGGTGAATAAAATAATAGAAATCAGATGATGGACTGTAAGGAGAGAATCGATCTATATGTAGGTATTCTCGTCTAAACAATTTGGATACAAATGGTTTCATCAGTTCCAAAACGGTAAGCATGAAGTGCACTCTTGCTCCGTTCGCAGTCGCATAGGATAAAGACGTGTTGAATGGCATCGTTCATTCAAAAATGTACTGCTTCTTTCAGCTGCTGAACGGCACAACCTCGACTACTAAAATGTGCTGGAAGATCACAGTTTGGATGAGAATGATAAACAATATTCTGCAACATAAGAAACATGAATCTGAATAGCAGCAAAATGGGCAAAGACACTGTCACTGCATCCAAAACCACGTTGTGGAAATGAGAAGCAAAGTAGCACGTCCCGCACCGCGTACTGGAATCGAACCAGTGCTTCTATTGACAATAGCTTCTGCTTCATATGGCCGAATACGCGTAACTAAACTTTTGGGAAGATAATAAAGAAAACTGAAATGTTATTGATCTTTCTTATTTTTAAGTTTGCAATTCGATACAATCGACTTTCATGAAGCAAAATCAGCGCAACACACATCTACGACATTAACTAAGAAACTGAAAACATTTAATAACTGTTTCTTTATCATTCGACGATAGTTTACTTACTTCTCGCAGTTGGAACCAGCACTGATTTGAATAAGAAATCAGATTTTGACATCGATTGTTATGAGTCATATTTACTGTATCAACATTGTAACAAGAATAAATCTGTCTTAAGTAACACCAAAAATTCAGATTTTTACTATTATTACTATGCATTGTAAGTAGGATTGTTTTTATCGCTACATTGCTAACGATATTTATAATCGCGTGCATATATGTTGTTAAGTGCCTAAGGAGGTATGCCAGAATGCGATACGTATCTAAGACGAAGCTTATTATGTATTCTGTAAAATTACAGATTAGCCTATTTTCTAAATCGTTGTGTTTCGCTGTAGACATTTACTTGCGTGTCATCGAAATATATGATACAGTTAACTTGATTTCTTAATAATTTTAAGATTCATCAAAGCGATTTGTCTGTCTGCTATAATAGGCAGTAGGTTTGAAATATAGCCTAGAGACTTCAGCTTCGGACTTACGATTAAGAAACACAATTACTAAATAAAAACAATTCTAAACCATATACTTATCTCGATTTGGAATATATTCCTCTCGATGCACAATATCTTACCAGAACTATGGTTGCAATATTCGCTTAAGAAAGATGTTCCATACGTTTGCCTTGTATTAATTTCCATTGCATTTAAATAATGTGAAGATGTGAAATTGTTTCATCGTGTTCTAACAATTGCTTATGCTATATTTTGTGTCAGCAAAAATACATGCATGCCTGTATGAATCCAAAATTTGGAATAGTGCTTAAACTACGCGAAACCCAGTTTACTGTTTCTAACGTATTCATGGTGTTGCCTTTTCTTGTCAGAATATTAGCACAAAAGGTAATACTCACTTCGTTTATGAAATGTTTTCAGTTTCCTGGGACGATTAGAGTAGCCTTTCAGTTGAGCAGAGGTGCTCGGCGGGAAGAAAATTTGTAAGTACTAGGCGCTTTTGGGTGTAAGTTTTGATAGCATACATTCAAGTGATATTACTAAACATTTATCCTCTGTTTAATATGAGGACCACCACTGATTTTGAATAACTTATCGTGTAATTTATGTATTTCCGGAAAGCAGATACATTAATCCCGGCGGTCTGTGTTTATTTTCCCAGTAAGCTTCTATGTCTTCTGAGTGATGGGTTTCACTTGCTGATTTATAGCTTCTCGTTAATAATTCTGCTGCAGTCAACTCAAGTAAATGCTTTATTTCAGTAATCAAATCAAAGATAAGGGTTAGTTCCCAGAATATTAGCTATGTTGTTACGTAAGGTGGAAAATTAATTTCGAAAATAAATATTCTGTTTGGTTGTAATTCTGAAGTGACTAATTATCTACTAACCATGTATTGTTTAGAGAAAAGTGCCATCGTCTACCGCAGGACTGCTCGAATTTAAAAAACAATAGATGGTGCCCATGACTTCCTTCGCGTTTGTAAAGAATTTTGATTGACAGCTACCGATATGTAACCACCATAGTGCACGATGGGAGACTCGAGGCTAATGGCGCACACAAACATCAGTGATTTGCGTAGGATATATTGTATTAAGTGGGGCTACGGTTGACAGTGTTAATTGTATAAAGGGAGGGGGGATGGATTATTAATTATTAAAATGAAAAGTGAAAATGATTTAAATGGTGAAAAAAGGTGAAAGAAGGAACTAGAACCATGAATATTTTACACAAAATAATATCCCATGTATTCAGTCTTATGGCTTATACAAGGCCAGGTAATAGTTAACTTTACGTTAAACATATTCCAAAGACAACAAAAACAAGCAGTACCCGACGTTTACAATCCGCCGATGAATAGCAAACATAAACTGAATTAAATATTTCAACAAGTAGCAAAATCAACATATTATCAACGTGGCAACACAGGCCATCAAATTGAAGTTAACATTTACTACAAAAAAGGAGTATCCCAGGGGCGCCATATAAAGTTAAAAAAAGCATCGTCTTGAATTTACACAAATTAGCAAGATGCTTGGAATTTGAAATTAAATATAAAAATTAGCTAGCTCAGTGATTTTATGACGAGAGCAGTCTTATCTCAGTGCCGCTTAAGGGCTCACAAGTCTCGTCAAAACCCAATAAATCGTGACCGTATGCGTTGCTACTTTACCATGAATGCATCGTCGTGATGAAGTGTGACACGCACAGTGCCACAGCAGCTGTGAAAGCCAGGTTAGCGGATACGACCGCGTTACCACAACAGCTTCCAGATTATGGCAGGCATGCCATACAACTTCTCGCTTCCCAGAGCAAGAGAGTGATCAGAAACAGTCAGTGATCACCGGACGAGAGCGTGTCGGCTGACACGTCTGCACAGTGGCTCGTCCCGGCAGCAAGTGTCCTCAAAATGGCCTCTTCTCTTCTTCTTCGGCAGAGTCGTCTCCCACTCGCCACATGCAACAGAATCCCTTGAATTAAGATTTGTGAACCCCTATAAACGTTCACGATTGGTCATCGATACATGTCCGTCGTCACGTGTTTTATATCGCGGCCAGCATTCGCTGTCTCCGTTCGCGCACTTTCTGCCTGACCTCGACCAAGCATCGGAGAGGGGTGAGTTCAGCGCCCCCGTCTAACGGACCAGCGCTGTTTGTGAGCGTCGGCGCCGCTCAGTCGGGGAGACCCAGCTATTGTCTCGCTCTCGACCGTTCGAAAATAGCTTCCCATATCCACTACATTACTGAGCAGCAAGTTTTGCAGAAATTAAAAATTATAATAATGATACCTCTGGCCGCCCGGGTTTAATATGCAATTATCTACCCATGCAATATCCCTATTATTTATGATATTTACACCTTACAAAATTGAATATTATTAAAGAAAATCTGAATATTAATTAATTTATTTAATTATATTCATTGTGGGTGACTCTGTCATACCACAATATATGACTGCAAAGTGAAATATAGGGACACACATGTCCTTGATCGAAATATGAAAACGCCGTCTGTCGACCAATTTCAACCATCAATTCTCTCACACCCCATATCTAGCAATATAACACCATCATGGTGTACGTTGGGAGACTTGAGGATAATGTCACACCCAATCACCAGTGGACTGTTTTAGGAAGTTTTGGCTGTGGAGTGAAATATAGGGACGCATGTCTACTTTTATATCAGGTCCACCACTTTCAGCCTCCATATCTACCAGATCCTCACAGCTACTGATACACAATCACCACCGTGCGTGGTGAAAAACTCCAGGTGCCTACCACGCGCAAACGCCCGTGATCTGCACTTGGTAGTTCTGGCTGCAAGTTGAACATAGGGGCGCACATGTTTTTGGCTGAAGAAGGAAAAAGCACTACGTCGACCACTATCAACCACCAAATCACCCACATCCCCATACCTACCGACATGTAACCACTATAGCGTACGGTTGGAGACTCGATGCTACTACCACACACAAACACCAGTCGTTTGCGCTGTATAGTTGTGGCACCAAGTGAAATATACGGACACATATGCCTTTGGTCGAAATATGAAAATATCCTTGAATGACCACTTTCAGCCATTATATCTCCCACACTCGCATAGATATCGAAAATAGACCAGCTTTGTGCACTATCGGTGAATGTATGCCACTACCACACACAAATACCAATGATCTGCGCTGGATACTTTTGTCTAAAAAGTGATACATAGGGACACACACGTCTTTGCGTCACAGGTCGACCACTTTCAACCACCATATCTCCCACACCCCCATAGCTACCGACATCTAACCACCATAGTGCACGAGAGTAGACTTGATGCTACTACCGCATACAAACACCAGTGATCTGTGCAAGGTAGTGGAGGCTGAAATGTAAAATATATGGAAAAATTGCCACCGGAGCGTGTGCTCCACTGCAATAAAATTAAATTAAAAAAAAAAACACACGTATATATATATATATATAAGATTAAATAGTAAAAGGCAGTGCAATTTCCTTTTTTAAAACGTTTCTGGGCAGAAAATATGTGGATGTGTCATTTGTAAAAATCAGTAATTCATTCCTCCTCAAGTTTTCTGCCAGGTCCACGAAGAACACTCAACTGTCGTGGCCATCTTGCCGTTACATACGGTAAGTAATGGAACCTTCTTCGTCGTAATCATCTGCAAACACCTAGTCGTAATAGTTTATTGTAATAATTAAATATATAAATAAGCAATCAGTCTGTCGCATAAACAGCACTCTGTTAAACTGTACTGAAACTTTAGGTTGGTGTTGAATACCCAAGTGACGTTAAATCAAGCAGTAAATTTATAACTTCTACCAGCGTTTTTCAGAATGAGTGTGTATAGTGGATTCTATTCAAGCCATCAGTTGATCAGTAACAGGGGTAGTAACTCATCTTGTATGTATGATTTCGTCTCAATTGGTTCAGTACTATTTATTATTTGAGGCTTGGTACAGACATGTGCGAAAAAGCCTTGTTATGCATTTGATCACCAAGCAACGAGGAGCGGTGAACTTCTGTCTATATACTGAGTAAAGAGTCCCCGTGAAATTTAGATAACCAAGTAATTAACATTTTAAATGGTTTCTGGTTTTATACAAAACGTATCATTTCCATATGGGGTCAGCCAAAAAATAATCACAACAAAATCGAAAAGATAGGTCAACTTAATTTTATCCATAATTCACTCTGTTGTACGTGACTGTATTGATCAGACAAAGGGTATAACAAAACACAGCCATCAGTCTTATTTATTTCGGACCCTGTGGATCCATATTCATTTTAATTTTTTATACTGCTTAACGTCTCTTAACAGCGAGGTCTTTAGAGACGGGAAAGGATGGGGGGCAAGGAATGGGTAGGAATTCGGCCATGGCATTTTAAAGGAAGCATCCCGACATTTGCCTGGAGTGATCTGGGAAACCATGGGAAACCCAGATCTGGATGCCCGGTCGGGGATTCGAACCGGCGTCCTCCCTAATGCGAGGCGAGAACGCTAACCGTTACACCACCATGATCGGAGGATCCATCTTCAGGTATGTATGTATTTACGTTGGTTTTAGTTTTGTCCTAAACGTGATATGTGTCCAGCAAAATGTATTACTGTGCTGAAAAAAGGCTGTATTTTATTATACCTTTCGTCCAACTATAATTAATTTTCCATGGAGACACTACTAAAAATGATTCAGTGTGTGAGACTGAGCCTGTGTTTATCTGGTGACTGGTTGATTCGGTCTTGTCTGACACGCTACGATCACCAACCAGTTTCTGAACAAGGAAAGAGCTGTTTTCTATATTTAACAAAGCTTGTTACTTTTTATTACAAAAAATGAAATTGGATCTTAAGGATAGACTAAAAAGTACGTCAATAGACTTAATTTTGGACATGCAGTCAAATGTGTCTTCTACACTAAACGATGCCGGAAAGGAAGACATCCAGAAATTATATTACCATTAAAATCAGTGTGTATAAGGTTAAATAGTTAGATAGTCAGTTCTTTCACGTAGATGTAGCTCATCGCGATGGTCCTAAATGTCAATAAATGCACTGTCATCAAATTAATTCGAAAGAGATAATGTCCTTAAGGAAAATAACCGTACATTGTTTTGGTTCAAGACACAACTCTTTTATCTGAAATAATTAAGGGTGATGAACCTCTTTCGACTCCTAACACGTGGGACACTGCCTTATTTTAGTAAGTGGTCTATTTTGTTGATATGCATTGCTTCTAGAGACCAGAATATGTTCTTAATTTTATTTTCGGGTATTATTTCAAACCGGTAACATCAGTGTACCCAGCGCAATGGAACTAGAACATATTGAGTAGGTTTGCAGACCTCCATTCACATAATGAAGCTCCGAGCACTATATGTGACTCACATATAGTGCCGAATACTTCCCATGTTGTCTAAGTGTTACTGTGTATATCTAGTCTATTCTGATCAGTGTTTGTTCGATATACAGTGTTGTGTATGAGAAGTGAAAGAACAGAGATGATAAGACCCAGTACAGGTTTGTTTGGCCCTACTGTTACGAAGGACAGCAGAGAAAACATGCAGTTTAAAGTAGAGGCAAATTTTGACCATAACTATTCGAAAAGATGTATTAACAATACAGTTTAAAGCGAATCCCCGTGATACCCCAAATTTATTCTCTATCGGTTGCAACCAAGCTAAATATCTCCTTTTATGAGCCATTCTTATATTAATTATTACTGTTGTACGGTGAAGTACAGAAGTATTTACTCATTTACCCAACATACTAATGACAATGAAACTGTTTCAAACGAGGAATGATCCATAGTACAATACTCAAAGCTATTTCTAAATCTTCAGACAGCATCTCACGCAGAATTCTGATGAGTACAACCACTAGCATGACATTCTCCTTTCCACTCACTTTCCATTCACTTTTCTATATTGCACTACAACACGAATCTATTTCATACAAGCATAGTTAATCGGCATCATACACTTTCGAAATATTTGCGAAAATATGTCGCCACCGATTATGAAAAATTCGTGGACTCGAGTGGGACGTCACTTATTCAGAATACGAGAAGTGTTCGGTCTCTGTGTATTGCACGTTGAACAGACCTTTACGACTAATTCTATCTGTTCTATCTATTGTAACCCCTTCTCTACAGATAAATATATTCGACTCGTATGGTCAAAGAATCTGGTGACTGAATTTTTTGTTGCTGTGCGTTCGGTTTCCATCGTGGCAACCTACATAGTAAACCGAACCACGGAGCGTCCTAGCGTATTTCCTACGTACAAAACGAAACTTTTCAAGAGGTGAAGGCCCCTTCTTGTTCTTATTTTTTTTTCTCGTATGTTATATGAGTAATAAGTACGATATCTTTGTATGTAAGGAAAGGTAGGCGAGATTTTTTGTTTTGGCTGCCTCTACGGCTGTTATTGAAGTACCACTACCTTTGGTAGTATAACTTCTGGGTGTCAGTTGGGTGTTGTTTTGGGGACACATTTTTATTTCACTTTTGGGGGGAAAATGGCTATGGACGCCATAGGCGTCCTTATATTAAAAACCCCCTACTGGGTTCGTGTGATCAGTTGGGATCATCGCCGTAATTAAAAAAAATAGTAGGCGAGATAGGTAATATAAATTCAGCAATAGCAATGGATTGCTGTTAAAACAGGATATCGAAAAAAGGAAGATATTGATAGTGTAATTGTTAACACAGATTCTTCAAGTAATTACCCGTAATTGCCTGATTTAAAAAGGAGCGCGACTTCATGCTTGCGACAAGAGAATTTTGAATCGTTCATTTTCCGTAACCTACGAAGGTTCTTCACATCCACTTGAAACCTAATTTAAATGGAAAAGAATATCTACCATTTCATATGATAGTAAATATCTCATAAGAGCGGTCTGGTAGCTCAGTGGCTATAGCGCTTCGGTTTAAAAGTCCCATATTCAAATCAAGGCGAAAGCAGGAATTTTTAAGAATTGTGTTTGACCAAATGAGCTATTCCAGAACATTCCTTGGTTCTGATTTTACATTAAACTCTAAATCCCAGCGGAAGGAACTGGCCATCCTACCTCTGACACATCACTTATTTCTTTCTTCGGGAGAATCCAACCATTATCCGGTTGTGAGCAATGTCATATATCGCTCGTAAATGTTAGCAAGAAAGTTTTTGGGGGGAGGGGGGAGGACAGGCCTATAGAATACCAAGAGCCAGCAGTAAAATATATACTGATAGTACAAAGTATACTTTAGAAACTACTACTCCCACAAAGATTAGGATATACGTTAATCTGCGATGCAATGACAATAATAAAAATTTGGACTGTCATAAGAAATTCCTGTTTCGTTTTGGTGATTAGACAATCATAAAAATTTTCTGAAATTTTATAAAGAAAAAACTTGAATTAAATAGCGTTTCGACAGACTTAATGAACGTACTGGTTTTCATATTTTATACATTGTGTTGTCCAGCGTCCGTTCATCGCTGTGTACGACACTTTTGGATCCTCAGGTTGCAGGCATTCGTCACTGTGGTGGCAACGTGCCCTGTGCGAGCCGCAGGGTCGAGGTACCACAAACCCGCTTCCCGAATACCAATCATTCTGCCACCCTCAAACGCAGTTACTAGCTGACATTGCGCTCTGTAACGTCAACGAGGCATACAGACACCTCTTGCACGATTCCACTTCGTTTCAAAGCTCTGCTCCGATTGAGCATGGCGTTACGTTGACCTGTCTGGTCAAACAGAACACTGCGCCTCCTGCGTTTTCGCTCTCTCTCTGAAATCATAATCACTTACTATGGTTCCACTGCTCTACATATCCTCCGATTTTATAGTGATTTAGACCATTTCTTCCGAGTTTTGAAATTTTCACCAACAAGACATGTTAAAAATTATACAAATGGAATTAATTCTTAACTAGGGTGTGTGTCATCTATATTTCACTATGAATTACAGAAAAATCACCCACAAATGTGGGTTCAAGCGTTAAAGTGCCACCAACTTGGATCGAGGAGGTACAACGTACCCAGGTTGCGATTGCGTTTATTAGACGTTGTCCCGCAATCACCTAGGACAATAATAGAACGGCCCACAATCTCGGCCTCATAAACTACACATTTCGGAAACAAAAATTTCCGTTATCAATCAGAACACAAGTCACACGTTTAGCAAATGGAACCACTTATGGGGCGTCCATAAATTACGTTAGGTGAAACAGGGGGGGGGGCGGTGAAATCTTATCAACTGGTAGGGAGGGGGGGGGGGTTAAGGGAAATCTCACGTGTGGTTTTGTAAATTATTGTTGGAGTGTAGAGATAAAAAAAAGTCTACAAAACACGCGAAAGTCGATTTTAGAAGGTGTTTTGTCGAAAAGTGGAGGTGTAACCGGCTTTGGAAGGGTGAAACTTAAAAAAAAGGTCTCAAAAAGTGCGAAGGCGACTTCAGGGGGGGTGTCTCATCTGACCAGATCTAACCAGTGGTGGGGGGGGGGGGGTTCGGCCCAGATCCCACGAAGTCTCACCAGGGGAGGGGGGGTCCGGAAATCCGGAAAAACACCTCAAGTAATTTATGGATGCCCCCTTAGCCCCCACTTTAGTACTGGACCACCTATCCGTCAGTGAAGAGGGCATGGTGACTGAATGCTTCACATAGATAAAAGTTCATAACTTATCCAAAAGTGTCTTCCCATGGCCTCTGCTTTTCCCGGCCGAGCCGATCTAGCTACGAACAGCGGCCCGTAGGAAAGGACCCACCACTTTTGGCACGATGGCGAGCCTCTAGCCGTCACCCAGTCGGTAAACATCAAATGCCCGGGTAGTTGAAACCACGCTAAGGAACAGGGTGGGAAGGGCTAGCTTGTGGCACGTGATGATCTGAATAATTCGGCTGCATGGCACGGCGTACAAAACCACGGGCCTTGGAAAACCACCACAAGACTGTAAAGAAACCACATCATTCATGACTGACATTTGCTGGGAGAGAAAAATAAATAATTAGGAACGACACGTAAGATCTTCTGTTACTACAAGTGTGATGAGCAAACTAGATATATCTGCTACTACGATGAATGTCGAAGTGAAGAATCGTCTCACATCACAACAGGGAGTCTTACAGTGCAGTGGCATTCCTAAGTAATGGGTGCCTCCTCTTCCTAGAAGCCCCACACACTAGCCCACCGATTATAACGCGCATACCACGCCGGGAGACGTCAGGTTCTTCCCAGAAGGACTCCGCGGTTTGCCCAGATGTATGTATGTGTGTGTATTTGATCGATCGCCCTGTTACGAGTTTTATTCGAGTCACGACACAATCCGTAAACAGTATACATTAGACTTAGAGAGATGTGTAAAAGCAGACATCTGCCAATCGTACGAAGACTAAACCAACATTTTGTACTGACCCTCCATTACTAGATTTGCAAAAACATATTTCATCTAATGTGACAAGTCTACTTTTGGAGTGAATCGCTACTAAAATTGGTGGAGGATAAGAATGCGAAAAAATAAGACCGATCCTGGAGGGTGAGCTGTAATGTTTGAGTCTGCTTTTCAATGAGACCTGCGATCACCGAGAGTGGTGGTGTAACGGCTAGCGTTCTGGCCTCGCATTCGGGAGGACGGCCGTTCGAATCCCCGTCCAAGCATCCAGATTTGGGTTTTCCATGGTTTCCCAAATCACTCCAGGCAAATGCTGGGATGCTTCCTTCAAAAGGCCATGGCCGAATTCCTTCCCATTCCTTGCCCCCCATCCTTTCCCGTCTCTAAAGACCTCGCTGTTAGAGAGACGTTAAGCAGATTAAAAAAAAAAAAAATCAACTAGACCTGTATCCGGTCCCGGTCCATCAGTCGAGATTTCGCCGTTTCCCTAAACCACCCCTGATGAATGCTGAAATTGTAACTTCAAAAGGGTGGTGCCAATTTCCTTCGTATTTTTTGCTCACAACCGTAGTTCGACCATAATTACCTGAAGAAATGGGGCTATATAGAGGACGAAACATACGAATATGGAACAATACAGACACAACATTATCTCCTCATCTGTTCACTCTTTTTACGAACCTGTGAATCAGCTGCAAAAGCCGCTGAATACTGGAGCGATAAGATATAGTACTCCAACCATCTTAGTAAACGTACCTAGAATGAAGAGGACATAATTTCTTTAGCGAAGGACAATGTTGAGAAAGCTGCTGAAAGTTGGAAGAAGTTTAGTGTATTTCTCGACACGGAAAGTAAGGTAAGTACCCCATCATTGTGCTGGACGGATGAAATGACATCTACAAGAAATTCATCAAATAGAGGTATCCATTAGAAAATAAAACATCTTTTGGAAGAAAAGGAAATCTTTTCTCCTCTAAACATGTTTAATCTGCAATTCTCAAAACTGTGAAACGCGCAGAGTGCTTACAAATAAAATTAATCCCTACTCGTGCATTCCAGTGCATAAAAGCACAGCAGCGTTGTTTAGTGATTCCACTTCTCTTCATTTAATTTGATTAAGATCTGCTATCATGAGACCAAATACAACTTTACGGAGCCAAGGTAAGAGATGATTTAAATTTATATAGAAACAGATTCAAATAGAGAAAAAAGAACCATTCATTTTATGAGCAAAATATGACTGACGTCAAATACGTCTGAAATAGTACGTTCCAGGGGGTAGTAAGTTATGATTATGAATTATCAGAAATCTGTTTTTTATATTGTTTTTGGCATCCTTTAAAAAGTGTGAGATTTAAAATAGTAATTCTTAAATAGTAACTCATCGGCAACATTAAGAACTATTACGCCAAAGTTGTCGCAAAGGTGTATTACGAAACTACTGAAGTTTTCTAATTGTTTGTATCCCTTAGCATTATAGTACTATTTAAAAAGCCTTAAGAACTTACGAAAGGAGCATTTTAATGGGATATTTGAAACTGTCCATATGTATAAGTTTTTTTTTTTTTTACACGAAAGTCATAACGTCGATATAAACATTGTTTTGTCTGTTTTCCACATACAACTCGTATTTTTTTCCGTATGACTTTACGCCTAGTCGATGTCGAAGTCATTAGAGGTGGGAAGGGACTGGGGGCTGGGGGCTAGGAATTGGGGCATGGACTTTTAAAGGAACCATCCTTGAATTCGCCTGAAGTCATTTGGGGGAAACTACGTAAAACCAAAATCTGGATTGGTATTCTGATCCGCGTGCTTCCGAATATGAGGCCAGAGCTTTATCGCTCACTCGCCACGCTTGGTCTCTTTGATAATAAATATCTGTTACAATTATCAAAATTGGTTCAGATTCGTTTGTTTTTAAACGTATAAAATAGTGCTCGGGTTGTTGGTGTTTTTTCAATTCTTCGAACAATTTTAACTATCGTCAAAGTATTACCAGCGATTGAAATGGGTACTTTTAAATTACTTACATACTTTTCTATCTGAGTAAACTTTCATAGAAATGGTCCATATTGACAAATGATTGAATAATTTTTAAAAAAGAACTCAGTTTTACGTTGACATTGCTTGCATTAGCTGCATTGATTTGCTTCCTCCTATTGTATAGTTCACAGGAATTTTTAATTTATCTACTCGTAAAAGTATACGTATACCTAAGTATTTCATCATTTTACTGTGCAATACGAGATGTGAGTGGAGAAGAAGATAAGACAATATAGTTATGGTGTTTTATGTTTGTGCATTGTTTCGTGTGACTTGTAGTTACCTATGTTTATTAACATCAGTAAGGTCTCCTTTGTGGAGTAAGTAGTTTCTAGTGGTTACCTTTTGTTTGTGACGGTTTTTACAGTTCTGCTAGAATATTGTATTCGAAATAGTTGGCTGCTAGTATTTTCACGTCTATGCGTAAGTGATTTATATCTAAGAGGTTTTAAGCCTATAGTTACTGATCACCAAACTTTAATGCTCTTACTTGTTCTTAAAATCGTATACAGAACTAGTTAAGGAAAGTAATTCAAAAAAGAAATCTTTTACTTCAGTCCACACAAATGACATGCAAAGTTTGTAATTGTATCACTTAGATTATCGCAACTAATGGATCTGAATGTTAAGAATTTACTAAAATGAAAAGAAAAAACCTCAAATTGGGAAGAAATGGTGCTCAAAACCTGTCAAAGTGATTGCATTAGAAATGTAACAGACAACGAAATGACACTGAATGAATGTATTAGGATAGGCCGAGTCGAGAAAAAAACAGGGCAGATGACTAAAGGCGATGCTATTAAAAAAAGAAGAATATAGGGACCACAAATATCTAGGATTGAGGCTGTTCTATGGACAGAGAGAAAGGAAAGCACAATCGAGGTTCTTAGCTCACGATATGTTTGCTGCAGTATCAAATTTTGTGTCCTTGCTGGTGAGATAGATATATTTGTCTGCCCTTAGTAAAGAGTGACACATTTTTTACATGTGTTAAATGAGTACTTCTAAGGAATACATGACGTTTCGGCGTGAAATTTGCCAACTTTGTAAGTCCCTCGCCGTCAGCGCGGTGGTTCCAGCGTCGCCTTTGGGCTCCCGACCCTCGCCGTGTCGAGCGACAGACACCATTACCGCAGTTTTTCCAGCACGCCCGAGCGAAACAAATTGCGTTAGCCCGCAAATTGCTGCCCGCCTTTTAATGATGTTTTCACCTCTGGTGTGCCTTCCACCAGCTGGCGCACAACCCTACACTCTCGCAAATTACGTGCGCCGGCAAAGCGCCGCTTTCGCGACTGCGTTTGGCCTTTCTCGCTCTCGCGTAAATTCTTTCGGACAGCGGCAACAGGGTTCTTCGACTCCGCCGGAAAATATTTTCAGCGTTTCGCGTCGCTTGGCCGTTTGATTACCTGCTGTAAAACATCTCTTAACGTTTCCAAACAAAATAAACCACGAAAGACTATAGTCCTTGCCGATGGAACACCAGTGGATTTCGTCAATATTACTTGATTCTATTATATTTCATTTATAAAAAGTCATGTTTTTAAATCTCTTAGAAACCACTAACAATGATAACTAATTAAATTTAACAAATAGCTAAAATGATTCGATCCAATTTACGGTTTTTAGCAACACTTTGATGCAACGGTAAAACCTGTATTGTCATAGGCACTACAGATAAGTTACAAAATACTTTCAAATAACAGTTCCAATTGTGTTCAGTTCTCCCACTGAATGAAAATTGCTCTATTTTTTTTTTTAATAACAATGATTTCAGCACTGAAAAACAATTAATTGCAATGCTGATACTACCGAGCAAATCCTAGAAATTAATCCTGCGTAATGTGATACATGTTTATACTTAATTATAGTTCATTATTTATTCAAAAAGTAATATAATAAATCAATTATTTTAAATGCTGTTACTTTTCAGTAAATTCTTTATCTTATTAAAGCAATTCTCCGGAACCTTACGTACGTATTCAATACAAATGTTATTCATCATTTTTATTTCTTTATCATGAACGGCACGGTTGATTCTCAATATGTTCTATCATGTCTTAAAATTTTCCTTCTCGATAGTTGCCAGGAATTTGACTAATAATTTTAAAACGGTGTGCCAATATAGTGAGCGAGAATCCTATCCAAGTTTTTCAATTGCTTTTAGTTATCCTGTTATTCATATGGAAAGATTCAATTCGACAGTTTTATCTCCAACTTCACATCAACGTATCCTCTTCCACAATCAAGATCATAGTAGAAATAGTTTGCTGTTTCTAACAAAAGAATTCACTTTACATACTACATTAAAGAAATGGGAAATTGGACTAGAGAAAGGAGACAGGCATTTTTACAGGAATAGCTAACGTAAAAATAAAAAACGCAACGATTTTTATTATCATTCAGTTCTGCACGTATAAAGTGTCATCTCAGTTTCGAAATATCCTTCGATATCTTGTTTTGCTATGAAATGAGTAAGTAATTAACCAATTTTGATGGTCTCTACTATTTGTGTACATGTGATTCTTAGGAACAAGAAGAAAGAAAGCTCCCATTGGTTTACAACTACCAGGAAGTTAATGTTTATTTCACATTGGCTAGAATAGTTCCCATGACTGTTAATCACTTGCTGTTTTGTTTAGGTATTGTTATAAAGATAAATTTTGTTCCCTTTCCCGTCACTGAAGGTCATTGTGGGGTAGTCAGCAACATTTCATTTTCTCGGAAGTAGAGGATGCATAAACACTGCCAATTCCAGCCACTTTACCCCCAACGTATTTCTTGATAGGCCCTTAAAAATATCTGCGGAGCTTTTAGCTAGAATATTGAGCTGTATCTGGATTCAAAATCATATGGTCCACTTCGTACGTCTTATACCTTTGATCGAGTAAGCTTCATGTCAGGCAACTCCGTAAAAAGACTCTATACGGCTATAATACTTAGTGAAGAATATTTCTATCGTATAGCCCTCCCTCTAATGACCTTGCCGAGGCGTAAAATCACAAGCAAAAAAAAAAAAAAAAAAAAAAAAAAAACAATTTCATGTCTGCCAATAATCAGGCTTTGCTATGTGTAGACTGACAATTTCATGACACAACCAGGAGTTAACATCTCTGATATTAATAAACCATAAACAAGAGGCTCAAAAATTATCTTGCGGTGATCATTTAAGTGTGAGGAATGTATCTTGGCCAGAAAAAAATCAGTTTCTTTTAAGAACGAACGTGGGCGCGCGAGATAGCTCGGTGCAGGTCGATACGTAGAAACAGCGGAGATCCTTGACAAAAGCTGGTCGGCGCAGCCTTTGTCCTTTTCGACGCTCTCGAGGTTCTGTGAGGACCGACACGGTTTAACGAGCGATCGCCTACACAATGGCCTCTAGGAGGGGGAGGGGATCACAGCGGCCCGGGGAAAAGAAGAAAGAGCACAATATCGAACATAAATGGGGTCAAAGAGAGAGCTTCGAAACGAGTCAGTGCTATCGTCCACCAGAAATGCGGATAGGCAGCCTTGTCTTGCGTGTTTCCATTCAGACACGTGAATCACAAGTTACTGAAGTTTCCTCAATAATCTCATCGGAGATAACTATCTCATTATTCTGGCCTTGCATTGGGGAGGACGCGGGTTCGACTCACCGTCCGAGCATTCAGATTTGAGTTTTTCGTGATTTCCCCTAACCACTCCAGGCGAATGCCGGGATGCTTCCTTCAAAAGTTCATGGCCGATTTCCTTCCCGTCGCTTCCCTCCCCCCCCCCAGTACTTTCCCGCCTCTAATGACCTCGACGATGGAAAGGCATAAAAAAAGAGAGAAAGGTTAGTGGTAGTTGATATCAGTGCTTTGCCCAGATTTCTTAGTTCCAAGCTTAGAATTACATTATAATAATCTACGAGGTGATATAAGTTTCAATAGGCCAGTCAGAATGTCAAAGCACTTATGTGAGCTTAAAGGATTTAATAGGATACATTAACTGACAGCGAATCTGATATAGTCAGATTTATTGGGGAAAAATGTATCATTCACTTCCATTGTTGACCTATCTCCAAGAACTGTATTTGTTTCGCAAGACAATTGCGAAAATTAGGTTCCTTGTTGATAACCTACAGGAATTCTTTTTATTTTTTTATTTTTTTTGTATTATCAACAGGTCTTGTAGAGGAAGATACCTAATAAATAGTTCTTTCCATAGCTCACAAGGAAGCTAGGGACCTAGTTATCTCCAATGATATCTCTGAGTATCTACGATCCGATGAAATGGTGTGACTACTATATTGGCAGATTCCTGCTCTCATCTCTCCTTAAATATTACCAGATTCTCTGTTAGATCTCTGGAACTGATCCTTAGTTAACAGAATCTGAGCCTGCATACCAAATCCTAGTTTATTAACGAAGCCTGACAGGTATTTTTACTTCAGAACTAGGCAAGCGGAGTTCGGCGAGTATGTTTAGCCGTGTGGGCGATGCAGCTGGAATCTCTTCGCGTCTCTGTGCCTCTGCATACAAAGTGGTCACAAGCAGTTAGACACACACACGTGCCAGCACAGCCGGACATCGGGAGGCCAGCAACTGGAGGCTAAGTTTGCTTAGATTCCTGACTCACATTCCAGTAGTCTGCGTTTCGAACCTCAGTGTGGTCGAAACTTTTATGATCTATGGCAAAGCTTTACGTTGGTCTTAGAAACCACGCTAACGATCCTGAACATTCAGAGATATTCAGGGAATACGAAAAGTGTACAAGTTCAGGAGTGAATTGGTCGGAAGAGAAGGAATTACGGAGAAGTTTTTGTTTCACACACTCCGGACTGCATTTAGAAAGTGTTCAGCAGTATCGTGATCTCCGATTTGGCGACCGTTTTAAGGACGTATGTTTCCAGGAAGTAGCCTGGTTAGTTGCATCCAATTACACCCTCTTAAATATTGTACACAAAATAAATCCTACAGGTCGATATGTTCTTAGTGATCCAGTCTCTAGCAGTGATTCCCGTTAACCATTTTGGTTGTAGCAAGCTCTCGGCCAGTATTGGAGTCCGAAAATGTGTTGAAACCTGATTCCCACATCCCTCATGCCATCTACAGTTCGGGCTACAACGAGAGAGACCATTCTGTGAATGTGGGATGATGCAAAACGGTAAGGATCATTTGGTTTGCAACAATCATGACAAATAGCGAGCTTGCGATGGCCTTTCACTATCGACGTAGCTGAATATTGGAAACTGAGTGTTTAAGAATGTTTCCGGATACTAAAACTAACATATATACTATTGAAACAACAGTTCAGCTATAGACAACACTCTAGCGACGTACTTCGGAACTTTAAATCTTTCAGACAGGGGCAACTGTTCGATATGTTTTCGTTAAGGTTAACAACCTGCTAATCGGGGAAGTCATGAGATAAAATCGAAAACTATAGAATATGGCCAGAGTTCAGAGTCCATGAATTCATCTCAAGTTATCCTAAATTATATGTATTTATTTGAAACCGGCGCTTCGTAATTCATCCTCCAATTATGCGAACAAACAAAAAAATCTGTACGTCGTAAAATTTCTGAAAAATAAAAAATAGCAGTAAAAAAGCACAATGACTTGTGGGTTTGTTACGGGTTATATGCGTATATTCTGGCGGTAAGAGCTGATAGTAGTAACTTTTAAATTCATTAAATGTAATTAAGAAAAATTTATTGCACTCCCTTGGTGAATTATATGGGCAGTATTCTTTCTGCATTACCTATTTGGAGTTCATTCTCGAACCATGGATCGGTTCAGTATGGGGATCATTCACTGTCAGTAGCGAAACACTGCAAAGACGTCAGTTTGCTAAGGTAGCATCAATTTTTATTTGCATCTACAATTGCATCATATTACAAAAAGCGTGTTGTCGATTGTTTAGAAATTGAAATCTTGATTTGGTTGTTGCCCGTAAAACACATGTTACAGAGCCCAATTCAGTAGCATAGCTACTGGTTTCTCAGTGTTTTCTTGTAGAGCGCGATTTGTTAGGTGGCTGTTCCTCTCCTCACCACTGCTGTTCCCCCTGACGGCAGGAAATGCTGCTGACAGCTCGGGCACTCCATAGCCAGCACGCGATCCTCGAGCCCGCATCCGACTGCATCCACAACGCGGCAAGACTTCACCCTCTCAACTGTATAACTACTGGCGAACTTCACAGCACTTTCTGTATTAAAGTATTTTACCAATATCAGATAATGCGTATGATGTGTACGTAGACAGACATTTTGTTACGCTTTTGACATTTTGTTATAATAGCGCTGTTAGCTACTTGAAGTTATGCCTAGAATAGCTAGTTGGATTTATACTCCATTGAGAGTTAATGATTCTGTTACGCAAGATGCTTAATGTGAAATCGATTTAATGCAAGTTCTCTGCTTGATAAGGAATTTATCTGAAGCTTTCTTCACCACTGGTTTCAGTACTTTTCTGCTTACTTCGTAACAGAATAGGCTGTGAATCAATATGCTTTTAGTTTCTGTACAATTGGCAAAATCTCTTGCTTCGCAGAAATGTGATTTAGCTCAACACGTTAGATAGCTGGAATTAATTTATAGAACAAATAAAGTCTTTCGTTGGGGATCGATCATGGCAAGCGTAAAAACCTTAGGAAATTCCTTTTCCCATATTGGTATACAATCTCTTACTCCTCAACTCCTACTGTTTCGTGCTTGGGAACTAGGAAGAGGTGCAGGCGAACGTAGAGATACACATTGTCGTTGAAATGTTTTGTTTTTTTTTCAGTGGTTAATAAATGTGGAATTAATACAACGGGAGATACTAAATGCAAGATAGTATTATGAACAAAGAAATTACCCACCACGTTTATGAAGGGCTAATTCAACCATTAGCCACGATTAATTTGTAAAAACAGCGGAAAACTGGATTATCGATGATTGGACCATGAAGCGGACCTGGGTTCTCGAAAATATGATGCCTATAATGATCTTATATAAAACTGTATTGAGCAAAAAATGTTTGGTTTATACTCAAACTTTCTCGCCTACCGTAGGGAGCATTGTGCGCGTATACACAATGTAGTTTATGTTCATCCATCCTCTCGCATTAAAAGATATTGATTGCTGTAGTCACTCTAGCTGCAGCTTCTGGTGCGCCTCGCATAACATCAGACCTGCAGATGGTGGCAGAGCTAAGCCGCCGAAAGCTCGTTGTTGTCTTTCTTCAACACTATACAGCGGAGTACCCGTGAAGACTTCATATCATCGATACACCGTGACAGCCTTCGTTCTCACATAGCTCTATCTCTTAGCCATTACACGGTTGTTCTTGTACCCTACGATACATGCAGCGACTCTGTTGATTGCTGCAAAGTAACACAGTCTTTCCACAAGGAAGAGTGTAAGGACGAAAGACAAGTGTAATAGAAAATTATGTAAATAGCAGCTTCCGTGACCAGGCATTATATCTCAATTTAGTTTCCCGCTATTATCGGATACAATTATGAATTTATTAATCAGTACATTTAAGCTTAACTATCATTTATCCTTCAGATTTCTCTAATTCACACAGTGGAGATCCAAACACGTCTTTCAAGGAGTTACGGTTTCATTTCTTCCCCTGATGTTTTCACAGTTCCCACATACGCGGCAATATCAACAAATGACGAAGCTTATCATGTTTTAGTCACTGGTCTTTCATCTTTTTTTATTTTATCATCCATAACGATAAGGAATATCTGATAATGCAGTTAGATACTCAATAGTTTAATGTTGTCTCCATGGCAATAAAGAACAGCCGATGTTAAAGGAACAGTTCAGCATGCCAGTAAAGTGACTTTCTATACGACCTTAGATACGTATCGACGAGTTAAGGTAGAAGCAAGCTTTGGTGTAGCTGTGGGTTTGGGAGTCGCTGGCGACTTGACGGGCAACTCGAGCTTGAAACCCGATGTTGAGCAACCTTACACCACACCGCAACTCTACCTGCAATCCCCACGCCCCGCCCGCCTCCCCCACAAATTAACTTCCGGCCGTTAACTGGGGCGGTAATGGGCAAGCGATTTCGCACGCGGGGACGAAACTGGTGGAAGGACAGCTCGCTCAGCAGTGACAATGTCGAGCTGTACCACGTTTTACATACAATTCCGTAGCTTAGACAAAGAACTCTTAGCTGTTGGAAATTTATCAATCGTTTCTCATTTAGTTGTGCTAGTCAGTTTGATGATTTTAATTTAAAATACTACTTGCCAACTGAAAAACATAGAAAGTAAAATGAGTAGGAAAAGAAGTGCCCTTTTTTGAGCAGTTCAGTAGTGACATTGCTTAGTGGTTGAGGTGCTTGGTTGGGGTTCGGTAGGTCCTTGGTTCGAGTTCCTGACGAAATTTCTAAGCGTCACTTAACTGGCAATATCCCATATATCTCTTCCCATGCGTATACGTTTTAACGTTAGGACGTTTCTTCCGCGTCACACTTTGTAGTAAATTGCAGAGCTACAGTATCTCATGGTTAAAACCGTAAAGGATATTGTTGACTTATGGTTTAAACCAATAAGAAGGATCGTCAACTCTGTTGAGGAGCTTTGCCAATATATTTAGCCTGACCAAAATAATCTGTAATTATTTTTTCGTATGAGAGGACAGTAATGATCCAGCTACAGGGGGTAGTATTGTGGAATTCTTTCTCGCGTATGCCTCGGAACTGTCGTATTCCGCCTTATGAATTAATCCTTGAACGTCAACTGATGTACGCTTTGTGCATGTTGATGACACTTCGATTGTAGCAGAAAATATGCGGGCTTTACTGGCAATTAATGAATTACGCACGCTTCCCTACTATAGGCATATAAGATGAAGTTAAATGTCATATAAAATGCTCTAGTAAAGAAAGCTAAGTGTAGCTATACTACATAATAAAAATGTAGAAAATTTGTGTCATTTCATGAAATTTATTATAGAAAGATTAATAGTAATGCTACGCTACTGTTCACTGAGATGCGAAAACGGTAAAATGGTAAACGTAACACCGACTGCATGATCTTTCGAATAGGTTCGTTGTGAATTCTGGCTGTTTCCCTCATTACAAATGCCGCTAGAAGGGGCATGATTTCTCTATGGAGATATCTGAAGCCCATTGTGCACTCTAAAGAAGTATATGACAATGTTAGGATTTAAATTTCAACGGGAGTAGCTGTGTTATTTTATACAACGTTCGGAATAATTAGTACATTACTATTTAAACACCTCTCCTTCTTCTGAACAGCTTTGTTTGTACGGTATGAGATGTTCGTCCCACTACACTTTACGATGTGTGGTGCATGTAATAAGACATCTAATCAAATCTGTTAGCGTCCAAACAGCGGAGTGGCCGTAAAGATGTGTGCTGCACGTGTTGACAAGACGCGCGGGCTTAAACAAGGGGAACACTAACAAGTTCGTGTCCTACAACGCAGCTTTTAAGACGACACGAAATTCACACAAGGAATTCTTTTCACACAGCCGCTCCGACGTGAGAGTAAATGTTTAGAGAGGCGAGCAAACAGCGGAAACGTCGTCCCAGCGATGTAATGACTGCCCGTGCATTCACCTCTCTCTGCTCTCGTTCGTAGGAAGATCTTGGATTGTTCTCGTTTCTGAACACTGTAATAGCATTATTGTATCTCATTGATTGGTCTTGGATTGATGTCTTCGTTATTTAATGGAGATATCCTCAGAGTAAAACTTCCTTGGTCCTGGATAGTCATCCAATATTAATTGAATTTGTCTCAAAGTTTAGTTTTTTTTTTTTTTTTTTTTTTTTTTTTTTTTTTTTTTTTTTTTTTTTTTTTTTTGCTGTCATCAGTTTTTAGACTGGTTTGATGCAATCCTCCATCCCTTCCTATCCTGTGCTAACCTCTTCATTTCTACATACCCCTTACAACCCACGTCCTCAATTATCTGCTTCATATATTCTAATCTCTGTCTACCTCTACAGTTCTTACCTTCAACTGTTCCCTCCACTAACAAATTAACCAATCCAGCATGTCTCAAAATATGACCTACCAGCCTGTCTCTTCTTCCTGTAAGCTTCTTCCATAAACTTCTTTTCTCACCCAACATTTCCAAAACTCGTTCATTTCTTACTTTGTCTGTCCACCTAATTTGCAGCATTCTTCTGTAGCACCACATTTCAAATGCTTCAAGTTTCTTTCTTTCCGGTATTCCTAAAGTCCATATTTCGCTACCGTAAAGTGCTGTGCTCCACACATAGAGTTTGAAAAAGTTCTTTCTTATTCCTAGATCAATATTTGAAACTAAAAAGTTTCTCTTTTTCATGAAGGCTCTTTTTGCTAGTGCTATTCTGCTTTTAACATCATTCCTGCTTCGGCCATCAGTTGTAATTTCGCTTCCCAAGTAACAGAACTCACTCACTTCTCCTATTGCATCCGATCCTATTTTTATATTTAATCTGCTAGTATTGGTATCATTTCTGCTACACTTCTAAATAAAAATTCTATATTGTTAATTCCCACCAGCTGAACTTCAACGCTTCACAATGAACACCAGACTACGACTTTCATAATCTTCGTCTAGGTTCCTTCAGTGTACTTCTAAAGCCGGGTTCCCACGGCACGTCTCTCGGCACCTGTTAGGGGACGCTTGCCGCATAAGATAGAAGGAACGGCGCCCCTCGACCCACCGCCAGGCGGTAGAAGATGAAAGGCGCGTCCTGCCTAGCACGCGCCGTAGGAACGGACCTTAAGAATACTGCATTACGGAGGTAATCATCGAAAATTCAAACTTGATGGAAACTTGAATTTCTTCCTTTCTGCTTCATAATAAAGAAGCAGGGAGACTACTGAGTATAATGTCCAGAGAGGAGAATCTTGAAAACTGTGCAGGAAACAAAGTATTTGGAAGCTATTGACAGTGTGATTTAGGTGAATATATAGAGTGAACAAAATCTTTGTATAACTATGTATAATATCTGGATGTTGTGGATCATTTTTTCATCAATTGCTGATAATATTAATAAATAAATTACGCCAAAGCAATTGACTTTTTTGTGTTTATTAGTCTTCCGTACGCGTTTCACTTCTTTTGCAGAAGCATCTTCAGTGGTTTTTTTCTGTTAATTATGTACAAAAGTTGTAAGCAGGTTATGTTTGTGGTTTTTACAGTGGAATGAATTATTATCTAACTTATAATCTACTTACATTTTGTGGTCTATTGTATTTCTTTTAACTCCATTCTCAGCATCAGTGCTTTTGCATTTTCGGTGGGAAGTGTCTTCATGTTTGATGTTCACAACACTTCCCACCGAAAATGCAAAAGCACTGATGCTGAGAATGGAGCTAAAAGAAATACAATAGACCACAAAATGTAAGTAGATTATAAGTTAGATAATAATTCATTTCACTGTACATACCACAAACATAACCTGCTTACAACTTTTGTACATAATTAACAGAAAAAACCCGCTGAAGATGCTTCTGCAAAAGAAGTGAAACGCGTATGGGAGACCAATAAACACAAAAAATTCAATTGCTTTGGCGTAATTTATTTATTAATTAAACTATGTATAAGTTCACGTGGTTAGTATTTTGTTCAGTTGACGTGAGATTAATATTGTGAGTGCCAGAGCCACTCCTATGCGTGGGGAGGAAACATTGAATCCCGTAGAGATGTGATCAGCTGTGTCGGTAGTCTGCCTCCGCTCGAGAGCAAGAAGGAACTCTCGCTTACGAGTAGTCAGTAGCAACTGGTCTGACAATGAGAGCGGCAGACGCATACAGATAGCGTGGTAGAGAAATAGTGTAACATACTATATGTATAAAACTGAGTGATTGTACATAAATGTTAATTTGTGTGATGTGCAGTGGATAAAAGGGAATAGAAAGAGAAAGATCAAATCAGTGGAAATTACCATCCTTTATATCAGATTCCACTGGTACTATAACAAAGAAATTTTGAAATCTATATTTTGCAATCATTCGTGGCAGTCAACATGCAGAATACCAAGTAGAAAGACGGTAAACTGCAAACAAACCCCTCACACCAGGAAGCTTAGCGAAAACATTATCCAAGGAACTTCATAAGATATCTCAATAAATGGATCATAATCGAGTGTGCTGCACTGATCGAAATCAATTTTTCAACAAGACACGCTGCAACACCAGTGCGTGAACATTTGCTTCCACCAGGGTTTTGTAGGTACAGTAGCTCTCAATTATTCTGTGGTGGAGTAGCGGGACGTTCTCTCCGGCAGTGGGTTATTTATAGAAGTTCTGACGTCCGTGAGGCAGTTACTGTCTTAGCTTCGGTATGACACAGTACCTGATGAAGGCAGCGGAGGTTGCTGCCGAAACGTTGTTGGCTGAATTATACGACGAGTTAAATAAAAATATACCGGCAGATAGCCCGAGAAATTTTCATTTCATTTCTCAATTATTCTGTCAAAATCATAACCTGTTGGCTCATATACTAACGACAATGAGAAATGGAAAAGAAGAATGCGGTAACTCATGCTAGTGCTATATTGTACAACCATCATCAAATATAGTAAAAAGTCAGTTTTTTCATCATGTATTTCACGCTCTGGCCTCGCAATCGGGAGGACACGGGTTCGAATCCCCGTCCGGGCATCCATATTTGCATGTTCTATGGTTTCCCCAAATCACTCCAGGCGAATATCGGGATGCTTCCTCCAAAAGACCTTGGTCGAATTACTTTCCGTTCCTTACCTTCAGTCCTCTCCCACCTCTAATGGCCTCGACGTCAAAAAAGGGGGGGGGGGGAATTTACGCTTTACACTGCCCAATCTTCTTCGGCAGGCCATTGATGACTGGAGATATTTTGGTTTTCATACAAGTCTCTGTTATAGCAAGCTAATGAGGAAGGTTAGGTATTACGTTTAAATCTACACTTTAGTTTTGAAAAAGTGTATACAATGGATCAAATATGAGCTGAAGTATGTACAACATTAAAAAATTAAGATTATGGGAGTGTAGTATCTCGTCTGTGGATGGACCTCTAAGTAAAGCAATAGGAGTGCTTGACAACCAATGGCAGGATATTATGACTAGATTATAAATACTCTGTGTGGAAATCTGTCAAACCGAAGACGTCCACTTACAATCGAGCGGGAAGTGTTTCTCAGCTCTCCGTCTGTGTGAGATTTGGTGTGGAGAGCCAGAGGCCAACCATAATACTTTGTAATAACAGGTAATAATGTTTATATATAATTGTTTGATAACCGAGCAAGTCCTGGAGTAGCTATTCCCGGCGACAAGATTAGCGCTTTGAAAATCGAGGAGCTAACCGCAAGTGTACGAAGGCGCTGAGTTGATTTAGAGTACGAGAACTTCAACAAAAACAGTTAAATCTAAGTAGCATACCCTGAATAATTACATGATCTCCTATTCAAACAACTACATTGTATTTCTTTCATAGTAATGAGAACTTGTTGTCATAAAAGGTTTGTGTCATTTAATTAATTTCAAATTAAATAAAAGTTAATTTTGAGCTATGTCGTACCTACTTGTATTGAATTTCATTTGAATGCATTTATTTATTTATCGCAAGTAGATGGTGCCCACGACCGCGTTTGTTTGTGTCAAGAATTTTGAAGTCCTTCATGTTTTTTCACGGTATTTTAACTGTTTCCATGACAAAAAGTATCCTATTTTACTCCGTGACAAATAAGCAACCCACCAGCGGAAGTCCCTTCAAAATTAGTTCACACACTAAATACGTTGCGTATAAATTGTTTATATTTGTTAATAGCTGAAAAATGTGTCGTATTCTGTAACATTCTAGTTCATTCAAGAACATTTTAGTACATTGAAAAACATTATAGTACATTCTACAAGATTCCAAATATTGTGAAAATGCCCTAGCCCTACCAATTTCAAACTCCCACACCCACAAAGTTACCAACATGCAACCACCATAGTGCACAATGGGAGCATCGAGGCTACAACAACACACAAACACTAGTGGTCTGCACTAGGTAGTTGTGGCTGCAAAACGAAATTTAAGGTTACTTACAAGTAAGATTATCGCTAACATTACCCATTTCTTTTTAGAGTGCCGGGTACATTACCTCTAATATAAAGAAAACTGAAAAAATCTTATATGGCAGAATACTACAAGCGCTAGTTAATAACAGTTCAGTTTATTTTAATAACTGCGAGAAAATCATTTACCTCAACACTGCCTTCAAACCGTCATCTTTGACGGGTTAAAAAGATAGTTATTTAAAAACGGATGCTTGATTCAGATCGAGAAAGAACTTTCTACGGGATCGGAGGAAACAAGGCCAGAGATTCTCGATCATTACTATGGAGACTTCAAAGTGAGTAAAGTTTACTAGATTTCTACACAAGAAAAACTAATGAATCGTTATAAAATGCCACCTAGAAAACGAATAACCATTTGTGGATAAAAAAGTTCAATATTTAGTTAGCGAAATGTGGCTATGTCAACTTTGACAAATATGAATGTGGAGGGATGCAGACTCCTGAGCATTTACATTTCTGCAGAAGTGCAAGTATGAACATCTAATCATATACATTATACTCTAACTAAACTATATTACACTATATACTTTAACCTGAATTTTGTGTCAGAAGCCATACCTAACCTATCGATAAATGAGATATTATTTTAAAGATTAAGGTATCTGTTTTGATCATAATATATTTTAAGAGTAAATTTTTTTCAAATTTGACCCTTAAAGCGCAGAAATACCAATATTTCTAAAATGCGTTTTTTTGTGTCACGAGCCATTTATCTCGCTGGATACCTAACCGAAATCGATAAATGAAGTAACATTTTAAAGGTTAAGATCTTCGCTGTGGGTACATTACATTTTAGGAAAGGAATTTTTCGGAATTTGTACCTTTAGGGTCAAAGGTATCTTCATTTCTACAACGCATTCTTGTGTCACCAGCCTTTTATCAAACCGATATAGATAAATGAGTTGTAATTTTAAAGATTAAGGTCACGGCTTTGGTCACATCATATTTTAAGAAAGAAATTTTTCGTAATTCGACCCTTAAAGGGCAAAAGTATCATTATTTCATAAAGTTTTTTTTTTTTTTTTTTTTTTTTTTTTTTTTTTTTTTTTTTTTTCGTGCCATTTATCTCCAATGACACTTAACCGTAATCGATAAGTGACGTATCATTTAATAGATTAAGGTCTCCACTGAGGCAACATTATAAATTAAGAACGAATTTTTCTGAATTTGACCCTTAAAGGGCAAAAGTAATAACTGTGGATGTCGGGCGTATGAGACAGTTCAGAACTAAGCTGCTAGAAAGCAGTAGCACACATCACAGAAATATTAATAAACTGTTTCACTGGAGTCGACTTTTGTTTTGTACCTATTACACTAAACCCAATCGAAGATGTACCAGTTGTCTACAAATTATTACAGGCTGTACGATGGATTGTATCGATTCCTTGCTGGTGCTAATATCTGACTATACAGATTCCTGTTCTTACTGTCCTGAGAAACAATGCTTATATAATTAACTATATGACCGGTGCGCAAAATTTAGCGAATACGATGAATAGCAAAGTTGGCAAATTTTGCGCACGGGTCATATAGTTAATTATATAAGCATTGTTTCTCAGGACAGTAAGAACAGGAATCTGTATAGTCAGATATTAGCACCAGCAAGGAATCGGTACAATCCATCGTACAGCCTGTAATAATTTGTAGACAACTGGTACATCTTCGATTGTGTTAGCAAAACACTGATTACTTCTTGAACATAGAAAGATGAGATGCTTCATGCCCTGTTCTCTGCAATAACAAATTGGAAACTGCACAACGTTTAGTTTGTGTAAGTGTTTTCAGAAGCGACACTGGTCAACGTAAGTTTTGATGTCGTGAAGATGGGTCGCGCGGAATATGGAATTGCTTGGTGTTTAATGTCGTTGATAACATTCAAGTAGACTCATCCACAGCTTGACATAAAAGCAACACTCTCAAGGAAAGAAAATAATTTTTTTTTTAAGTTCCGTGGCATTGAACACGACGTTAGACAAATGGGCGCAGAATATATTTTAGCTACGCTGGTATTTAGGGTAAATAGTGATAGGAAATTTCTAATCAATAAATTTTGTATCAAAGGTATGGTCTTTTAACCACACCTCCCTAACAGTGCCACAGAATAAAGGTATGGGTCACTAATAATTGTATGTACGCAAACACCGTCAGTCCTTCCGTACGTGGGCGTATCGAGCGAGGGGCAGGGAGAAGGGTTGCTGCCCCCCCCCCCCCGAAGAAAAATCGAGTTGCCTTCAGTACTCTTCGACGAGTGAAGAACTGGCTCAGGAGCACTATGGGAGAGGAAAGATTGACTGGACTAAGCCCGATGAGTGTGCATCGAAATATTAACAAAGAAAAGTAATGAAAATTGTTCTGAGAATCCGAGGCGATTAATGTTTACATAAAAAACTATAATTGAGTTACGATCTTGATTAACCCCATAATAGGTCCTTGGATTAAGTGGTTGTATTACTATATTAATCAATAATAAAAATAGTTTCCTCAATAGGTTTGAGTTTTGTAAGAAATCGACATTTTTCAGTCCCCCACCCCAGTTACTCGAAAAAAAAATATGAGTTGCCCCTCCCCCTTCCCCTTCAGATGTTGCCCCCCCTCCCCAGTTCTGATCCTGGATACGCCCTTGCTTCCGTATCTTTCGCAGCAAAGGAACTTACTTTATTTTTCAGTCGAAGTTGTTGTGGTGGAGGCATCATCAGTAATAATATATTTAACACAAGCACACTAATACTGGACGCAGGAGAGGACCTGACCTCACTATTTCTGGATGATTGGCTCAGTGGAACAGAGTCCAGTGGATCAGAGGGACGCGGGTGCTAATCTTTGTTTGGCCATCCTGATTTCGGTTTTTCAAGGTTTACTGAAAACACTGTAGATGAATGAAGGTACGGTTACTTCTAAAAGACCTGACAGAATTCCTTTCCATTCTTTGTCCCCAGTCCTCTATCGTTTCTAATAACTTCGACGTCAAGCCATGAAAGAAGGGCTCAGTACGAGTTTTACGACAATACCAGCCTCAGTTCAGAAAACTGTGATTATTCTTCTTCGATTTCCTCCTACTTTGGAGCACGGAAACCAACTGGTTTACTGCTCCTTCCAGAATCTTTTTTCATTCTTTTACTGAGGTTCCTCTTTCTTTCCTTATAGCTGGTGAATTTGGCCTTTGTACATTGTTCCTGGAACCCCTCGAATTTATTAATTTTAGTTTTAGTCACTCTTAGACTCTCTGTCTCATTTGGATGGATCCAGTTTTTATTCGTGACCTATTTCGACTCCTCAACCCATTTTCCGGACATCTTAGTTTAGTGATGTAGTTGAAAATTCTTTTTGTCAACATTCTCTCACTCATTCTTATAAGGTGTACATTAAATGTCAGCCCTCTCTTGTGTATTGTGTCTGTAATTTTCTCTGCATATCTATATGGATTTTTCTTTTTTCCTCTTTCCCCAAGTACGTCTTTTCCCTTTACTGCTCCTAGAATTTTTATTGTGAATTTCCTATAGATTCTCTAACTACTCAATCTCCTCTTTCAGTTATTCTGATTTGAACATTGCCTCTGTCTTGACAAATGTTGTGCAATGCGCAATCTTTGCTTTGGAGGAGATCGCTTTCTTGTTGTATCTGTTTTCTGTAAACCTAAATGTTAGGTACATCTTCTGGATCTTGGTTTATTCGTTTCCTTCAACTATAATGATTAAATACCAATAATAATACAAATTTCACGTTAAACTGTAGGTTCCCTCTATACCCAGTTGTAACACGAGGTGTACACATCTACACGAAGGCTTTAAGTGATCCCAATTGGCCCAAACGAGCATACACACATAGCTACTTTAACCCACAGGACATTGACTTAATAATAATAATAATTCATAAATTGCGATGGACCACCCGCTCCGGTGGCAATCTCCCTACACCCCCCCCCCTTTTCCCCTTCAAACCTACTTTTGCCCTCTACTAATTTTTGCTTTAAATTCTTTCAGTGTTTCCGGTAAGTTATTCATCACTTCTCTTGGCAATTTATTCCAGTCCCTCACTCCCTTTCCTATGAAAGAAAATTTTCCCAAACCCTTTTGCCTGAAATCAAGTGCCAGCTTGTGGTCATGGTCAACCTTACCCTTCCAAGCACCTCTCTTAATTTTCCCACCAATATCATTCCATGCTTCATCACCAGTATTGGCTTTGTACACTCCCATAAATCTCTTCACCCTCCTTCTATTCTCCAATGAATCCCACTCCAGCTCCTTTATCATATTAGTTACCGATTGTGTTCTGCGGTAATTTCCAGAGACAACCTGGCAGCCCTCCTCTGCACCCTCTCCAACTCCTGTATTTGATACCCAAAATGTGGATCCCAAACTACACCACCATATTCCAGCAGTGGTCTGACCAAAGTTTTGTACCCCAGTTCCCTTACTTCTCAGTGCATCCCCTCATCACTCTTTCCAACAGGTGAAGGATTTTGAAACCTTTCCCTACCACCAGTCCAATGTGTCCTACCTAGTTAAGTTTGCTATTAAATCTAATGCCAAGGTATTTACATTTCGAGTCTTCAATAAGTAGCTCCTTCACCACTTTATAATCGTAATTAACCTTTAGCTTTTTATCTGTGTACCTAATAAGCTGACTCTTCTTTGCATTTATCTTCATCCCATGTTGACTCACCCAGCTAGTTATCCTTTCTAGATCACCCTGCAGCTGTTTACAGTCTTATATTGTTTTGATCCTTTTATATAACATTATATCATCCGCAAACAATCTAATCTCTGCCAGTAAACCATTAACACAATCATTCATTAGAAGAATAAATAACAATGGTCCCAATACATTACACTGTGGGACTCCCATGTTTACTTCTACTTCTTTTGATATTGCATTTCCTACCCTAACTTTTTGCTTTCTACCTTTCAGGAATTCTTCCACCCAGCAAATCACCCTTTTATCAGCTCCAGTAGTTTTTACCTTATTTAGCACCATTTTATGACTCACTCTATCAAAGGCCTTTGAAAGATCTAGTGCCACACTATCAACTTAAACTCCCCTGTCCATTTCATCAGAAATATGCTAATCCCCATATGTCGATTAACAACCTGAGTCTGTTTCTACGGTTGGTATCGTTAAGCAAGGCTATAACTGGATTTCTCCCCATTCATTTGTAACAAGGAACTTAAGTTACTTACTACGGACCGTGAGCATATCGATGCGTGAAGTTTGGGAGATGGACAGAGTGGCTGACAGAGGCACCGGGGACGTCAGACAGACAGGCGGCAGGTAATGCGATTTTGGTAGTCTCCCCTAGCCACCTGCCCCGACACACACACTGCCAGCCAGATATCAACCCCGCCTGTCGACGCCAATATTAGGTTTCCCGCCCCGGGCGTAACAGGCTGGAAATGGAAATTAAATTCTGCCACTCTCAGCCTTACGACTCCCGTTTGATTCCAGCGTCACTGCCAGTACAAGTGTAGAATTAGGATACTTGTTGGTGAGCACTTCTTAATGCTTCGTCAGGCAGTGCTGAATGCATGCTGATCAGCATGTGAAAGAAATCCGATTCTATCCAATTCCGTAACACGTAACTATAAATAGGTAGAAATAAAAGTTCAAGTAAAGTATTCAAAGAATAGGGACATCTTTGTCCCAGTGTGCATATCTGAGTGATAGTTCGCCAAATCCATTTCATATTCTTTTTCAAAATTCTTGGAACTGCCAAAGTGGTGTTCAATGAAACTGGCAGGAGTTATTTTTATACGTTGTAAGTGGTGTATTGTCGTGTCTGCAGTACACATTAGCATTTTTGAACCAAAACAACATTGGTTAATACTATAGTATGCTAGTTTCTGATGTGCGGATACCTTTTAAACACTTCATATTTAATTCTTTTTAAAACATAGGAAGACGGTTAAACATGATAGTATGTTCCCCTTATTTTTTACTCATTTTAGTTGTTGTGTACATTTAAAGTACTTTTAAAAGATTTAAAATAATTTTTGTAATTATTTAAAATCATTTAGATACGGTTGTAACTACAAGATTGTTACTAAGTAAATAAAAACTATGTATAGTCCGCTGTCACCAGTGCTTCAGCTATTGTCAAACGTATATGTTGATAAATTTTTGTACTATTCATCCTGATGTGTTTGTTTGTTTTTTGTTTTTTGTTTTTTTTTTTTTTGTGCTGTGGAAATTATTTGCTGAAAAAGGTGTTGTTGGGAATGCTGAAATATATTTTTTTTTAAATCTTTATGCAATTAATCATTTGTAATGAAAATGCAAGTTTTCAGACATAATAATCTAAAAAAAGAAAAATACCGACAAAAGTTGTCAGGTAGTTAGGCAGTGACGAAGAGGTCAACTTCGAGGGCAGGACGTTAATTAATTGGCTCAATTAAGGGAGCGGAGGAGTGTAAATGTTGCTGCAAGTTGCAACGCCAATATCACGCGAGAAGCGTATATCCTCGGCACAGACAGAGCTTATACCTGCACGGAGAATGTATTAGTTATCACGCCAGGTCATCATATTGTACCTGGTTGGCAATCAGTCATCGTTTAAACACACTGTGTGCTTAAATTAAATAAAACCATTATATTTTAGTTAAGGAGTTATTCGTTATTGTTTAGTTTTGTTCTGACTATTTGTAATCATGAGCTAGGACACGAAAGCCGTCCCATATTGTGGAAGAAGAATGACTGTGTCAGGTACGCAATAAGTGCACGTACTGGTGAAAAAGGTGGAAAGTTTTCGAGTTTGAACAGCGTGGGAACAGGCAAAGGTAGGTTAGTCCGAATGTTCAGTAATTGAAACAGTTTAGTTTTATATAAATAAAGAAACAGCGTGTTAAAGCTTAGTTCAGGTTTTTTTTTAAATAAATTCCTGTTTAAAAATTATTGCCCAAGACTGAACAATCTATTCCGATAAAGTCTAGTTTTCCTCCATCGTCTTTTATTTCTCTTTTTAACCAAACTGGCTGCCACTATAAATGCAGTACTAGCCTCTGTTAAATCGTCACCGTGCTTCATATTCACGCTCTAAACTTCACATCACTACCAACTCGTCAGAACAAATGTATGGACGGGCACCTGCCTCGTTCGATGCCTCGCCGAACTGCGTTCGTGCAAAACAAAGTGTACATACGAGGCATCCGTTCTGCCTCGCTTCGGCCAGTTCGTACCCACCTTTAAACCTTTAGAGGCATCGCCACACTTGCCTCGGGAGGGCTCAACGAAACCATGTTCACATCTTGGACCTAAGGTACCAGTCGTCATGATTTAAATATTAACGCGGTTTACTGTAATATTTCGGCTTATGCTGGAAGGTTCCACAGTTACCGCCTCAAAAACTGCACATTTAACACAAAAAGTTTGGCATTTATAATACAGAACATAGTTCTAACAGTTCACATTCATATGACTTTTTCACACTAGATATGGTTAACGACCATGGGATGGACACACGACTTCCTGTTTATGGAAACTCTTCCTCTAGTTTAAGTCCACAGAATAAATAACGAACTTAGCTAATACAATGTTATAATAAGCAGCCGCACCAAGCGTGGTGGTGTAACGGACAGCGTTCTGGCCTCGCATTCGGGAGGACGGCGGTTCGAATCCCCGTCCGGGCATCCAGATTTGGGTTTTCCATGGTTTCCGCAAATCACTCCAGGTGAATGCCGGGATGCTTCCTTCAAAAGGCCATGGCCGAATTCCTTCCTATTCCTTGCCCCCATCCTTTCCCGTCTCTAAAGACCACGTTGTTAAAAAGGGACGTTAAACTGTTAAAAAAAAAAAAAAAAAAAAAAAAAAAAAAAAAAAAAAAAAAAAAACAGCCGCATTCAGAAGGCGGTTAGTCGGGTGCAAATCAGGTACGATTCCTGTTGTATATGGCCCTGCATGAAGTAATCACTGAAAACGGTGGAAAATAGATATGGAGTGATTTCGGAGGCAGTAACTAATCTTTGTATCAATACGTGTTTAAAGGTCCAACGAAGTGAATTGGGAATCTTAGTTGAACACATTCACCATTGGTTACCAAACACCAGTCTACATATTATAGTTCTGCGATATGAGAAGTGAGATATGAATATTGAAGTCAACAACGGAACGTATCTTGAGAGATATACACGTTTGCTCAGATGAATGGAACACGTGAACGCCATACTGTATTTGGATTTCATAAATGATTTAAAAAATTATTTTATTTTCTTGATGTACATTTTATTTTTAATCTACAACCAAATCAAAATAATGGCTTCGGTGTTAATACTCGGCGAAATCAGTTTGTTTTCTTCGATTTTTCTGATATATTGGGAGGCTTGTGAACGGTTCCAAAAAAGAATATTCCCTCCAGTCTACATTCCAGTAGATCAAACTAAATTCACCGACAAAGTCGCCAGTGAAGTGGTGGTGACAAATCAATTGGTATCAGTTGTCTACACACTTTGCAGATTGCGGTATAGAACACAGTGACAAAGCAACCAGCAATCGACTGCCGCAACGGGCTTGATGGCGCTGGTTGAGGTCAAGCTCGAGATTACATTGCATGTCTTTTCTAAACGAAAATCAGCTGCATTAGTTGGAAGCATGATCAGAACTGTACTATACAAACATATGTAACTACAGAAGATTCTCGATTATGAAATTTTCCTTTCGGAGCTTAGTCCTCAATGGTTAACACAAATACAGGCGTGTTGGCATTAGGATAGTTTAAATCGTGGATTTTCTTTATAAAGGGTGTTTTTTTAAGCCCGATAGAACTTTAAATTGTAAAAAATAACACACAAAATTAAATTGTAATCAAAATTTTTTTTTATTCAAAAGATCAATACGTGACATTAACATTTGAAAATGATTTCGGGCATATGGGCACCGCGGCTGTTCTTGACGAAGTGCATTCTGGACGTCCAATTTTGGGCCACTTTTTCGAGCACTGCTGGCCGTATGTCACGAATAACACGAACAATGCTGGCCTCCAAGGCGTCAATTGTTGCTGGTTTATCAGCATAAACCAGTGACTTCACGTAGCCCCACAGGAAATAATCGAGAGGTGTCAAATCGCACGACCTTGGAGGCCAATTGACAGGTCCATTTCTCGAAATCAACTTATCGCCAAATTTTGATTTCAATAAGTCGATGGTTGCGTTCGCCGTATGGCACGTAGCGCCATCCTGTTGAAACCACATCTCCTCCGGATCAATGTCATCCATATTTTCAAACAAAAAATCATTGATCATGGTGCGGTAACGATCTCCATTGACCGTAACGCGAGCTCCGGCCTCATTTTTGAAGAAATAAGGTCCGATGATGCCACCAGCGTGAAAACCGCACCATACGGTGCATTTTTCTGGATGTAATGGAGTCTGTAGGGTCTGTTGTGGATTGGTCTCACTCCATATGCGGCAATTTTGCTTATTAACAAACCCGTTAAGCCAAAAATGCGCCTCATCGCTGAACACAATTTTGCGATAAAACAACGGGTCAGTTTCCAACTGCTCTAGAGCCCAATCGGCGAAAGAACGACGCATATAATGGTCTCGTGGCTTCAATTCCTGCACCAGCTGGATCTTATACGGGTGTAGGCCGAGATCTTTGCGCAAAATTTTCCACGTAGTGGATGGACAGAGCCCCAATTCCTGCGACCGACGACGAATCGATAAATTTGGATCTTCTTCCACACTTTCGTTTACAGCGGCGATATTGTCTTCAGTACGCACATTCCTTCGACGTGCTGGTGTTCTTGCATCCTCTAGAGAGTATGTGGTACGAAATCTATCCACAGTTCGACGAATGGCTTGTTCAGATGGACGATTATGTACGCCATACAAATGACGAAGTCGTCTATAAGTTGCGCGAATCGACGACTGATTTTCAAAGTAAATTTGGATAATTTCGTAGCGTTGTTCCAGCGTGAGTCTATTCATGATGATTTGTCAGAGTATACTGAAACAAATAAAACAAACAGTTTCGTCAAAATTTAATTTTTTGTGTTATTTTTTACAATTTAAAGTTCTATCTAGCTTAAAAAAACACATGTTACATTCTCCGCAGGCCTTATCTCTATTAGAGGGTGATGAATGGTAGCGTCCTTATTGCTCAGAGTTCAGACTAATTTTTCGTGCCAATGTTTATTTTTGGCCGCTGGTTTCCCACATATGGGAAGACATAGTTAAAATTTCTCTGATTTTTATTTCAACTAGTCGTCCACGATTACCAAAAATATAACAGATTCCGTATTTAATTGCACGTATAATTTGAATGATATTTTGTCGATTGATATTATGACTGTTAAATTGGGAGGACGGCGGTTCAGATCCCCGTCCGGGCATCCAGATTTGGGTTTTCCATGGTTTTCCCAAATGACTCCAGGCGAATGCCGGGATGCTTCCTATAAAAGGCCATGGCCGAATTCCTTCCCTTTCCTTGTCCGCAGTCCCATCCCGCCTCTAATGACCTCCACATCGACGAGGTGTAAAGCCATAAGTAAAAAAAAAAAATAGTTGAATCCTAGTTACGACTATCCAGATTTCGGTTTTACATCAACCGAAGCGAATACAGCGAAGATTCTTTCAGAAGGCCATGGCTGAATTCCTTTGTCACCCTTAGGGGGCATCCATAAATTACGTGAGGTGAAATAGGGGAGGGGGGGGTCCGGCGAAATCTCACCAGATCTCACCAAGGTGGAGGGGGGGGGGGTCTACGGAAATCTCACGTGAGATTTTGCGAAAAATTTGGGGACAGTAGAGCAAAAAAAAAAAAGTCTCAAATTTGCGGCAAAGTCGATTTTAGGAGGGTATTTCGTCAAAAAAAGTTAGGGTGTGAACTAAAAAAAAGTTTCCAGGGCAATTTCTAGGGGGGGTTCTCACAGACCAGATCTCACCAGAGGGGGGGGGGGGTCCGGCCAGATCTCACGAAATCTCACCAGGGGGGAGGGGGGTCCAGAAATCCGGAAAAACACCTCACGTAATTTATGGATGCCCCCTTATGACGCCAATAAGCGCTAACGGTCTGGCGTCGCATTGACGAGAACTAGGGTTTAAATCCACGTCTGGCCACCCAGATTCCGTATTTCCATGGTTTCTCCAAATCACTCCAGGCGAACGCAGGGATTGTTCCTTCAAAGGCCATGTCCGAATTCCTTCTCATTCCTTACCACCAGATCTTTTCCGGATATACGTTTTTTCATGCTTATAGCTTTACGCCTCGTCGAGGTTATTAGAGGCCGAAAAGGAAGAAAGGGAGGTAAGGAAGGGAAGCAATTAAGTCAGGGCCGTTTATGGGCAGCATTCCAAAATTTTCCATGTGTGATTTGGGGAAACCATGGAAATCCCAAACTTGATGCCTGGTCGGGGTTCCAGGCTCTAATGATCCCGATGTCGACGATTCGTGAAGACCCATAAAAACCTTTCGCCTTTTATAGAACCCAGGTATTTCTTTTTCGCAAATCATAGTATAGCAGATTACGTCATTCCTTGTCTCCATTAAATCTCAGTCGAGGGAAAGACATTTACGTTTCTTACGCTGAAATTATTACAGTATTTCAAACAGAAATTTCAGTAATGAGTATACTTGCCACAAAATTCGTAATAAATGAAATTATTAGAGCTTAGAAGCGGCGGTTGAGCCAGTAATCACCAGATTATCCCCAACCTTAAGCGGAGGCGGTGTTTCCCAAAGATGTTCTCACTCTCATTGGTATTCAAGAATCATCCACCATATCGACAGTTAATCAAGTTAGGGTAAATAATCAGACGGCAGCAAAAGGGAACCTGGTAATTGAAATGTGCGGTGTGTGTAATGAACCCCTCATTACAAGGTAGATCGACTTCAAAGATTGCCAAGACAGCTGGGTTTGGCGTCTCTTGCGGGAACTCAATTCCGCAAGGCTTCTTCTTATTACGCGTGGCTCTCAGTCGGAACGGAACAAATTTCTGTAATTGAACTACACCAGTACCTATAATGTTTATCGCGGATCCACTTATTTCTGCCGTTGTATAAATTACTGGGTCGGTTACAAAAGGAAGTGCTGAATTTCAGCGACTGTTTCGAAAACATCGGTGATTGCAAAGCTGGAATTAAACTTCAGAACTCAGATTCCTTCTTGTAAAGATATGGGGAAATATCAGGAAATCACATTATTTGCTTACAAACCTGGCTATCATTCGATGCTATTTCTGATTAAAAAAAAAGTAAATTGTGTATGGAATGCGATAGCTGTTGCCCATAGGAATAGTTCTCAAGTTATACAAGTTCCAACTCTTAGTCCTGTATACAAATTTAACTAAAAGCAAAATATTACGAAACTTCTTTAAAAAAAATATTGCGAAACGTTTGTAAGTGGCCAGGAACAGTCGTCTGAAAAATACTAATCACATTTCGATCAATACATATAAACAGTGCCGCCTATAGACTTTTTATGCTGGATGCTTTTATTTATTTATTTTTGTTCTCTTTATAATTAACCAATTTTGGATGGAGTAGACAGTTTGTTCTGAACCGAGCCGAGAGAGTTTATAAAATCAAATCTGGAATGAAAAAGTTGTATGCAGCAGTTTATTGCAAAATTTGGGACAGTTAATATGTTATATTCACTAGAATATACCACAGATAAAATTTAATTTTACTTTCTATCAAGTCAAGGAGAGAATTTGTGATGCCACATGAAGTTCAGTGTGACTCAAATTCAGTCAATCAAAACAACGATGAACTCTTTCTATTCGTAACTGACGACTTCCAATTTTTTAATTTCCAAATGAACACACAGCAGAACTTGAAACTTAATTTCTTCCTGCTCTACATTCTCTCTTTGATCCACAGATTTTTGGAAATTAGTAGAGCATTTCTTGTAAACTGAATTTAGTATTGCTTACTGAAACCAAAGCAAGAAATCTTCGTCAGGAGCAGAAAACTTTTTTTTTTTTTTTTTTTTTTTTTTTTGTCTGAGTGGAGACTTTCCTAGCGTATCGATGCAACAAAATCTTCTCTGGTGTGCAGCCGGAGGGTGGTGTAAAAACACGATGTTTCGATAGCTGACTCTGCTGTCTTCATCAGATATCTTGTAGTTGTTCTCAGCTGAGTGCCCCCTTTTTTTTGACAAAGGACTCAGAAAGAATTCCCTGAATCCATATACCTGGAAGGTATTATTTCATGGGAACGAAGTGATGATTTCTGGCATACCAGAAGAAGGAATGAGCTTTCCAAATTTAATATTAATTCAAGAACTGGACGAGGAGATATGGGATAGTGAACTGTAGAGGAAACCAAAGACTTTATGCAACATATATGGAATATCTGGGTCTATATCTCAAATGATTTGCTTTAGTGGATTAGAGATGGAAGATTATATTAAACCATTCAATATGCTATCATTTATTTCTCTTATCACACGTTTCGGAGATTATAAATTTCAATATAGCTTCTAGCTGTGTGACAATGTCACGTTATTGATAGTAATACTAATTTGATAATTACGATGGAGCGCTTGCTCCAGTTGTAATTTCAATACGCATTTATATTTCTCGATTCTTCTTCTTATCTACTTTTGCCCTCAACTAATTTGCACTTTAAATTCGGTAAATTATTCATCATTCCTCTTGGTAATTTATTCCAATCCCTGACATCCTTCCCCTATGAACCAGAATTTTCCCACACCCTTATGTCTGAAATCAAGTGCAACATGTGGTCATGGTTATCTTTAACCTTCCACGCTCCTCTGTTAATTCTCCTACCAATATATTTCCTTGCTTAGTCACCAATATACGCCTTGTACACACTCATGACTCTCTTCACCCTCCTCTTGTCTTCAAATGAGTCCTATTCCATTTATCATATCGATAAAAATAATTTTCAAAGACAAATCTAGTAACCCTTCCAACTCTTGTATTGGTACCCAAAATGTGGCTCCCATACTGTACAATCATATTGGTCTGACCAAAGCTTTGTAGCCCAATTCCCTTACTTCTCTGGTACATTCCCTTATTACTTTAGAAGAGGTGAAGGATTTTGAACCCTTTTCTCACTGTCTGCCCTGCTCAGTTAAGTTTGTTTCCAAATGTTATACCAAAGTATTTACATTTCGAGTCTCCAATAAGCAATTCCTCTTCCATCATAATTAACCTTTAGCTTTTTATATGTGTACCCAACAAACTGGTTCTTCGTTGCATTTGTTTTTATGCCAATGGATATTTAAGCTCTACATCAAAAATGTTGTTAGTGGTCTGAATAGGGTGGGTAAAGAGTGACGTCAGAGATATTCGAAGAATGTCTGGTATCAGGTGTCGCGGGTGGAAGGAAGTCCGGCGCGGTTGATGCTCATCCAGCCCACTTCCTATGGTCAGGCGCACCACCTGATCCAGGCCGGGCAGCGCTGCGAGGCGCGCTCCTCTGGTTTCCTCGCCTACCTGCCGCAGGGCTGCCACCATGCCGGGGTGGCGCACACGTAGTAATGTTCAGCCGAGGGTAAGCAATCCGAACCAGCATCCGCCACAGCTCCACCGACCCGTGATCAACTATAGCTTAACATGTCACTGGAGAACTTCCACTCCAGCGCTCCCTACAACTGGCTTTAACACGACCCTTAACAGTTCTGCAGACACGATTTGGACTGTCGACTGACCAAACCAACGTTGAGATGCTGATCTTCTCGAATAACCTGCGTGTGGTCACACAATCGCTTTTGGAGTCAAATTAACTTCCAAAAATTTGTGTTACACATGCACAAGTTCTCAGAAACCACCACAAATGTATATTAGGTTTACGTCGTACGAAGAACACAATAGTACGCAGGAAAAAAGTTTTAAACTTAAATTTTCATCTCTTTACCTCAGGTAGTTATCATCATTCGCCGGCTGTCACCTGCTAAGGAGACAAGCCTTTCCGTTTCCTTTCTTTTTCTACAAACTTTCCTCTTTATTACACACACTCCTCTACACCTTCCAGCGGTTTATTGTGTGGACTTAGGGGATGATTATTCTGTATCTTCATTTCATTTATATTATTTTGTTTTTCCGTGTTCCCCAGTATCGTAAGATTTCCAAACAATTTGATTCTTTCATTTTCCTCTCATGAGGCTACTTCACTATGTCCCTGATTATCTCATTCCTTATCCTGTCCATTCCTTTTATCCCTATTTCCACCAACATACAATGCGATCCATCGACATAACTAGAGAGCTATGTTTACTCCGACGTTCCCAAGATGCAGAATGCAAAATAAATTTCTTTTCTAGAGATTAAGGTGCATGATAATACAGGTTAAGGAATAGCCACAGATTCTCTTTCAAGAATCTCAGAAATAGAATGAAGGGAATGTGGTAAACTTCAGTCAGTTTCATTCCGTTATTACATGTCAAGCGTTATTATTCTCGATATACAGCTAGCTTTAAAGGCAGAAATTACATTCTCATTTACACAGCTTTCAGAGGGTAAAAATGTTTTAGTATTAGAATTCGATTGTTATAAAAATAATCGCGGTTTAAAATTAAGATAATTTTCTTATATTTAAGAAAGTTTTAAAAATAAATTATTTATAACGTAAAAAGGCGTGCTTGTATTTATTTGGGGGAGGGGGAGGTGAAGTGGGTCGTATGCGACTTTCCGTCGTACGAGGTGGTTAGGATCAGAACAGGATTGGGGGAAAGGAATGGGAAAGATTCCGCCATGGCCTTTTGTAGCAAACATCTCGGCATTATCATGGAGTTTGGTAAACTGAAATTTGGAGGCCTGGATCAGGGAACGAATTCAAGTGCTCCCGGAAAACCAGGCCAGCACACGGAGAGCTCTCCTACGAGACTTAGTATGTTCTCTTATTGCATCAGAGATATTGTTATTATAAATAGCTGATGGAAACTTGTACTATTTCCAATGATATTTTCCTATCAACCATGTGAGTGAAGATTTATTCGACCTTTTTCTACAAAAATGGACAGGCTAATTTGTGGATTTTCTTCTGAGCGGTAACATTGCACCTCGTGATAACCAATTGATTGTCGTCCTAGATCTAAATTTACGTCTGCCCATATCATGCCGAATTTTCTGGGAAAACCACGAATATTAAGCTCATCAGCGAGTTAACAAAGTTGCCCTGAAACAATCAGTAGAAGGAAATCGATGCGAGTGTCATGTTAATGTGGCTTCAAAAACCGAATGCATCATCGAAACCTCAAACCCTTATCAATAACAATATGTATAATGCTTCCAATAATTCTGAAACAGACGACGACTTTTTCTGATCTATCGTTGTCATGGGAGAACAGAAATGACAGTATCTGATTGTCATGTGTTTTGCAACACTACATGCATGAATCGTGTGATTCTGAATGTGCCTTGATTGTTGAGGAAGAAAGATCTGTCAGCTTCACAAAACCAGTTGATCTTAATCAGGCTTTTTGTCGCTTTTGTTGCTTAGTATAAAGTATATACTGATTTACTGCAAAGAAATGTGATTGTAAACCGCCTCATACCTCAAGACCATATAGTGAAACAGATTTTTTTTTTTTTTTTTTAATCAGTGTTCTGTCAGTCAGACATAAAAAGTTTACTTTTATTTACTACCAGAAAACAATTTCTTATTGCACGCTAGACTGGAAATTTACTGCATCGCAATCATACATTTTTAAACATCTAAATTTTTTATAACATTTTGAAGATTATCAAATATATAGGTAAACAAACTGTCTGGCGAAAATAAATGAAACACCCACAAGGGTAGGAGGAAACGAAATGAAAATCGACGGGTTGAGAGCGTAGTAATGTTATTTCAGTGATTACAAAATCGAGTCAAACCTATAAAAATTAAGCAGTATGAGCCCACTTATCATTGTGATGTTGCACCGCCTCCGCACTGCATGCACTGATTTTGTTTGGAAGGGTATCAATAAGCCGTTGTATCTTCTCTTGAAGCAAGCTATCTCATAACTGTTGTTACTGGTGCCTGATATCCTGAATACTGGCACTGGGACCATGTGGACGTCCTAGCCGGTCCCACATATGTTCTATAAAGGACAGATGTGGCAATCTTGCATCAATATCATGCAGACAGTTCATAGAGTTACCAGCTGTGTGTGGACGAGCATTGTCCTGTTTTGAAAAATGATACTGCGATCCTGTCGTATGAGAGGTAACACATGAAAACGCAGGATGGGCGTGACGTACCGTTATACCGCCAGAATTCTCTCAAATTCTCTCAACTACTATCTGCTGTGATCTGAAGTAATACCAGATGGTTACCCACGCCATGACGCAAGGAGTAACACCACTGTGCCTCTCCAAAACACTGGAAGAATAGGAGCTCTTCCCAGGTCGGCGTCATTATTGCTGATGATCGTCATCCAAGGTACTGCAGAATCACGGTTCATTGATGAACAAAATGCAAAGCCATTGATCAGCAGTATACGCTTTCCGACAGTCTGCCGCCCTGTTGTACTAAGACGTAGCCGACCGGAGACTTGACGACGAATATGCAGTCTAACATCGAGCTTCAAGCGCATCCACCTGCTCCACGTATCTCGGCACTGCATGATTCGTCTAGCTGGCCAAATGGCGACCCACAATGAGACACCTATAAAACTCTGTCAGGTGCTGATAACGCTGTCTCACACGAGTACGCTGCATCTGCTTCGCATTGATCACTCAAAATTTAACTATTTTCACGCCTCTTTTATACCCTACCAGGTCTGGTTACTCCAGAAAACACATCGGACTCACAATCACATTCGACCTTTTTTTCTGGGTACTACAGTTTTTTGTCGGCAAGTTTATTTTTCTCTGCCTTAAGTTTCTTGAAAGTAATGTATCAGATCTCCGCATCTTTCTATTTATGTTTTATTCTTTGAGGCTTTAACACTTATTGACGTCAAATTTGTTAGAACAGAGAGAAGATAGTGCACGAAGTATAGATTTTTTAACACCTCGTTGAGGATGAGGTCACCAGAGACGGAAAAGGATTGGTATTAATGAACGGGAAGGAATTCTTACATGGTCTTTTGAAGGAACCATCCTGGCATTTGCCTTGAACGGTTTCGGGAAGCCATGGAAAACTGAAGTGATAATAAGGCGATGTCGGCTATGGCTTCTATTAAGGAAATGTCACAGTATTCGTGTGGAGTGATTTCGAGAAAGCATTGAAAGTCGAAAGCAGGTCCATGGATCAAAGTCGCGTCCTCCCGCATGTCATGATCGAATGTTACCTCCCACCATTCCAACTGGGCTTTCATACCAGATTTTTAGCTATTAAGCAACCAATGCCCATTGTAGCTAACCTCAGAATTATTTGGTATAATATAATTTTTGTATTCCTCTACAATTTTTTTGATTCAGGTTTATTCCACTAACCAAGTAATCAACGACGCATTTTTTAAGAGATGGATTTGTATTGATGTATTTTCAAATGTTCATAAGTATGGCAGAGACACCTTACCAGTTAAAGAAGAAAATTCATCTGCTTCCCAGACGACAGGTCCATTTACACTATTGTAATGCAGAACTTAAATATAATTTCTACCATTAAGTTACAGTAATTGTCTTGTACATTTTTACAGACGATATCAGAAATTATGTAACCTCTGTGAAATAGCGATAGGCTATAGGAAAAATCTTATCTCGACATCTGTGGTAGATTGACCTAAACTGATAACGCTACTGATAAAGTAAACATTGTTTTTAATGTAAAATCCGAACCAGCAGTAAAGGCAAGATCAAAATTCCCTTTAAAATTTCTAACCAGGTTGTGACATGAATAGATAACTTCCCGGTTAGAAATTAAATATCGTATTACGTATGCTGAAAGAAAAATAAAGTGGAGGGAACACATAAAATGTAAATATGTTGGAAATACATTTTGGAGGTTACCGGAAAAGTTTCCTAAATCCTGCAGCAGTTAGAGACTGAAAGGTGATTAACTGGTGATGTATCAGGGAAGTAAAGGAACTTGACTTGAAATCTGTGTTTAGGCCTTTGCTTAAGAATTCTGTTATAAATGGAGTTTAAGGACGCGCAGAAGAAGGCAGCTAGATTTTTTAAAATACATTTTCTTCTATTTACTTAGTACTTTGCGCCTCGTCACATCGAGGTCATTAGGGCGGGAGAGTAACTCATCTAATAAGGGAGCTAGTTTTGGAGTTATTGATTAACAGGAAGCGTTTGAAGATAGTGCTGGGACTGTTTAACGAATTAGCCTATATTGGCGATGGGATTTGGATGGAAAGTGAGAGGAGAACTAGGAGCGCACTGTATAAGAAAAAAGAAGTCTAGCAATAAAATTAGGTTTAGAGGCGTAATTAAAAAAAATTTATCTGTCGGTATTAGATTCAGAGATTTGAATTAGTTATAGAGGGACCAGCTGAACTACTTGTCACAAATAGTGTAAAATTATCGTAATTCGAAAGGGATAATTGATGACAGTAATAAGTATATGTCTATACATTACCACTGAGGCACCATGCGGCTAGTGTGGAAATATTTATAGCTGACATGATAGCACAGAGCTGTCGGACCGAACTGCTCGTATTTTCTGGTGCTTGTCGGTTCAGTGTTTATCCCGTTTTTGGAGCGCGTCTGGCGTGTTAGTCTGTCCCGTCCTTGCGGCTGGCTGCTGCCTGCCTGCTTGTCTGGCGCCGTTGCCAAGTGCTGGCCGCGCCTTGCGACCTTCACTGTCCGACAGCGGGCAGCGCCTGGCCGGCAGGCCGCCCGCAACGCAGGCACTCCCAGTACACGGAGTACCTGACTGTAGCAGGCAGCAAGTAGTATTGTCGGTGTCACTTAACTAAGAACAGCCCGTTCAGAATCAATGTTTCTTCTTTGTATCCATTTAACATTATCTACGGTGACCACATCAGGGCTAAGCCGGCAAGTATTTCCTCTCATTTGCTGAAATTGTTCGAAAAAATGTGCCAAGTTCCTTTTTAATTTTAAGATATCTTCATGTCTTAGGCTCCCTCCTTTTACAAAACATCAAACTTCACAACACATCTTCGGTCATCACTCGTTTCTTCATCCCGATGGCGTAAATGAATATTACATTTTATATTTTTTCTATAACGTTTTATTCTATCATTAGTATAAGTCCGATACGGTAATTTTGAATATGGTCGTGGGTGTACTTTCGTTTTTTATGGTCATAATCACGACACTTTTACATTATCTGGTTAAAATACGAACTTGAATTGTTCTTTACCCTCAGGGATTACTCTGGACAATTTGAGTAAAATCGCATGAGTGTGGAGGGACTTAGTAAAAATAACGGAAGTATTAAACACGGACAGAGACTATCTCACTAAATACCTAAAGATGCAGAGTAAATAAAGTTAGTGTCCCAGCAACAGTGTACACGTTTAAAACAAAGAAGCGCTATTAAAAAATCATCCAAGTTTTTACTTTTATTGGTTTTAACATGAAGTCTGAGGTAACTCATGTCTGATATCCGGTGTAAATTGTACATACTTAATGATGGCCGAGCAGTGTGAGAATAGTGATTAAAAATGGCAACAACATGAAGGAATTTATTAAATCGTAAAGTACTATTTGATTCCACGTTTTTTCAACCGTAAAGGATTTCAGTTTTTTTAAGAATTAAATTATACGAAAAACAAACTTAATGAATAAATTCTGGTAATTATTTTCGTCGCAGTTTCTTAACAATTAAATTGTACTCATAACATCGAATATCTGGTAAAATCTCTGTTAGCTGTTAATTTGTTACAGATAACCTACGCATAATGTCTGTCACCTGTCCCCGACGAATAGCACATAGCCCAGGATAGGAATGTGGGCAGAGATGATTTTTATGCAAATGGCATAATGTGAAGTCAGTTTACAGTATGAAGAACTGTTCTATTAGATATTCTGTGACTGATAAAATTAATTATATATGAGATTTTCGAGTTACTTTTTACCAAAAATATAAGATTTTCCTACAACCACAATTGTGTTCTTATAATTTGATCGTATCTGCCTAGACATGATGCTGAGGTATGAACAATTTACTTTATGAATTGAGACACAGATCATCACGTAAAGAAAGCACTCTTTGCTCAGTTCCTTAAAGAGACCGTGACAGTGAAACACATGACCAGTTGTTTTCCTCCAGAAATTACAGTTTAAGTTAAAAAAAATGCAATTAGTAAAAAGCATTATCAGAGCATCTAGTCAGGACTTTACATTACCAATCAGAAAATTCACCAAAGTAAGATGATGTAAAGTCATTCATAAATGAAGGCCACAATTTTGTTTCGTTCCTTTGATTCCATGGTCAGTGGAACGAATATAATATTACCCACAATTCACTTACACTAAGTATGGGTTTGGAAGATATATTTCACTACGTTCGAAGGAAAAAGGCGCAGATGTCTCTGTTTATGATAGTTATATATTTATTTCACTCTACACCAACCAAACCTGTCATTTACGTTCATAACAGTGCATGATTCGCAGAGATAAGTCTAACAAAAGACTTTTTTTTTTCTTGTCGCTTACAATCCTCGCTTAAACCATCTGAGGAAAATCGTAAGCACAATGCACAACCGCCACAGCACCAGATAGTGTTTTACAGGCTCCATCTTTCACTAGAACATTGTTTTTTGTACAATTAATTGAACAAACATAATACACAGTTGGTATTCCCAACAACTGGATTTCTATATTCATCGCAATTCGGATCGGCGATTCGCTAAGATATTTGAGCAGTTTCAAAATTTTTAGCATTTGGCATTTATCAACTACTGAGCCAATTTTTGTAGAATTTTCAATTTCTTATCAGTATTTAGTTGCACCACGCATCGCACTTACTTGAAAGACTTGAAGGTATAATAATCGCCACTGATAGAAATTCTTACAAAATATCAATTTAACCAACTTAGTGACCGTCCATTGAACTTTTTCGGAAATTGCAATAAAAAAAGGCATATTGATCTCTGACAAATGTTTATTCGAAATAGCTTAGTGGTCTAGAAAACATTTTCAACGCATGGATATTATAAATTAGAAAATATTATTGTTAGTGTATATGGCTGGCATATTGCTACTAATCAGCAATTGACAACGCATTTTCTATTTGTAAGTTTTAGACTCACTTTTAACACAAAATGCCAACGGAAAAAAGAGCAAAATAAATACAACCCTCACAGGTAACTTGCTCCCAAAAGTAAAATTAAAAAATGCAGCATCAAAAGTGGCGTGACTGGCGAAGGCATAGTTAATTAACTCCATTTATTCTAATCTTGTATAACGTTTGAAATGGCATTTCAAGTATAATACGTCACAACAGAAATGTTATTGTAAAGAGTACTATAATTTCTACAGGGCGTTCGCCGGGAAACGCAACCCACTGTTAGCGCTACAAGGAAGAAACTGCTCCCGGCGAGCGAGCGCTCAGTTTCCGGCATTGTTCGACCGTCGGCCGCGGACTATTTCATAATAATTACGCTTCATAAACTTCAGAAACTTGTGTGCTAAGCATTTAAATGTGACGTAATTCATTAGCTTACCTTATAAAAGATGCTGGAAGTGTTGACCCTCTTGTGTAATGCACATTTCACATCTTCTGAACATATTTCGAAACACACGCTGCCCTAACTGACTTAATGATTTTTTGGGTGACTGTTCTAGTCGAAAAGCGATATCGTCAATTTTCTCCTCTGTGAGAATACGGTTGACCGACAGTCTCTTTTTGTTAAAAAATGAACCCGTTTCTCTTACTTTTTTAACCAGACGCAGAATTGTTGATTTAGCTGGCAGTAAAGCGCCAGGAAATTCGCGACGAAATTTACTGCGACACTTTTTAAACGACTTCTTCTTCACATATGTATCGTAGAGAAATATTCTTTGTTGCAAACTGTAACGTACCATAATTTTACTCACACTCAAACACGGTACAGATTAATAAGAGTATGAATCCCCAAACCAGCCAAACCGCAAAGAAACGTTTATTCACAACACTGATTAATAAGAGACTGAAGTCACAAACTATCTACAATGCAAAGAAACCGTTCTTAACAATGTAAGGGTCACTGCACTGCACTGTTGGGGCAGCGGAGGTGTTAAACAGTGCGGTGATTCACGGTGCCGTGTGGCGGAAACTGCTGGCCTCACTGACCGAGCAAGTTGCCGACGGCAACAGACTGGGAGGGTAGCGTTTTCCGGCGAACGCCCTGTATATATAAATGTAATTGTTTATCAAATAAATCATCCACATAAAATTTACAAACTGTCAAAATATCACAGAAAACATTGAATCGCTGGTGATACTGCGATTGGAGAGGAAATGCGTACGAAAATGTACAAAAATTGAACAAATAATATAATTAGCATTTTTATTAAATAAACATTTATTATTTATAAAGCAACTGCCTTCAATAACTGGTCTAATTGATGTTTACTTCCTTTCTAAAATACTTTTTGCGACTAGTATTGTTTCTGTTTTTAAGCTTAGGTCAACTAATTATCAGCACTAAATGTCATAATGTTATGCAACCCTGATCTAAGGAACACTTCAAAAACTTTGGTCTAGTATAATGCGGTAGTAAAATATGACAACTACATACTTTTTGGGTCACTGAATGAAATTTGTGCCTTCGTAACAGGGAGATTAAGAGCGAACTAGGTGGATTCAGACACAGTTCACAGAGGCGCTCGTTACTAGGTAAGGTAAACATCGTTTTACTGGGGTTTATGGCTCGTTGAAGGAAAAGTCATTAGATCCGCGAATCTTGTGTCTAAGAAATAGAAAGTAATTCAGCTATCGCATTTTGAAGGAAACATCAACGAATTTGCTGGGTACGTTTTCTGGAAACCATGAAGATCTGAAATACGGATTTCGAGATCACGGCTCGAACCCGTGTCCTTCATCGTTCAACCCAATCTGATGAAAATACGATAGTCGTAAAGTTAAATACTAAACGTGTTTTGATACAGACAGAACTTAAGCATCTAAAATCCTCATTTGTGCTTTTTTTTTTAAATTTGCTTGTGGATTTGCGCCTTGTCATTAGAGACTGGAAAGGACTGGGAACAACGAACGGGAAGGAATTAGGCCATGAACTTTTGAAGGAACCATACTGGATTTCTCCTGGAATGATTTGGGGAAACCATGGAATGCTCAAATCTGGGTGGCCGGAAGTCATTTGTATTAGATTGTTAGAACTACAACCATTAATATATATATATGAAAGAGAGAGATACCGAGCTTGGTGGGTGAGCGGTTGAAGTTAGGACTCGACTTTCAGGAGGACGCGGGTTCGAATTCCGGCCAAATCCAGGATTCGGTTCGCCATGGTTACCCGAAATCACTCTAGGCTATTAATGGGATTATTCCTTCAAGAGAGACCATTGACGAATTCGTTGCAGTTTCTTATTATAATTCTAACTTTGATGTAATGATTTCGGCGTTGACATTACGTAAAGAAAAATAACCAGGTTAGTTCATGGGACAGAGAGAAAGAAAACAGGTTAAGAAATTAAGATACTTTCTATACTATTCGTGTAAAGCTTACAGCAAAACTCAGAGAGGGTAATAACTGTAATAAGAGTTACATTCGTGTTGTTTCAAGAAGCTTAGCAATTCGACCTACAGGTTGATGTGAAAACCAGTACAATGGAATGTTCATGTTATTAGATTGATAGTTGTTTAATTAATATGATAAATAATCAGTCGACCAATTGTTCACTGTAAACTTATTTTCATAAAACACAACGTCAGCGATACTGTTTACATGAATACATATAATCCAGCGATTGTATACAACACTTCTTCCACAAACAATACAGTTCGTGCCCGTCGTAAAACGAGTCGGTGAAAACTTTGCCGAAAAAATTCTTTCTCCGTCTCGGATGTTTGTTTTATATAAGGGAGCGTGCATAAACCACGTAGCTCCATTTTGGCCTCCTATGAACCCCCCACGTAGCCCTACGCCTCTATCCCCCCCCCTCCCCACGAAGAGCTTTTTTCCCTTTTGATTCCAGATGACATTTTGTACTGTTTCTCTTGTCAGACGATTGTAAATTACATATGGAGATTATTAACTGAGGGAAATAAATATTCAGATGCTGTTGTGAGTACTGTTCTTCATTTTAACTGTGAAAAAATGTTATGAAAGGAAAGCTACGTGGCCTGGCTTCCAGCCAACCCCCCCCCCCTTTTTCCTGGACCAAGCCACGTAGTTTGTGCACGCTCCCTAAGCTACATCGAGATTTCTAGAACACTTAAAAAGCATCCGCCAGATAATTCTGGAACATTAACAATACTTAAACAAATGAAACATATTAAAAAACAATCAGAATTAATACATGATCATCAACCATCATTACAAAATGGTCAGAAATGGAAATTAAAGATACTTAAACACAAAATTATTCACAGAAATCATTTCAAACTGCAGTAAATTGCCCTTTAGACATCGTAACTTGCATTAATACTTGGAATTTGGAACATTTAAGCAATTCTCTTGCACAGTACTGCCCTCAAAGCACATTAAATGGCTTCTAAATAATTTATTGTCATAAAACAAAGTCTATATACACTGATTTACGGTTAATTGAAAACCAAACATACATGATCATATTCAACCAAACTCTAGCTTACTGCAAGTGCTTCATAAAATACCATTACATTTAATTTTAGGTTTGAGGGCTGTTACAATGTCGTACTTGACAAGCTTTGCAGTGTTCCCCCCCCCCTTCCCCCCTATGGCTTTACGCCTCGTTCATTAGAGGCCATGGTCGTTTGAAGGAACCATTCCGGCATTCACTTGGTTTTGGGAAACCACCGAAAACCGACATCTAGATTGCTGGAAAGGAATTCGAATCCACGTCCTCCTAAACTCAAGGTCAGAGCGTTACCGTTCAACCACCATGTTCGGTTTTGCAGAGGTGAAGGATTGATTAAAACGTTTTAAAACTTTCAACTGTTCCCGCATTCCTTTTTGAAACCTTTCGATCCACAGACATACATCTCAGCTTTGAGCTATCAGACCTCTGTCGGTTGCAGTAAACTTGTATAAAAAAAGGAATCGAGTAAAGTTAGGTGTGTGTCATGGGTGGTATGTCAGAGTGGCCGCCCGCAGGTATCGCTGTCAGAGGGCTGGCTGGGGGTTGGAGCTCATCTCGTACGTCACCCCGGCTGAAACTCGACCTCATAAAGGAGGGGGCTGTTTTTTGGCCGTGCGTCTCGTCTGGCAGGCAGTCTGGCCGTAACCCAAATCTTGGCTACACCCCCAACCCCCCCAGCCGCCTTTGTTTTAGTGCATCCTCCACCTGTTCCGTGGAGGCGGCGTTGCCTTCTCTCCGGAAGATGCTGCCTGCATCTGGGGAACTCCTCCTTCACAAGTATGCGGGCAGGGATACTCTGGAACCAAACACTCTCTCTCTTGAGAAATCACCTTGATTGTTTACTTTATTTCTCTAAATCCGATTTTCAGCAGCGCCATCTGTTTGGTACATAGTCATTACTGTTCCAGTTTTAAATACATAAAAGAAAGATAATGGAGTGTATTATTAACCTTAGAAACTTATTTGATAGGTAAAAAAAATCGATAGTGACGGTCTAGAGCAGGGATGGTGAACCAATGGCACGCGTGCCAATGATGGCACGCGACCAAATAATTTGGGTGCGGCATTAATTAAGTATGTACCTGATCGATATAAGTAATTTACTTTTCCGTCTACATAACTTAAGATCATAGTAACAAAGTTCATCTTAAACGAAACTACCGGTGCCGGAACGACTAAAGGGTACATTACGAACAAATTTCTGACCGAACGGACTGAGTAAGCACTTGCAGGCGGCGCGACGGCCGAAGGGGCGCTAACGAAACTTATTCACTTTTTAGGTTTAGTTGACGTCGTTGAGTGCTTTTACCAATTACGCATAGTTCTTTCATTTTTTACGCTAATTTCGCTAACACAAATGCTTGTTTGAGTACGACTATTCAACAATTTGGTAAAAAAAAAGATAAGTCTAATAGAATGTTTGAACCTTGGACTGAGAAATACGACATGATTTACAAAGATGATAAAGCGGAGTGTGCTTTATGTTCTAGAACAATCATATGTAGAAAATCATCTGTAAAAAAAAAAGCACTATGAAACAAATCACAAATCTCTTTGTAAAAAAAAGCGAACCAGAATAACATTAAAGACTCGCTTCGAAACCATTTGTCAGATGACTAGATTTCAGCTTGCATGCTGCTAAAAGTAACAAAGTATGAACCTAATATAACTTGTTTGGCATCTAATTTGTAACAAAAGAAGTTGCACTAGTTCCATCTATGTCTATATTTCTGGTTGTAATTATAAAGCTTTAAGGTGATAGTATTTAATTGTATGATTGTTTGATGGCACGACATGGCTTCATTCAACATTTCTTTACAAAAAATGGCACGCTGATCAATAAAGGTTTGCCATCTCTGGTCTAGTGTATCTTTGGTGGACAAATTAAGATATGAAAAAGAATGGTTTGATGAAAACACGAATATGAAATTACTTTTACGAAAGATGCTTTAAGGAAGAAGAAGCTTAAAATGAAATTGTATCTTTCTTTGTAATCGACAAGTTTGTGAATAATTGTTAATAAACTGTATGCAGCCAGTGGGCAAAGAAAAATAATAGGCACATGACCTTTGAATATTGTGTATCAGTAGGAAATCATGTATTGGTAAATGTATGAAATATAAGTACTAATTTTTTGTTATAAAACTAAAGTGAAACACAAGAATAAATTGTGTGTTTGATTATTGAAGGAAAACTGGATGAATTATTTGAGAAAAAATTTGAGTAAATCTCTAACGATATTAAGATTACGATTTTTAATATGTTAAGGTCTTGGATGAGTACCAGATATTGAAAGCCAGAAAGAAGAAATTCAAATTATGCTAAATCTCTAGTAAGTGTAAATAGGAAAATTTAAAATAAAAAATAAAAATAAGACGGGGAGTGCACGGACAAACGTCACGTACCCTTAAAAGGAATAACGCTTACACATCGTAACTACCTACTGGTATCTTGGAATATTTTTCTCGATTCTGATTCGAGCACAAAGTTTATTACTGTGTATTTGCGTTTGTATAGCGGAGAAGTAGTTTTAAGATGATAATTAAAATTAGTTTTCAATATCAACTGATTAGTTATGTTACTCTAATAAACATTTGCTTAGTATTCCACTCAAATGATAGTTGGATAGGTCCACAGAATTTAGCCCGTATGTCACAGACAGTGAGCCAAATTAACGTGAAATCCACACCACTGGGAAAACACTTCAAACACACAAAGAAAACATTGACCGAGGTAAAGATAAAAGCTACTGTAGTCGTAATGACATTGTGACAGCATTTTTATTGGCTGCATAATCTGTCCATATCGTAGTCACCTTAACCTGACCTGGTAATGGGGACCTACAGTTTAACGTGAAATCGGAAGCACGGAAACGCTCTGGCGTACCACAGCTGTACCAGAGGTAAAGATCGGGTTAACTGCATTTGAAAATCCCGTCGAGACAAGTATTCGAATCGGGGAACTTCCGATCTCCAATCAAACGCCTTATCCACTGAGCCATCAGATTTTCCATCGGCAGAAGTAAATGTCAACTTGTGTTTATAAAAAAGTCCTGGAATTAAAAACTCAGTGTCTTGGTACAAGTAAAAGTAAAAACATTTCCATCATAACTATTGGTTCTCGCATTCGGGATGATGTCTGTTCAAATCCCCGAATCCAAATTTCGATTTTCTATGGTTTCCTGAAATCTCTCCAAGCAAATAACGTGATGATTCCTGCAAAAGGCCATCGTCGAATTTCTTTCAGTATTTGTCACCAATACTTTCTTCAATGTAATGAAAAAAAAATTTTATAAAGAATAGACATCCCTGCTTTAAAATAAACTTGAAAATAGTGTCCTAAGTATAATATTGAACAGCATATTTGTTCTATAAAACTGGCAATACGCGTAATATTATGTATGTTTTACTTTAAAACGTCTCTGCAATATGTGGTCATGTGTTTTGAAACAACAGTTAGTTATGTTGTGTCGAATGCCAGAAACCATCAATGAATGCTGTCATTTCTAGCTTTGTTGACTACATCAAGGTAGTATTTTTTCAGCCATTCTGTTGTTGAAAATAACGGATAAATAAATTTTTAAGTGTCTCCTGTATTTTTAACTTTACTTTAGCTGCTGATTGAAATATGATTAAGTCCTGTAGGATCGAGAATAAGTCATTAATCCCTTTTTTCCCCGAGTATTAATTATAGTCTCGTTGTAAGTATTAATAAAGTATGCAATTAGTGAAATTCGTGAAGCTAGAAAAGTTGTCTTGCCCGAGTTGAATTGTCGTTCTGAGTCTTTATCACGGTTCATGATGGATGTTATCCAAGAATTTAAGTGGTTATTGAACAAAATTCAAAAATTCAACTCATGCTTTCAAATGAAATCGTTTGGTTCGTCAAGAATAAATACAAAAGATTTCTAAACGACATATAAAATACAAGTAAAAATGTACTCCCCATTATAGACAATACAGCAACATTTATGTTAATTTATTTTCTTGACGACGAGGAGAATTAACTAATTTTTAAACTCTTATATTTCCTATCATTCATTAAGTTCGCAAGAACAGGTCTTAGGTGCAGAAATGAGAGTAGGCATTTTCACCCTCGGAGCAATATATATATGCATTCTTTTTTGATACTATCCATTACTCACAATATGATTTATTTTTTTTACTAAAATATGCTTTAATGTACTGTAGGTGTAAAACAATCCCAACTTACTCTCTTCTAGAGTGTATATGGGTGACTCTACATTTTATTATGTTTCGGAAATGGCTAAGGCGATTTTGATTGAACTGCTTCCTTCAAAAGACCATGGCCAAATTCCAACCCCTGGCAAGATGTTACATCTCAATAATAGCATAATACGCTTACCTGTAATAGTTAGAAAGAAGCACAATCAATAGACCTACCATTATACAAACATATTTTAAAAAATTGTTTACAAAATTTATTAAAATAACGATGATATTTAATGCATACAGTATAGTTTCAGGTCTACAGAATTACAGAACTCATTTTAATGATTTGAACTCTTAGTACAATATCATTGTTAGTTATTATTTTATTTCTAGTAGATCACAGAGAAGTTTAAAGGATTATAAACAACCAAAATTTTCGGTTCCACAGTAGTGTTAACATCTGGCCCCTTTAAAAAAAAAAAAATTAATCCCTAACAGTGGATTGACCTGGATGCACAGAAACTATGGTCGCGTCTGTTTCTGCCTGGCTGGAACAAGTCGCATGTTCGTTGTTTACCTTCACGCAAGGCAGCGACCTTGGCACTCCTACTCTGCATGTTGCCACACGCCAAGCCAGTAGAAAAAAACTCAAACACACTTCCTACTTCTAATCGCTCCATCACACACTGTCCATAATGTAAATCTACGCTGAACCATGCGAGCAGAAATTCAGATTGCATAGATGGTATTACGGATGAAATGAAAAAAATACTAATAAATGAGTTTGTACTAATGTAAAACAATTGGAGAAAAAAGCGGTGACGTCTTGCGAAAATTATAGCAATAATTTTATAACATCAGATGTAGTAGAAGAAGTGAGAGACTTCTGATAGATCTAGGAACAAAATTGCAGTTGATGACAACATACCAAAAGCGGAACAGGGCTAATATTCTGATGAAAGCCCCAGAATGATAGCTCAAACATCAGGTTTCAGTGTGACGTAGGGCAGAATTCCGCCAGTGGAAAGCTGCGAAATCTGCGTGAGTGATATTAGCATACGTGAACCAATCACGGAATTTGTTAAAAAAAAAGAATGTTTATATATATTTTCATGTTTTCGACGAAAGAATGGCAAGAGAGACGTTACTTTCCCGTGGATTGGCCAAGATATCATGACAGGAAGAAAACATAGAGCTGAACAACGGTTAAAGGCGTCTGTCGCCTCTGAATTCGTTCTGTTCACTCTCCGCCCGTGGTTTAGGCAATCTAAGTCGCCTTCAGTCTCCCAGGAGCGAAGGCTTTAATCTTGCACGAGGCAAGGTCACGTCTTCTGCAGCATGCTTCGGTCCTGCGCTGCAGAATTCCTTGAGCGTTCAGTTAGCCGCTAACATTAGTAACGACGATACCATCAGAACTAATAAGATTGTGACTCCAGTGCAGTATAAGTTTGAGCAGAGTGGCAAGGCGATGAGCAAAATCAGTGTATGGTGATTGTCTTAGCTACGTAACGGTAAATATGGCCTTTTTCTTACTGGCCAACATTTTCACAATTTTCAATGACCCGATATCCTCTAAGCTAGCCGAATGTCAAGCTAGCTAGAGGTTCCGAATTACTATTCGGTGGCAGGGCCGGCGTTAGGGAGGGGTAAGTGGGTCAAAAGTACCCGGGCCCACCGGCTGATGGGGGGCCCCGAATACTGATTGTAGGGGCCCTCAGACCATGAAACCAAGATCCACCCATTGTCTTCCAGCCAGTTTGTAGAGCTAAAAAAAAAGGTCGCCCATTTTACCCCGGGCCCGAAATTCCTTGCGCCGGCCCTGTTCGGTGGCGTCCAAAATATTGAACAGTAATTTGCATTCATAACGAATCTGTTGCACCATATTCAATTCGATACGTTATGGCACATAACTTGTAATGATAATAATATGCGTATTATGCCTTTTCTTTGTGTGTATTGATAGAAAATAATATTAAGCTTTTACATGTCCCAACGCAATGAATTACTGAGAATTAAACCTATTCATACTAATGAAAGTACTACTGTTTGCATTTTATTTCGTTAAATTTAAGAACTGATGCAGCTCGTTGAGAAACTTATAATAATAACTTGTAATATAAATGTTTTATAAAGAAAATGATACAGTATCAAGGTGCAACATCACGTGGCTTGCACAGAGAAGTTTAGTTCAAATATTTTCTTTCATGTGCTAACGGAGAAAAGCCACATATGCAGTTAGTAACCTCAACGACTAACCATTCTTTAGTGTCTGCTGCATTGTAGTGTTCTTAAAAACTGTGTTTGTAGATTGGAAATTGGAGTATCGCCAATATCCCTACAGATTTCTGTCTATCAGTTGGCCAGTGAGTTGGTGGAGTAGTATAATTTGTTCTGTCCATACCTCTCCTTGCGATTCTTAGCTCTTAAAAATCTCAGATAAAAAACTTAGTGAAACCATTGATCAAGTAATTTGAGGGTGTGTGTACGTACGATATTGACAATTTATTTGGAAGTAGTTCCATTATATTATTTAAAATATATTTACAAAACTGTCTTGAGAATGAATGGGGGGGGGGGAACCAGTAAATCCTTGTTTTTTTGTGTGTTAATTTTTTATTTGGTTTGTTTATTTTCATTATTCTTTTAAAAGACACCTATATCTATAATTTATAGTAATAGAAACATGGAGATGACAGAAAAACGATTTGGACCCATTCCTTCAAGCTATGTATTTGCTGCTCTATTATATTGAGGTTACGGTGCCTTGTTGTTTTTCTGTGCTTACGCTCGACGTGCCTCTCCTCACTGAAGTTCGTAGAAGGCATAGTTCCTGAAAGACGAGTGACGTTTAGCACAGTTACGCTACGCCAGTCACGTACAGTACAAGGCGTAATAACACGGGGAGAAACATTCGACACACTTGACCTTAGTGAACGAACTCTTTCTCCTCCAGATTTCCTCAGTCCTTGATGACTTACTGCTTTTCTTTATTGCTGTCTAAACTGTTCAAGTATCTGTAGCATGGCACTAGAAAAATGCAGGAACCGGCGGACACTGCAAACATGAGAGTATTGAAAGTGATTTTTCTTTACTTCGTAACAGGTAAAGGCTCGTGTGGTCGTAATTACCTGATGACTGTGTTTTTACCTGTTGCACAATTCGCCCCTATCGTAGACGCCTTAAACTAGCCCTGTAATCCTAACGGGTATACGGGACCTACAGGTTAACGTGAAATCCCAACCACAGAAGAAAACTGGCGTATTTCGCATTACGCAGCAAGCTGTGCCATAGGTGAAGGTCGGGTTAAGATACTTTGAAAGCTCAATCGAGGCCGGGATTCGAACCGGCTACCTTTCGATGTCTACTCAGATGCTTTCACTACTGAACCTCCAGACCGTCTGCTTTTCGCATTTCCCCCTTTTAATGCCTGACCGGGTATGACCGAATTAGAATTTCGCTGATTAATTCTTAACTACCTGGACTAAAATAAAAATTTAAGAATGTCAGTGTTTTGTAGGAATTGGATCACACTCACTAATCGATTATATCCCACAAAATGATGAGGTACGTATGTGTTACCAGAAGACAGGCGAATGTAGTAGTAAATTTCGGGTTGTAAGTAAGAGTTCTGGTTTGGCCAGGAGCTTAGCTTGCCGAAAAAAAATTTCTGTCCAATAAACGAAACTTTAATCAAATAAATAAACAAACTCATATTGTCCAGCTCAGCATATGATAAAATATCGAACTCAATCAATTTGTATAAATAATTAATATCACACCACTGTATTTCTTATTTATTTTACCTTACGCGTTTCACTTCTTACTCTGAAGCATCTTCAGCAGTTCAGTGTGTTACTTTGTTTTATGCTACAATTTACACAACGAAATTTTGGTAAAAATATAAACTTACTTATATCTTAATTGTCTCACATTTGCTTGTATTCATACACTAATATCTGACCCGGCAATGCTTCGCTATTGCTGGACTTGAGTACACATATAGATTAAAGGTACCCATTTGGAAGTTTATATTATTGAAAATTAGACATTTAAATACGTATTATTATTCTTATGCTTTGAAACACATAAATTTTAGTTACTACTTCATTAAATTTCAAGTTCATTGCAATGGTCTTGGATAAAACAATGTTTTTAGTGATTCCATTCGGCATATACTGTATACATAAAAAAAAAAAAAAATCCTTCTCGTATAGGCCTAAATATAGACTCCCAGTGTCTGCGATTTTTTAAGTTGCATTTGTTTGCACTATAGATCATTTTTTCTTGATTTTTTTTCACTCTCACTGTACTACAACTGGAATATACTGTTCCCGCTTCTATCAGCCGGTATTTTGTTTACCTTAGGAAGCGCAGCGCTGAGTGACAGTGTTTTGTTTTACGTTCGTCTTATGTTTTTGTTTGGTCGATGGCGCGCTCTTGACAACATTTTACTATTTAGTTTGATGCGTTCTGCGTATTTAATTTTAAATTATGTCTTTTTTGGTTGATGGATGTGTTTCTTATTTTTTTTTGAGTATTGTGATTCGTATTGGATCTATGAGGTATGTACGTGTATTCATTTATTACATTCATTCCTTCGTCCAGTGAAGCTTGAGAGTATGAAGTAAACGGGTTCGGAAAAATAAATAAGAAATAAACACATTCAATGGCATTGGCATAGTATTAATTACTCATACAAATTGATTGTATCGCAATTGAGGTAAATGGCCCACAATATCCGCTTGTTATTGTAATCGATGTTTTCTCCTGGGACTTTCTACTGAGTACAGCGCTAATTTGCAGTACTGTGGTGATGAAAGAGTATTCGGAACTATATTTCCACCATTCAGGCTGAAAGGGAATAACTTTCTCATTTGCCTAAGACACAGCTTTATACCAGTTTAATGTAAAACAATATAACAGACACTTCCGCTGTAGATTGTATCATGATTAAGCAGATATATGCAAGCTGAGTTTAGTTATAGTTATTTTGAGGAGGCTGGTTTGAATCCACGTCCGGGCATCCAGATTTGGGTTTTCAATAGTTTCCGTAAATCACTCCTGTCGAATGCTGGGATGCTTCATTCAAAAAGCTATGGCCGAATTCCTTTCTGTTCCTAGTACCCAGTCCTTTCCCACCTCTAATGACCTCGATGTCAACATAAGAAAAAAAGAAAAGATATTTTGACTACTGTGTTGGGCATTTACTACCACCAACTAAGTTGTACAGTTACAAGTAACGCAGCCTCGTATTTACCCGTAGAAATCAAGATGCTTAGGACGAAAAATTCTCGGTGAGCGTGTCTTTGTGGTGTTTGCTACTGAAACATGCAACATTTCTCTCTCACTCTCGATACGAGCTCCACAATAGTCAACAGAAAACCACTCGAGTTGTCTCGTTCGGTCGACACCTTGGGGCGACTGAAAGTCAACGTTCGGCAAACAGACTGTAATATCTCGGAGGGAAAGGGATCTCTTTTCAATTCTTCCCGAAAGAAAGGAGGAGTGGGTCGGGCTTTGCGCATCACTTTCCAGGATTTAGGGAAGAATGAGCGCGCGCGTGGAGGGTCGTGTAATCCCCAGCGCAGGTAGAGTGGAGTGGCGAGGGAGCCTTCTCAACCCTCCACTTGACTGCTGATGCGAGAGGCGAGTCGAGAGTCCACGGGTCAAATCCTATAGACCGGTCAACAAGACCCACCAGCGCACAGTAGCCTAGTCTGCACACCGTCTGTGGAACACCATTATTTCATTATTAATATGGTGATAGGCCATCTTCCCGCAGTTGTTGAACAATAATTTTGTAAATGAATCCGTCAAAAACAACTGGTTTGGTGAATTTTGTTTTTTTGTTTAATTCCCCAGATGCGTTTCACCCTTGTGGTGTAGGGCATCTTCAGTGGAGATATAGTGGTATTCCTTCACATGTCGGTCTGTAACAGCACTTCACACGCTTTCACGTCACTGTTCATTGCAGTTTTCTTTTGACTATTGTTTCACTAGTGGTTTTTCATGCTGCACTTGTTCTTATTGTGAATATTTTCTGTTTGATTTGCACATGTGTGTTACACACGGTTTGTTTTGATTTTACCAGATACTTAGTAACAGTGATGTGATCAGTGATGTGAAATCGTGTTAAGTGCTGTTCCAGACCGACATGTAAAGGAATACCACTATATCTCCACTGAAGATACCGAGCGTGGTGGTGTAACGGATAGCGTTCTGGCCTCGCATTCGGGAGGACGGCGGTTCGAATCCCCGTCCGGGCATCCAGATTTGGGTTTTCCATGGTTTCCCCAAAACACTCCAGGCGAATGCCGGGATGCTTCCTTCAAAAGGCCATGGCCGAATTCCTTCCCATTCCTTGCCCCCATCCTTTCCCGTCTCTAAAGACCACGTTGTTAAAAAGGGACGTTAAACTGTTACAAAAAAAAAAAAATCCACTGAAGATGCCCTACACCACAAGGGCGAAAGGCGTCTGGGGAATCAAACAAAAACAAAATTCACCAAACCAATTGTTTTTGACGGATTCATTTACAAAATTACCATTATTTCACACTGCCTGCCTTGTTTGATGTGAATTGTAGTCTGCGTTCCAAAGTCTCCGCGGGTTATTGTGTTGGGCACAACAAGTGTGTATGTTGTGTTTGCGAGAGTGTTTAATATCTTTACTTACATCCAGTGACACCACAACAGGATTTCATGGCTTGTTATTCATGCTGGTTAGTATCTAATCAGTATATTTGGTGACTTTTTTGTGATACTAGAATCGCAAAATATTACAATTTCTCTACACTGCAACTTTTAGTAACATTATACCCCTCTTATACCATTTTTCCAAGCAAAAGGAAAATATCAGTCGTTGTTTAATATAAACGATCAATGTACCGACACTCGAATTATACTGAACCTATAGCACGAGAAGTAATGATCGATGAAGGGATACTCGAATTGTGATCTGTTATCTAACACAAGAAATTATAATATGATTTTATAAAGCTCGAAATTTTCTTTCAACAGTGATTAGAGAATAAAGTTCTATAGTGCAGGTTTTTTTTTTTTTTTATGGCATTCGGCAACGCAAGCCATACAGTCAGGTCAATATGATATTATGATTCTTCCAGTGATCAATTTCTAGTAGGTTGTGGCTTCTAAGTACAGACACCACAGGACGGCCACAACATTAAAACACACAACACTTAAACACTGATGCCCTCTGCCGGACTCGAACTGGTGACCTTCGGCACGCGGGGCCAGTATTCTAGCCCCTACGCTACCGACGCCACCACACTACTTGATGTAAAATGAATTAGTCTGTTCCTTCACTGGAACAGTTGATGGTGTTCTGCGACGGAAAAAAATTAGAGATTTGAGTCTGTAAATAATTGGAAAAATACGGTGTTTAGTAGTACGGACACCGGTGCTGAGAGAAAGTTTCACCATCCCGTACTTAGCTAGAAGGTAGATGGAATGGTGGTGCGCAGTTTCTAAATACAATATGCTCTAAGGGCTTGGAATGAATTCCAACCTCAGCGCGGTGTACATAGAGGTAGGAAATACGATACTGTTAATGGTAATGCATCAACAGAGGGGGACGTTAATCCTGGCGGCGACCCTATGGATGTCTTTCGAAAGAATAGCCCGGCGCTGGATTTCATTTAATCCCTTCCTACAATTCTCGTACAGAAGACGAACTAGGCCCTAAATACTCTATTCACATAACAATCTACACATACAGTAAAACTCAACTACAATTACGAAAAAACACAGAACCTTATCAGTCAAATGTCCCAGGCTAAGGATTTTTAATACACTCAACTACAAGCGATCTACATCTGGGAGTCCGGATGTGACACCGAACTCTCATCCCGTACTAAGTATAACACAAATGATAACGTTTGCCTTTATTTACCTTAGTGACTGAAAATTAAGGGACCCAAATAAAACATAAATTTTATTTTCCATGACAAAACGTGTTTATTGTGGCAGGATCAAGTTAGTTTATATACATAATACTAGGGTGTTAAAGTTACAGATGTATAAGTCACCATCTGTCTGCAAATTCTAGAAACTCATTACAATGTTTGTTAAAATACGAGTGTTGGAACTTAAATAGTGGCAACTATTTCTTCACAACCGATACAAAAGCGTTACATGTTTGCACCTGTTACTGTCCTTCAAAGTGGTCACCAGCGTTGTGTAGAACCCGTTGTCAGCGATGTGGAAGGCGTAGTATACCGTTAGCAGAGCATGTTGTGTTGATGGTGCGAATGGAGCGGTCTACTGCGTGTTGAATCTCTGGAACAGTTCTGAAGCGAATGACGCGAAGTGGTTCCTTCAACTTCGGAATCAAATCAAAATCACAAGGAGTTAAGTCCGGGGAGTATAATGGATGGTACAGTACTTCCCAGTCCCATTGACCGAACATAGCAGCCACAGCTTGCGCTGTATGCGCCCGAGCATTGTCGTGCAAAATGATGGGTGGGTTGCGTAGAAAGTGTTGCCGCTTCTTTCGCAAAGCTGGTCGCAGGTGATGCTCCAAAAACGAACAGTAATGTTGTGCATTGACGGTCTGCCGTGGAGGAACGTAGTGCGTTACGATAACACCATCACAGTCGTACACGAGAATCACCATAACTTTCACCATACTGGGGCTCTAACGCACTTTCGACTTTCGCGGCGACTCATAATGACGCCATTAGTTGGATTGGCGTTTCAGTTTTGGCTCGTACGATGTGGCCCATGTCTCATCCAGTGTTAAGATACGGCGTAAGAAAGCCTTTTCTTCGCGCTCATAGCGCTCCAAGTGCGTCTGAGCAGCGTCGTAACGCATCCATTTTTGCATTTCCTTCAATTCATGCGGAATCCATCGTGATGAAATTTTTCGCATGCACAGGTGTTCCTTCAGGATGAGAAGCACAGTCCTATGGGCTAATCCGGATTCGTAGGTGAGCTAAGGAATCGTCTGGCGTCGATAACTGTTCACTAAAGTGGCAACAGTATGCACTTCTTCTGCAGACACGCTAGGACTACCTGCCGATGCATGTCTGCCACAGTTCGCCGACCTTCGTTGAATGTTTTTACCCAGCGTGCCACTGTTCTGTCTGGCAATGCTGATTCCCCGCACACCTTGAAGACCTTGATGACACTGTCGTTCTGTACGACCTCTTGCACATTCAATCCTGATCCAATTCCGTTGTTCCTGTTTCTAAAACAGAGTGACACCGTTACGTTAGACCGCTCGCTCACAAGTGACTGTGTTTCCCTCGATTGTGCGCACGCCGGGGATGTGAGACGGGCGAGCCCCTTTGCTCGGAGGTAAGGTAGGTATGTCAAAAACGTGTGCTATGAGCTTCAATAGTAGATTCCATTGCATAGTGTCTCCACAGCAGTGGTTGCCACTATTTAAGTTCCAACCGTCGTATTTGGTTTGTGTAAGGTGTAGTTTTAGATCCTGTCATTGCTGAAAATCCCTACTTCAGTCAAGATTATTACGGAGAACTTCCATTAGAATAAAGTACACGCGTGAAAGGGCGGTATCTGAATTCATCCAGATCTTACGTCTCAATAATAGCGGTGCCTCAACTCCATCAACTCAAGTCCTGAACCCACCCTGTTGGCGGAGGGCCTAACATTGTGGCCTCGCGTTGTTAGTGTAGTCCGTTCCAGTCCGGCGAATTGTGTGGGCGTTTTTAATTAAATTATAATCTTGGTCTAGTGTCTTTCTAGCTATGGAATATAGTGCTTATAGGGAAGACAGCATTATGAATATTTTCAGTCACCTGAATGGATGAAAACCCAAGCAATAACTGCAAATAAAAATAACTCCTGAAAATAACACTTACCAGACCAATCCTACTACGTATGGTAACCACGCGGGTTCAAATCCTCGACCGGAAATTCAAATATTGATTTCTAAAACCACTCCAAGCGAATGCCAGAATGGTTCTTACGAAGGTCATGGGCGAATTCCTACATCTTCCATGTCCTAATCATCCTTCGGCTTTAATGACCTCAATGGTGAAAATGCAAAAAAAACCTATCCGACCAACTCAACTAATTCGTCGTTCAAGTTTCATTACAAATTTTAGTTTTGTTTATCTGGGGTTAAGGATTCTATTTAAGACGATAACATTCTGCTTGGCTAGAGTTCTTTGTGCTGACACTGTATCAGGTCCTGATCAAATTATATTTTGTTGAGTTTTATGTCTATTCAGGTTTTCATTTTGACGCTTGCGGCGTCATTAATATTCCTGATAATCATTCTTAGACCACCAGCAATGTAAACGCTGTGATTAAGTAAAGTTTTATGACCGTCCTTATGAAACAGTTCTATTGTCAACCGTATCACTGCGTGAACCGCTTTACTTCTCTATATTTCATTTGCCGTTGGTTTTCAGACTCTCCCTGCACTGAACTCGGCTCAGTTATTTGTTTCATATATTCCAATCCTTCTCTTAGTTTTTGGTTATTCCTATCAGATGTTCTATCTAATAGCAATTAGCAAATAACCCGTGTCAAAAAGCGCAGACTGCTTCCTTTGACCTTTCTATTAACGATATTCTACCACAAGCCCCTTTCTCCGTTACCTTTTATCTAGAAGGTGCTCATATTCTGCTTTATCTATGGTCTTAACCTACAACAGATCTTATTATAATTACTTTGCAGATCTAGATCTGTCAAAGGCTTTTGACAGAGTGAGTCATAAAATGGTAGTAAATAATTAAAAACTATTGGAGTGGATGAGAAAGTGATTTTCTGGGTAGAAGAATTTTTAAAAGGTAGAAAACAGAAAGTTAGGGTAGGAAATGCAGTATCAAAAGAATTGGAAGTAAAAATGGGAGTGCCCCGAGGGTAGCGTATTGGGACCATTGCTAATCATTATTCTAATTAATAATTGTGTTGATTGTTTACTATCTGAAATTAGATTGTTTGCACATGACATAATGCCATATAAAAGGATCAAAACGGTAGAGGACTGTAAACAGCTGCAAGGTGGTCTGGACAGAATATATAGCTGGGTTCGTAAACATGGGATACAGATAAATGCAAAGAAGAGTAAGCTTATTACATACACAAATAAAAAACAAAAGGTTTATTATGATTATAAGGTGGGGAAAGAGTTGCTTGCTGAAGACTTGAAATGTAAATATCTTGGCATTACATTTGATAACAAAATTAACTGGGCAGGACACATTGGACAGGTGGTAGGAAGGGGTTTCAAAATTCTGCACTTGTTAGAGAGAGTGATGAGGGGGTGTACGAGAGTTGTAAAGGAATTGGGTTACAAAACTTTTGGGAGACCATTTCTTGAATATGGTACTGTAGTATGGGACCCACATTTTGAGTATCAAATACAGGAGTTGGAGAGGGTGCAAAAAGGGCTGTTAGATTTGTTTCTGGAAATTATCGCAGAATGCAATCAGTAATAGATATGATAAAAGAGCTGGAATGGGATTCTTTGCAAGACAGGAGGAGGGTGAAGAGAGTCATGGGAGTGTACAAGGCGTATATTGGCGATGAGGCATGGAAAGATTTTGGTGTAGGTATGAAAAGTAGTGCATGGAAGGGAAAATATGACCATGACCACAAGCTGTCACTCGATTTCACAAGGGTGTAGGATGATTCCCTTTTTTAGGTAAGAGTGTCAGGGATTGGAATAAGTTACCAAGGGAAATGACGAATCATTTACTAAAAACGTTGAAAGAATTTAAAGTTAAAATTTGTTAGGAGGCAAATGTAGGTGAGGGGCGGGAAAGGGGGAAGATTACTGTGGAGGGACATTGCCACCGGAGCTTGTGCTCCATTGCAATTTAATTAAATTAAATTACTTTATACGTCAATGTGGTTTTTTTTTTTAAGCCATTTCCGAAGTCCAAGCATCACTTTCACAAAGCGCCGTTATATAACCATTCCTTTAGCTACAAAGTATTTTTTCCTGGAAACTTATTTTTTCCAAAAGTATTATTGGTGCTTTTTTTAAACTTACTGGTAAACGGAAGTATTACATAAGACTGAATTATTAACAAAAGTATTTTTTATTATTATTTTGGTCGTCAGTCTCTCGCCTGATTTAATGTAATCCTCCATCTCTTCCTATCTCAAGTTAATTTCTTCATCTCAGTATTTCCATTACAGGCTGCAAGTTGAATTATCCGTATAATCTGATATCTTTGTATTTCTTTACAGATCTTTTTCTCGGCTGCTCTCTCCACTAATAAATTAACCCATCCCTCATATCTCAAAATGTGGTACGTTGTACTATTCGAATTTTTCCGTGAAACTCTTTTACAAACTTCTTACCACTTGATATGTCCACTTAATTTTCATTGGCCTTCTACAATACTAATTTTCAAATGCTTCGATATTCCTTTTTTCCGATATTAATAAGACCAAGATTCATTTCCCTACAGCAGTGAGCGCCATTTGTACAATTTTATGTAGTCTTTCGTTTGGCTTAAATTATTCTTCTCTTGAAGTAGTCCCGATCTGCTAGTGTTACTTCGCTTTATAACCAACAATATTTCCTTACAATACAATACATTCATTTTCCATTGATCCCAATATAAGAGACTGGCTCTGTGGGATGTGGAAAGTTGTCAATTTACAGATAAACAGTTGCATAACAAAATAATAAATACACCACTAGATGTACAGTCATAGTATATATGGTACATTAAACACTTCCATTACAAAATAATACATACACCAGAAGATGTACAGTCATAGCATATACGGTACATTAAAAAAAACATAACAAAATAATACATACACCACAAGATGTACAGTCATAACATATATGGTACCGTAAACAATTATGTGACAAACTAAATACATAAATAATAAATATAAGAAGAACAGATTACTAAAGAAACTGTCACCGTACTATGCGCTCCATCACAAATTGTATTTAAGGAGTTACTGAACAATTACTTACAAACCGTAAAAGAATTTTAAAGTAAAAATGAGAATAATACAGCATTAGATGTGAATGGACAAAACTAAAAGGGCTATTTTTATCCTATTTTTTGTTTAATCTATTGCTATAATAATCATAACATTTCATGACTTCTTTCGTACTTGGAATTGGATTCATAACTATATTGGTTCAGTCTAGAAAGATGTTTTATGTAATTGACTTAATCTGACAAACGAATTCTCTTAAGTAATTCCAGAGAATCATTAGAAACTCTTATGTTTTTCGGTGTGGTATTAGTATTATCTTCCCGTCATTATTTCATTTGCTAAAGAATATCGATGTTGACAACGTGACGTGGTCGATTCAATGTAAACAACTCCCAAAGGCAGAGAGCTTTACCTACTGATACGTGCCAACACAGGGAGAAGGTTTAAAATGGACAAACAGTACGAATCGACACAAACTTTCTTAACCTTCACCACGCAGAGGATCAAAACCTTGCTGTTTTGATGCACAAGTGTACCTAACACATTGCGATAGCACGTAGGCCTACATTATGAAACAAGAAAATTTCTTTGACGCTTATGAATAAAAATCCGTCTGTTAACAACTGTTTTTATTATTAATTTTGATCTACCAGACGCGTTTCGCCCTTCTGGAGTGGGGCATCGTCAGTGGCTATAAATAACATTATATTATGATTATATTTGTGTATGCGATTAAGTAAATCAGTTATATACATACGTATATTCATATTGTACGAGTAGTATTGTAACGTCTGTAGGCTCAGTCTGCTATAATTATTCTATATATTATTTTCGTAGTATCTGTGTTAAAACATAAATTCACTTCTTAATACTAAATTATCTGTATGGTTACAAGCTTTATGTACATACACTTAACTTACTAAAAATTGTGGCGGCTAGCACATGTCAGTCCGGAACAGCACCTTCCGCTTTTCTCTGGACCCTTGTTTCTTCCTACAGCTTAATATTATTTCCTTTAATATTGCTCACTTCACACTATTTATGTAATCTGCTGCTAAATTTCACTTTTAACTAATCCAACCTAGTTATAGTGTCTATAGCGATGTGTTTGTTTTGCATGTACAGTTGTACCAACCTATTTCTGTTGTATTTTGCTTTGTTCACTCTATGTTAAATTATATCTTTTGTTTTTGTGATTATCTTAACTATTATTTGTGATTTGTGTGTGACTGTGTTGGTTTTCTTGTGTTGTAGTGTTTTCTGTTGCTTTGTATAATGTTTTGTTTGTTAAATTTGTGAATTCATTTAGCACTGTTTTTCCCTGTGTAATGGCTTTTTGAATTTCATAACTTTCTTGCACTGTTTATAATTGCTTTCTGTAGTTGTTAATTTTTAGAATTTCCATATCTGTATGTATAGCTGTGGGTGGGTGATTGATGTCTAATAAATGCTCGGCAAATGTCGAATGGTTTGTGCATTTTATGGCTCTTATGTGTTCTTTGTACCTGGTGTTGAAGTTCCTAGCTGTTTGACCTATATATATTGCTTGGCACTATTGGCAAGTCAGTTGGTATATTCCTGACTGCTGGAATTTGTAAATTTCAGTGTTGGTTTTTAGATGCTTATGTATTGTGTTGTTTGTTCTAAGTGCTATTTGAATACCTTGCTTTTTGAATATGTTACTTATCCTGTGTGTATGTTTGTTGATGTATGACATTGTGTACCATTGCGTATTAGATTGGTTTTGGATACTGGTTTGTACTGTGTTGAGTGGTATCAGTTTGTGTGCTTTGTTCATGATATTATTATTAATTAATTTAATTAAGTTTTCAGTGTAACCATTAATCTTAGCAAATTGTACAATCGTTTTAAATTTGAAATGTACTTTTTCTTAGCTATAGGTGTGTTATTTAATCTTTTTAGAATATGTGTGAGTCATGTATTGGTTACAACTGCGAGAATAATATTTGTAAAGCTTTTTTAACCCCAGAAAACTGAAACCATCTGCTTCATTTTATCACTGTGATTTTATTGTGAGGTGTTTATTTATTTCCAAAAATTGTTTTCATAAGGCTTTCAAACGTTTATTGTGTTCTTAACTGGTTTTTAATATTTTAAAATTTATTTTTACGTACAAAGTGCTTTTTGGGTAGCCCATTAAACTAAAATTGGAAAATAAGCTCTATTTTAGAAATGTATTACATCCATCATTGCAAATGACCTGGCATATTAAAAAAAAAATAAGTTTCTAATTAGCGTCGTATTGATCGGTTTCTGAATCAGTTTATATTAATAACATTGACTGTGGTATCTACTTCATATAATTTTGGTGCATTATTTTATAATTAATGTGGCCTGTTTGCTCAGATCGTTGGGGCATTATAAAGCTGTCCGGTGTTTGACTTAAATTTAACTGGTTCGCGCCCAGATTTTGCAAGAAATTTTCATCATCGAGACTTGGCGTGGGAGAGGTGATGGTGAATGATTTGAAATCACCAGATAGTGTCATGCAGTTCATTTTTCTTCTAATCTGAAAGAAAAATAAACATGGTATTTTTAATGCTGGAAATCATACTGAAGAAGCCGTCTAAAGTTGTCCATATTCCTTTAATAAAGATCAGCTATGGCAGAAACTTACGTAGTTGAAAAATATCTTAACCTTTAGCAGTTGCTTATTGCGTTTTAGACGGCAAAATATACGAGTTTTCTGGAACTTTTAAAAAATGAAGAAAAAAGATCGATTGAAACATAACCCTCCACCATTCTATATAAAATGTGTCATTACCACATCCATTAAAAAAAAAAGATTTGAAAACATTTAAAGAATTACAGAAAAAGGGTACTAGCTCTTAGATGCAATTGTTTACCTTTCACTTGTAACGAGCCGCGCTGTCGCCACGTTACAAGGTGCATTTTTATTATATATGTAATAATATGAGAGTAATTTACATAAATCTTGGACGACCACCTAAATAGATTTTTGTTGTAATTTTATAAAGTACGCAAGATTCCAAGTGAGGACTGTAATGAAATGATGAACATACAGTGTATCTTGGTAAAGCGAATATTCAAGAATTATTGAGCTATGTAGGCTTGAAGCTAATCTTGGTGTTCCCAAACCTTGGCGACAAGAAGTCGCGGATTTGGGATTTGCCAGACCACACACTGTGCCCCTGGGGATGGGCGGTCATCGACGTCACTCACCTGGCGGGAAAAGCCTGCCGTCCGAAACCCGAATGTTCCCTCGCCCCGGCGAACTTAGCCGAATATGTCCGACCTCTGTTAGATACTCTAGCCAAATCACATATCGAGGATATCACGTGACATTAGGTGCCGACCTGAAGATCCAATCAAAATGAGCGTATAACTTAAAATCCTGGGAATTTGTGTTTTATGTGAGCTTCGTGACTGCAAAGGGGCGGAGCAAGAAGTTTCCTCGTGGACCGAAGAGCGAGGAGCTGGACATTCTGACTTCGATCTTCGAGTCCAAGCTATGCGAGTCTAGTCTGAGGTGGACTTGGAAAGTTGGCTTCTCTCGCCAACTGCCGCTGTACGATTTCTGGCTGGAAGCTTGCCTTGCTGGAGCAAGCTTATCGCAGCAACACAGCCGGTAATGCGATGATGCGCATTGTCAGACCAGAGATGCCTATAGCCGACTTGTGAGATAATCTCACATATCGTGGGTCCGCTACAGTCACCGCAGACATCAGACGCAGGACTTCAATGGTAATTTATTACGACCAAGCCATCTGATTGTGCATTCCGTGAAACAGAACCCGTAAGCGACTTTGAGAGGATAGGTCCATGTTCTCACTTTGTAATTGTAAAAACCCCTGAGCTAGCGGCATAATTTGCCAGAACTAGTTATTTTCGAATGATATATTGTTCATTCTGGCGCCCATGATTTTCTTTTTAACTGTAAAGTCACAGTATTATGATACCTTTGTCTGAGGTCGTCATAACTTGTATTTTTATTGTTTCCAATTGTCATTATTTCTTGCATTTTGAATCTGAGATATATTTAAAAGTAAATATATAATTGTTTGCTTGCTCATGACGGCTAATTGTAACTCTGAGCGTTGCTTTTATGACTTTGCCAATTTGTGTTAATGTTAACGGTAAATTCGCTCGGACTTGTAATCGCCAGTGATAAGAAAATAAATGTCATATTGTGACAATTTTCCTGAATTCCAACTAACGTCGAAATTCTTGCAAAATTAATAAATTTTCACTCCTTCATAAAAATTAAAAATCCACAATTATTAATCATAAAGGTATGAAAGATAATTGTAACGTGGTTTGCCCACCAAGGCATCCCACCACACACTTAACAGTGTTTTTAAAATGATTATATGTCCGATCTATTCCAACAGAGTGATGAAATAAAATAAAGGGTATAAAACGCTGTAAGGTTAATCGAAGGGAAAATGCGACCTCGAATCCCCGTCCCCAAATCACTCCAGGTAAATGTGAGGATGGTTTCTTCAAAAACTATTGTCAAATTCCTTCCCGTTCCTTGCCCTCAATCCTCTCCCGCCTTTATTGAGCTCGACGTCTATGAGACCCAAAACTATAACAAAAGAAAAGCACTGAGATAAAGTGAGATCAGTGTCACTACTTACATGACACACGATCACTGATTTCTTACTGAACAGACCACTCAGTGCTACGTTATAAGCTGTCTTCAGGGAAGACCGTGTGACTCCTCGTCTACCCGATTCCGAAGCCCACAAAATCCGGGAGTCGTCTGAAGCACTACCTTTCGATCACATTCCCGTATGATCTGCATCTACATCTACATATATACTCTGCAATTCACAAAATTGTGGGTGGCAGAGTGTGCTCAGCACCAAAGCTAATCTCTTTGCTGCGCATTCCAATCCCTAATGGTACGAGGGAAAAAAGAATTCATATAAGAATCAGTCCGTTCGTTGAAAAAACACGATAAACCTCGCATAGTGCTGGCTAAGGCGTTCTTGTGCCATGTTTGTAAAATTACAAAGAACGATATAACATTCATAATGTGGCTGGAAATCTGGAAAGCCAAAGTGGTAAATCCCTGTAATACTCTCCATATTACGAAGTCGTACTTCCATCTAATATTCTTAGCCAAAGACATTATGGAGTATTTTAAAGCGTTAATAACCTGGTTATGGCGAGGTACAATAGATCATAGTTAATTTATCGATTCCGGTCAGGAGTTTTTCTTTTTCTTTTAATCACAAATGAAAATGTTAAAATATATTCGCCAGTGGCGGAAAAAAATAATAATATGCAAAACTAAAACTACCAAATATCGTACACTAGTACGTTTGGTAGCTATTCATGTCAAATATTTTATTTAGCACCTCAATACATACGTTCATGAAAATTCTGTAGGAATGTGGATGGGGTCCGTATGGAGTAGGGAGCTGCCAGATAGGTGCAAACGAATTATTCACAGGATGCTAAATACTAACTCTGAGGTAACTTTACGAAAGACGGGTGCAAAGGACATAGAGATGACGTTTCAGAGAAGCAGAATTGTAGCGACTAAAACGCACAATTCGATAAATGAAAATGTGAAGAAAGCCATTGGGAAGAAACGTGCAGAGGATGGAATAAAAGGATCGAGAAATCTGCGGTACTGGAGTGTGAAGGTAATAAGTGAAGAAAGGGGTCCAAAGAAAATGTGTAATTTGAAACTGGAAGAAAAAAAATCTTGAGGGACGAAAAAATTTAATCAAGGGGGTCATCGAAAGTGTTTCAGCGGAGTAAAATGGACAATAGCGAAACAGGATAAATGGTGGAAAAAGCCTCGCACTCTGAAGGATGTGGCTTCGAATCCAAATTGGGTTTCAGTGGTTTTCCCAAATTACTCCAGACAAATCCCTGGATAGTTCCTTCGAAAAGTCACGGCTACTGTTGCAACGATATATCGGTCCAAAAATATCGATACTGTTAAATGGTCGTTACGATAATATCGATACCATGCAGTGAAATATCGGAAACTAAAAACCCCATCGCGCTAAATAAAATCCTGCAAATAAATGTATGGGTGAAAGACATCAAACTTGATCATGCTGAACTCTGATTTAACTGAAAACGTCCTTTGCTACTCTGTGGTTCCACTCTGTTTCGTTCGCGTTATTTGTTCCCAGTTCATTTACGTTCACCGTTTTGTTATTTAATATGTTGCGTTACGTTTGCGTTCTTGTTTCTCTCCGGTACATATTACAGTATTGCGTAGGGGGTAAAGAATACGACCACCTGACCAATACAACTGGTTATTTTATCAGTGCTTTTTAATGCAGATGAAGGCAAAGATTTTAAGTTTTAATGAAGCACCTAGCATCATTGTGCAAAGTCCCTTTTCGTCGAAATATCTCAACAAAAATTGATGAAAAATGTGAAAAAAATTCGAAAGTTGTGAAGGAGGAGTTGAAAAGTGTGAAGCATTTTTTATTGTTACATATAGAATAACACCAACTATTTGGAGATTTCTTCTCAAGTCACCTTCACCTATTGGATGTTGGCGGTTCAGATAGCTAGCTCTGAGCGTGAAACTGCATCATGGAAAGCCTCTTCTAATGTGCAGTTGTACCATCTCCGAATGTCCTTCAGCCACGAATTCCTTCTCCTTCCAACAGATCTTTTCCCCTTTATCTTCCCTTTAATGATGAGTTGCAGTAGCTGGTACCTCTCGCCTCTCATAATGTATCCTAGATATTGCGACTTCCTTAGATTTAAAGTGAGCAGCAGTTCTTTTTGTTTCTCTATCCCATGAAGTACTTCTTCGTTTGAGATTTTCAGCACCCAGGATTTGCGTAAGAGACGACGATACAAATACATTTCAAAAGTCTCAAATTTTTTTCTCTAGATTTTGGTCTAAGGTCGAGCTTTTACGCCCATAAAGAAAAATGGAGAACACGTAGCAGCGAATCATTTACATTCTCAATTACAGACTGAGATCCGATTTTCTCAAAAAAAAAAAAAAAAAAAAAAAAAAAAATCATAGTAATAAATCGTCTCCTGGCCTGTTCTGTTCTCAATTTGATATCTTTCTTGCAATCACACTGCTCATCCATCACGAACGGAGGGTACTTGCTTGGTCTTATTGATAGGGTTACCTGGTTTTTTCTCTTAGAGAAGAATACAACGTTGGTCTTGGAAGGGTTGACAAGAAGGTCAAACCGTTCACTATGCTGGACTACATTGTCTATTATGCGTTGGAGTGTAGGTAAATCACTAGCTATGACAACAGTGGAATCTGCGTACCTGATATTATTGATCACTTTTCCGTTGATAGTGATCCCTCTGTTTTCGTTCTCCAACACTTCCCCGGAATAAATGTTGAACAAGAGAGGTGATAGTACACAGCCCTGGCGAACACCTTTCCTGTTGGCAGTCACTTATGATGTTCCTTGGTCAATTCTGACATCTGCAGTCTGATTCCAACACAGCATGTTTATACTGCGTAAATCATTTTGGTCAATACCAGTTGATCTCAGAATCTTTTATTATCGTTTCATGTCTCACGCAGTCGAAGGCTTCTTTATTGTCAATGAAACATACATATACATCAACATTCAGGTCCCTGCACCTCTGCACTAATACATTTAAGGAAAATAGAACTTCACGTGTGCCAAGCTCATTTCAGATGCCAAACTGGGTCTCCCGCATATGAGACTCACACTTCTTGTAAATACGGGTGTGTATGATTCGCAGAAATATTTTCAGTACATGCGGCATCAGACTGATCATACGATAGTTATCACATTGTCATGAGTTGGTACTCTTCGGCAGTGGTATGAAAGTTGATCTCAGCCAGTCTTAAGGTATCTTCCTGATGCATAAATAACATTGAGCAATGATGTTACGAGGCTGAGACCATTCGAGACCTCTTCAGCTATAACTTTAATAACTTCAGAGTAAACTCCTCTTTACCATTCTTCTGAAGTTTAATGGCATGTACTGCTTCACTCCTTGTGATTTCTGGACTGACTTGATTGATTCTTTCGTCTGGTGGAGGAGGATCTTTAAAAAGAAGTTCGATATATTCCTTACACCTTTTAAGTTTTCCTTCAACTCCCAGGATAATTTCATTGTTTGCATTCCTCAGTATTTGTCCGCGCCGCTTCCTCTGTATACTACTCAGCTCTTTTACCTCCTTGCATTAGTTGAAGTGATCGTGTTTCTCCTGGAGTATCTCAATTTCCTTACATTTGTCAGACATCCATGTTTCCCTAGGTTCTCTTCATTTTCTGCGTATGTCTTTGTGCAGGTTTTTGTATTTTATAGGATCCTTGGTTTCAAATTTCCTTCTTTCATTCATAAGCTCGAGGATTTCATCAGTCATCCAGAGCTGCCTTTTGATATTAGTAATGTATCCAATGTTATTTTCCTGGACTTGAATAAGGCTATATTTTATAAAGTTCCAGGTAGAGTCTACTTCTATAGGACAAGTTTCTTCTATTACATTAATCTATTCCCTCAGAGCAGTGCCAACATTAGTTCTCACTTCAGGATTTGATAATTTTCTTACATCTATGCGTCTTGATATCTTGACGTCCCTTCTTGTATTACTAAAGCGCTGCATTTTTAAGTCCATTACTACTGGGTTGTGGTCGCTATTAACGTCATCACCGGCGTGGGTTACGGTATTCATTTTTTGCTGGAAAATTAAATTTAAATCAATATTGGTTGGTATACTACTTAGTTTAAGAAAATTGCAATTAATCATTTACTCCAACTAGCCTCGTCGGTACCTTCTGAACGTCTTTTCTCACAGGTAGTAACCACATGGGAAAAGGTTAAGCAAACCACGTATTCAGGATCAGTTGATGCTTAATATTTGCAGACCTAATTTGCTTTAATAAACTTCCTCAAATTTACTACTTGATTTTGATACTTAGTCTAATTTCTAAAATAATATATACAAATATCGATATAATGCGGCCGATATTATCGATATCTGCCTGCCATCGATATTGATAATACCTTGCAATTCTAGCCACAGCAGCCGTGAGCAATTTCTGCTTTCCTTTAGTAAGCAGTTGTGGTGAAGTTTGTTGTCATTAGACATTTCCTTCAATCTTACAGATTTAGTCACTTTACTGGTGGTTTGTATTTTGGTTGCTCTTTGTTTTTCTCAATTATTAGTTAGGATTGACAGTGGTCTTTTGTGTTTGTCAAAGGTAGTAAAATACTGGCCAATATTGCGATCAGTGGGTTAGTCGACTTTCGTGATGTCCCATAGAAAGATTTGGTAATTTTCATAATTCTTTCTTGGAGCATTGGGACACCTGCTGCTTCATGCAGGTCTGCTGTGGGAAATCGGTTTGGCACATGTAGTGCTCGCCGAAGTGATCTGTTCTGCATCGTTTGCAAACGGTTTATTTGGGCCTTGGATGCATATCCCCACACAGGGCACGCATATTCAATCACCGAACGTATTAGGCTACAGTATACACTGACGCCGGTGCAGGCTTACAATGAGCTATCCCTGTTTAGTATTGGGTATAACTCTTGTAGCCTAGCTCCAACTTTTCGTCGTATCTCCTCAATGTGATGTTTCCAGGTTAGACGAGTGTCCAGAATCACGCCGAGGTATTTAGCTGTGGTTGACCATTCGATGTCTTCATCATTTAGGTGTAGGTTACGCATGTGGTTTTGCCGATGGTCACGCTTCCCCAGGCGCCTGGTCAGCATAATAGCTTGAGTCTTTGTCGAATTTAAAGTTATTCTCCAACGTCTGGCCCAGGCTTCAGTCTGCTGGAGGACTTCTTGTAATCTTCTGATTGCAGCGGCTTTACTTCTGTGCGCGGTGAAAAACGTAGTGTCGTCTGCATATAGGGCAGTACGTACTGTGGCTGGGGCTGGTATATCCGCGGTATATAGATTATACAGTACCGGACCTAGGACCGAACCTTGCGGTACTCCAGCTCTTATGGGGCGGCGACTTGACAGATTATTGCCAACCCTGAACGATCTCCCAGATATATAACTCCTGATCAGCTTTACAAGAGGGCCGGTGAAAACCTGGTTATAAAGTTTGCAGAGCAAACTGCTATGCCAGATGGAGTCGAATGCCCGTGCGACATCTAGCAATACTAGCGGGCAGTAGCCACGAAAATTGAAGGTAGTAGTGGCACGTTCCACTATTCTCATAATTTGCTGGATTGCAGAGAGTCTTTTTTGGAACCCAAATTGGAACTCCGGGATGATGTTTTCGTTCCTGATGTGTGCCTCTAGTCTCTTTAGCATTAATCTCTCGAAGATTTTACTCATTGAGGGGAGCAGGCTGATAGGGCGGTAGTTCTGGGGGAATGTCGTATTCTTCCCAGGTTTTGGTACAGCAACAACTGTAGCCAGCTTCCAGCATCTTGGATAGTGCTGGCTGCGTAGAACTATGTTAAAGATTTCTGTGAGGTGTTCAATCGCATGTAGTGGAAGGTTCTTCAGTAGTTGGTTGCTTATATTGTCAATTCCTGGAGCCATCCTGGGGTGTAGTTTACTCAATATGTTTCGAACTTTATCAGGGGTGATCTCTTCTATTATGTAGTCGTCGTCCTCAGCTGCTAGAAAACGGGCAAGTCTTCGGCGGATGTCTGCGGATTCTTCTTCATCGTTATCTTGAGAAGGTCTGAATTGCTTCTCAAAGTGGTCCGCCAGAGCGTTGGCCTTGTCTGAGTCGTTAAACACAAGGCCCCTTTCGCCCTGAAGTGGGGGCAGTCTAGTACGCCACTTTGTAAAACGTCGGGTCTCTACCCAAAGGTTTCCGTCTTTAACGTCAAGGGAGGCCAGACGTGACGACCACTCTCGGTTTCTATGCTCTTCGAGCACCGCTTTCAACACGCGTTGGAGTCGATTTAGTAACCGCCTTGTTTAGGGCGCCTGGTTAGTCGCCATTCCTTAGCCACCCTGTTTTTATGTCTTATCTGTGCTAGTAGGGGTGGCGGGAGTTGGCGAGACCTGGGTCTTTTAGTTACAGGAGGCGTTGCTGTGTTAGCCGCTCTAATGATGGTTTTGGAGATCTGTTTGATAGCAGCCTCAGGGGGTGAAGGGATTCCGTGATCTCTTCTCGGAAATTCTCCCAGTTGGTCTTGCTGTAGTTCTTCAGGCTGGTAGTTATTGGTCTCCACGGGCCTACGTCTATATCTATCAGGACTGGAGAGTGATCTGACGAAAGCCTGTTCATTGTGTGCGCGGCGATGAAGCCCGCAATACCCCGTGTGATCACAATGTCCAGGACATCTGGACGACCGCCATTCCAGGGGTGGTGTGTTGGTTCCACCGGGACCCAGACTAGCAAGTTGCGTCTGACTGCAATCCTGTGGAGCAGCTGTCCTGCTGGGTTGGTAGTTCTCGAGTGCCAATCGGGGTGTTTCGAATTAAGATCAACCCCGATGATCAGCTTGCTCGGATTGAAAGAAGACGATCAAAGTCCTCTGCAATTGGCTTTCTCCGTGGTGGTCTATGTGCTGATACTATTGAGGTGGTCCAGTGGTAGTTTTCACTTCTATTTCCCTGATTTCTATCTGGTTGGTTTGTGGCGACAGTATTTCATGATGAGGGATACCACGCTTTATATATATAGCCACACCTCCTCCTGCAGTTGGCATGTCATGCCGATAGCAGCAATAGTTGGCTACTGGGGTATTAAGGCCTTGTTGAGGTGGGTTTCTGAGACAAGGCAAATATCTACGTCCTCATCACGCAGAAATTGCCTAAACTCTCCAAGTTGTTGTCGGATGCCATTGGCATTCCAAACACACAGAGATAAAACTTGTATATGTGTCCTATTCATTATTGGTCAGGGATTTCTCTGATTGTTCGGCTGCTGGAACCGTCTTAACTCCGGTCTTTATATCCGCGGCGAGCTGGTCAAACTTGGCGAGGAGAGACGTCAACATATTGAGTAGGCTACCTGCTATGTTTAATAGATGGTCCATCGTCCCGCTGTTATTTGCTGATTGAGGAGTGGGCGAGTGTTGGCATTTCTGGCAGGTTTCTTTAGAGTTTGTCTACTCTGCTGCTGTTTGCTTAGTCCCTTTTGGTGGTGTTTTTCCAGATGTCTTTTCGGCATAAGTTGTGGACACCGAATGATTAGCCGATTGTTGATTTGTGCTCTTCTTATTTGGAGACTGTTGAGCCATGTTCTTCTTATTTCCTTTTTGCCTTCCTTTGCCTGATTTTTTTGGGGGGGTCTCTTTTCATTCTGTTCAGGAGGGGGCTTATTCTTGTTCTCTCGCTGTCGACTAGGATAGTCGGCGGCAGGTGGTTGTTGGACAGCTGTGTCCTCTGTCTTCTTGTCATCAGTCTTCTTGTTCTCTCTAGAGGAGTGGACACAGGTGGTTCCTCGTTACCGATCCCTGGCACGTTTGTAAGCGGGAAAGCCTTTGTAGCTGGCAGCATGACTTCCTTGACAGTTAGCGCATTTTGGTGTGCTGTCCCCCTTCTTCATGGTGCAGTCATTGGATAAATGTGCCCCAGCACATTTAACGCCTACCGAGGGCATGTTACAATGGCGTGCAACATGTCCTAGGGTTTGGCAGTTAAAGCATTGAGTAGGGCCATTGGAAGTTTTTAATTTCTCGATGGAGATGCGTAGTGACATCAGTGATTCCAGGGCAAAGATTTTTCTGTTCTGTGGCCTATCTGTCAGAACCACAAGAAAGAGAGGCATTAGGTCTGAACCACCTGGTCTTTTCAGCTGTGTCACTGTACGAATGTCGAATCCGCTGTCTTCGAGTTCTTCTTTTATGTCTTCAGAAGGCATGTTTGAAGGCATCCCGCGGATTACCACTTTTAGTATCTTCTCTGCTGCGGAAGGAAAAGTATAATTGGGTATGTTTGCCCTTTGCAATGCAGCAGTCACTTCCAAGTAATCATTTGTAGAGTTCAAGATTAATTTAACCTTATCACCCCCAGCAGTCTTCGCTTGGAATGGCCTCTCTTGGAGGATCCCCTTAACCATCTGATGCATTTCTTTGTAGCTTCTGGGGAACTGTACTACTATGGGTGGTATCTGATGCCTTGGATGTTGTGTCTGTTCCTGTTGCTGCTGCTGTAGCTGCGGCTGCTGTTGTGGCTCTGGAGCAGGCTCTTCTAGATTCAGTACGTTATATGGGTTACTTGTTTCAATATTGTTCGGATCCAGTGAAGGTGGGGGCTTGCTGGTACGGTGGGCCAGCATAAAGCCATCTCCGTCAGACTGATCTCCAGGAGAGTTTGCTTTGCGGTTGGAGTTGGTTTTCTTTGCAGTAGCGCAGTTGTGTTGGTCAGTGACCGTCGTGAGGGAAAGCTGAAAGCTCCCTTAATTTTCTTGTATACAACTTTCTTGTCCCTGTTAGTAGGGTTAAACTGTGACACTGGAACACCAAATTTTGCAGAATTTCCCCGTTGCTCATTTCTGGGGTGCTTCACATTTCCAACAGTGGGTGGCGATATCCACCGCTTGGTAGCACGGGCGTCATGTTCTTGTGTAGTACCGGTCATCGCTGGCGAAGTTGCCGTAGTCGGGTTTGTATCCATGTTTACGTCCGTTGGCTGTTGCATGGACGACGTATTTTCAAGCTGATCTGCTCCTTCCATGTCAGTAACTAGACGAGGAGGTCCGCTGGCCATTATTGCCGACTCAGTAAGAAGCGGGTACTGTAGATCACACGGTCCGCACGACGTTACAGCGTTGTGGCTCATCTTAGCCTAGCGGGGGTGCTGCTCTGGCTCTTTGTTGTCACCGTAAGGTTAGCCCAGGCCAGAAGCAAACCTAAAACTGGCGCCAGGGTGTTCCTCTCCCAGCGGGAGAGGGTCGTGTGGCGGTAGAATCCTACTATCTCGGGCAGGGAGGAACCCTACTGCGAGAAATCCAGACTGCGGTACGCCGCGAGCGAGAAAACCAAAGCGGCGAAAATCGCATGCGTCGTTAACGAGCAGAACCATCAGCTTTTCCACTCGTCTTGGATGGCATGCTTCTAGTACGGAGTCTGACTGGCGTACATTCTAGCCAAAGCCGAATTTCTTCTCTTTCTTGCTCCCAGTCGCTTTTATCATCTCATGACCTCTACAATGTACATCAATTGGTAAGCACATAAATTAAAATGTAAATAAACAGTTATTTGACGGGTTTGACTTTATTATATTACTGTAAACAAATTGTCTGCGAGAAGCAAATTCTGATTCACTAACCCTGGCGGTAAAAATTACCAATTCCAAGCTGTCGAAATTTGTATGGGGATCTGTTATAACGAGTTACATCAAGCAAGCCACGTCTCATGGAACAATTTGAATGTTTCTCACACCACAGGATCCGCTATAGCATTATATCACGTAATTATACACGTTCAAATGACAGTTCAGTTCTGATCTTGAAGTATGATGGTAGGCTTGTTTCTCTCCCTAGCCAAATAAAAAGGGCATTGTTTGTTGCTTGATACTTCTTTGATTTGTTCTCCGTTCACAAAAATTGAAAACTGAACTGAACTTACTGGTTTTTAGCATAGTTCTGAATAGCTTGAAAAAAATCCTTATTTGAATAATTTATTTAAAAGAGCATTTTCCGTAGATACATAGTTCACTTAACGATGTCGCGGCCAACAGCTAGTATAAAATAGCTAATATGCTTCAAGGAAAGAGGATTGCGATGTAGGGTCAAAAAGTTACCGGAAATGGTTAGTCTTCCTTCAAAATACTCTCCTCCTGCTTCTACACACTTATTCCTCCGTTCATAGAATTGTTGGAAACACTCCTGATAGCCATTTTTCGATAGTTTTTTCATTCGCATTTTCAATCACTTCTGACGAATCAACAAAACGTCGTCCATTTAATGTCATTTTCAGCCGTGGTAACCGGTAAAAATCCGGTGGTGCAATATCGGGAGAATATGGAAGGTGTTCCAGACTGGTAACATTGTTTTTGGGAAGTTATTGTTTTACCATTACGGATCGATGTGACGGGGCATTGTCATACAACGAAAACCAATCATTCCGTGCCCATTGTCCAGATAATTTTCGTCGAATTGCATCCCATAACCGTTTTAAGATCTCTGTGTATAATTCTATGTTGACTGTTTACCATTGAGGAATAAGTTCATAATGATTCAAGCACCGGTAATCAAAAAACACCTCCAACATTACTTTACCCCGGCTTCTGTCTAAGCAAAATTTCTGTTTTCTTGGTGATGTTTTTGACTCCCATTCAGCAGACAGCCGTTTCGTCACGAATACTCCATTTGGATGTCATCCGTATGGAGCGATCGTGTATGGCCAACTAAAGGATCGTAAAGAAAGCACCACCTCTCATCACCTGTTACAATTTTGCGCAGGAAGCTGTTGCCTGCATCAGCCAATTCAATCAAGTCCCTGCACACGGACACTCTCATTTTTTTTCTTTTTTGTCAGGGGATAACATTTTCGGAATCAAATGCAAGCAAAAACGATGCATGTTCAAATCATTATGAAGAATGCTGTAAACACTCCCATGTAAAACATCAACTTCGGAGGCAATAATATCTATGGTTGATGGCCCGCCCGCGCGCTCAAGTCGTGGAACGCGCTCAACATTCTCATATGTCGTGGAAGTTGAAGACCACCCAGTCCGTATTGTGCGTCAGTGGCTAAAACGCTTGTGCCACTCGTAAATTGCCGTTTTCTGCATCGCATAGTTTCCGTAAGCTTTCTTTAGCATCTCAAGTGTCTCCGAGGGTGATTTCTCCAGCAACACACAGAATTTGATATTGCCACGCTGCTCTAAAGATCACATTTCACAATTCGATGAAAGAAAGATACTACGTCTAAAATATCATACACCTCACGCACGAAACCAACGACAACTGCCTGCTGCACGGCACAGCATATTCCTCAGTAGTGTTGCCAACCTCCGAAACAAAAATTTTACTTTTGGAAAACAAATGCTTGACTGTACACGACAATGCCGGGAACTTTTTGACCCTACCTCGTAATACCTTGTGCAATGTCAACTTTGAGACAGTGGTGACTTAATTGTGTTCATGAAAATGGGATGGAACAGGTAGGGCATATACCAGTATTCCTGCGTCCAGTTCAACAAAGGAGATTAGCGTAGGTCGTTTGCGGAGTTTTCAGACAAACACGATGGCTATCATTTGCTGGACTCCCTATAAAAGTGAGTCAGTGAGATATTGACTCACCTACTGGATTCCAGATGTCAGATTGACTCACTAGTACTGCGACGGTTTCACTCCCTCATTATGTTCATGGCTCTGTCTTTCAGAATTCAAGCAGTGAGATGTGATTCTTGGTATGGCGTGTCTGCTCATACTGACGCTGCGACCATAAGGTTGTGGAAATTTAACTACTGGAATAGTGCCATATTCGGTTCGGTGCTACTCCTCTCCGATCAATGATCAAGATATCTTCGTCATCGTCATCAATCAACTGTAGCGAACACAATGGAAATTCGAGACGCCGATACCAGTAAAGTGTTGGGGTCAATAACTAATTTTCACATTTAGCTCTGAGAAAAGCCATAAAATGAAGGTTGAAACGTCAGAATTCAATAAGCTGACGTGGTTCCATCCGAACAACCAAGATAACATTTTCCCTTGAATATGTGAAATAAGTTTGATGCTCTCAGAAACAATTTCGTCGCAATAATCATGCACACAGTTAAGATTGTACCAAATCTAAATAATGTAGTTTATGTATTTGAATTTTAAAAAGTTTAAATAAACTAGAATGTTTAAAAGTTATGTCAAATAAAGTGAATGACACCGAATAATTTATTTCATTACAGAACCAAATCACTACTAAATTTAACAGTCACTGAGCTATTTCGTATACCTGCAATTCACAGAAGGTGCTGCTAGCAATTTGCCATTCTGCCATATATTAAAAGCAAGTACTCCAGAGTCAAATTTCAACTTGGGTCTAATATCGCCAGAACGATAAGTACTTACCGCTATTCAAACTATTTGTCTGACGAGACTATTATTCTCTTCAGATTCATTCACTAAGGATCATGTGGACACTGGCCGCACACTGGTCAATGTGACTCATGAATAAAGTGGAGGGGGAGAACTCCTGCCTGAAGTCTAACCGGGCCTATTAAGGCGCGTGTTAGGTGACGCCTCTCATCTTTGCCGCACATGCTAGCAGGGACGGTGCGCCTCGACCCACCGCTAGGAGGTAAAAGATGAAAGGCGCGTACTACCATACCAGGCGCCGTGAGAATGGGCCTTTAGACCCGGCCTATCTAATCTCCTTCCATCTGTCAGCGAAACTTGTAACTTTGTGTATTCTGTATGGTAAGTATATATTTTGTTTCTGAAATGTGTAGTTTGTAAGGTGGAGATTAGTAACCGTACGAGTATTGGCCTAGACGATTGCGCGAAACAGCCGGAAAAAGGCAATGAGGACGGCCGGAACGCGAGGGCCCGGTCCTTTAAAGCCGCGTTCCCACGATCTCTTGTAACGAAGGCGAGATGGGACGAATACTCAACAGCACGCCAGGGAACAGAGCCGCCTCTGCTAGCGGAGACGAGACGCAGCTACCCACTCTGTGTCGGTAAGCATCACAGGCGTGTTTAGCGGTGCGCTGTTGCCATCGGTTTGCAGCAGCGGTGCGCACCCCTTCTATTGCTGTAAAGTGCTCTGCGCCAAACGACACTAGGCAACGTGGTCGGGAGGTGGCGGCGAGGTAAGCTAGGACTAACCTGCGGCGTGCGCTCGTCCCTACACTTCGGCTAATGAGGTTCCGTCCCGTCTCGTCTCTGTTACAAGAGATCGTGGGAACGCGGCTTTATACATCCCCGATCCAGTGTACGGCGCCTCAGCGCACTGAATCACTGGCGTGTCGTATGAGGTATTTCGCTATAAGCTCGCTATCGCAAATTGTAAATTCAACTTTCCTTGATATTAAAAGTCTGTAGCCAGTAATTTAAATTACAGTTCAGTTCCTTTTTCTAGAAACACTTTCAGAATCATGAACTGTTATAAGTATCTGCTTAGACTGTGAATATAGGAAAAAATATTACTGGTAGTAATTGTTTTAAACAAAAAGAAAAAAAGAAAGAATTGGGGATATAGACTTCATGAATGTCATTAAGTACCCACCCGATTGTATTTAGTTGAATTAAAGCTCAGTATTATAATTGTTGTGCTGAACCCAATGTTAAATTGAAGGTTCCATCAGCATTTTTAAAGTTATTTAATAGATTTTTCCGGTCAAATCTTGGGTCTGATAATCTAGAGATACTGCGTTTGACTCCAGAAAAGTATTATAGTATTTTGTTTTCCATGGTTTACCGAAACCAGTTTAGATCTGTGCAGTGACAGTTGCCTGAAAAGACTGTCACCGAATTCTTTACACTTCACTGCCCTCATCCCGGCTCTATCCTGACACTGATAACATAGCCGTCGAATAGCCGTGAAAACCTAAAAAAATTGACCCTTTTCATCGATGAAAAGAACTTCGAAAATGGTGTGAAAAAATATTTGTATACCATAAACCTCACGAATATTCGCAATCTGTACAATATTTTATTTTTTGTTTTTTCTTTTAGGGAAAAAATTGCACCAATTCGTTTTATATTTGTATTTCTGTGAAAAAATTTCAGCAATATGTAACACTGGATGTTTCCTCGGCAATGCAAACAGATAAAATTCTCTATGATAATTAGCCGCGTGAGTCATAGTTACCCGAAAGAATTTTACCTATATCCATTTCTGTACTATCCATTTAACATATTTACGATATTACTCACCCGCAGTCAGTTTCTTACTAGCCTAACGCAATACAATTAATTTATTCGACACAATTCTCGTCTTACAGACATAACGTTGTAGTTTTTTTGAACGCAGGCAACACTGCAGGGAAAGCAGGGGTCAGTCATTCCTTTCGCGAAATAAAATCACAGCCTTGTGCGAAGTAACACGGCCTATGATATCTGCTGTTATTAGTAGCTTATCTCTTTAAAACAGATTATAGAGTGAAGCGAGAGAGTCAAAGTTAATAGTGGAAGGCATTTGACAGGAAAGTTTAAATGGATGGTTGATTTTGGAGCTTTAAATGGTCATTTAAATTCTAGTATTAAAAATTCCACAAATTTATTTTTTTATCTTACAATTATGAAGCTTAAACTTCGGTAGCAAGATAATAGATACTGATTTTCTACTGTATACTTGTAAAGATTCTTATTAAAATACGACATTAATTTCAGAGAACGAGTGCATAAATAATGTGATTAATGATATGAGATCAAGTGCCGAAACATTTTATTTTTTCTGACATGTATCCAACTGACATCCTCAAAGACAGTGAAACCTTACATCTGTCCCTCTCGGATGAATGCTCTAATGCCCGGTCAACACTCCCCTCAAATCCCATGCGGCTCGCGTTTCGTGCCCGAGGAGATAATCCTGCTAGCGACCCCACTCGCACTTCCCTGGGGCAGGCAGGTACACAACTCGAGGACTCTATTGTGTTTGTATTGATGCCAGAATAAGCCGACCACAAGCCAACTGTGTCGTTGCACCAGTCTTCTATATTCACAGGCAGGAGGCTGTCTTTCTCCATCTTCTGCCATCGTACACAGTAGATTCGTGCAAAAGCTGATTAGGCTCGTTGGGTTTTTCGGTGCCAGCACAACCTCTGCCGGCCAAATGAATTGCAATGACAAAGAAGAATATAGACAGGTTGAAGATGCACTCAAGATATGTGAGGCTGAAACAAAATTTAAACGAAATTTTTGAGTAAGAGATTGGGTTTAAATATTATAATCAAGATGACCCAATAAACACGTTGGTAAAATTCAAGTTGGGTGCTTTTAGGGACAGAAAATTTATTAGGGTCATAGGTCATTACCACGTTAGCGGAACACGGGACACAACGGGGTACTGGTGAATGTTCGAAGTTTATCGGTGTCAAGAAGTTATTGCCAGCGAGCGGCAGTAAGTAGAGCTAATCTAGGCTAGTTCTGCTCAACTACGGCAGTCAGTCTAGTTTTCTCGAGCGTAAGTGTGTGAAGTTTTCGTTGTGTAATTTTCTTCTCTTGTATTGTAACTTCCGATATTTTTGTAACCAAGGTGAACTATATAAACTTGTTCACGTAAAAAATATAGTCATCACACGCTTGAAGTACGTTTAATTGTGTTTAGTTTCGTGTAGTTAAATGTTTGTTTACGTGTCTTCCTGGAGTGACCTTACCTCCATAAGCTGAATCGTGTCCGTTGGGCCGAACGGGTGCGACGGAATGGGGTAGTACTTCATTCTGCCCAAATCTTGGGATGGTCCTGAATGACAACTGACAACAGGGCCTCTTCACTGCACATTTCGCCTGAAATTCTTATGTCTATTCCAAAAGTTGAAGAAAACACAGAAAGGACGAATCGGAAGAGGAGGGAGACGGCTGTCTTAACAGACTCCAATTAAAAATATATACATATTTAGAAGCCGCTATGGCCAAATAAGATATAGCAAAATTAAAACAATTTAAGAAAGAGAGTAAAATTAACAATAAAAAAACAATGGAAAGTGCCTCAAGATAAATGGAAAAAATAAGAAGCCAAAGAGACAACCCATAATTAACAAGAATGTTTCTGAAGATTGTTCTGACTGTGAATGTTTGTACTAAGGTGAATTTTACTCAAAGTCAGTTGATGGTTGGGTCGATTGTTCCATGTGCAAAAAATTGGCACACATTTCCTGTGCGGCAATATATAGCGAAGATATTGAGGAATCCTAGTGTGTGAATTTTGTGAATAGACTTCAAAAATGAGAGAAACAGTGAAAACAGTAGTTAAACCTTTGTAGACACATAAAACTAAATAAATATAGAGTAAATTTATTTTCTATGCATTTCAATAAGTTTTATATGTTTTTATATATATATAATTACTTGTCCTTACCATCCCATTTGTTTCATGCTCGGGGCAGAAGAGGGCACATGGCATAATATATATATATATATATACTTTATTTTTTTTTAAAAAAAGAAATATATTGTTCTTTTCTTTATCACAGTATTATTTTATTTTTGTGATTTTTACATTATAATGTGTTCATAGATAAATTTGCAGCTCTCTTAATTAAGCCTTTTGCATTTTTAAACCATATTTTGAGTTTGCTACCCCGTTCTGCCCCGGGTTTCTGTTCCTGATCTGATTTATTTCTTAAGATTGATATTAGATGTCTCGTGGTTTAATTAATATAATAGAATAACTAGTCCACTATCCAGTTTCAATTTTTAACTTGTTTTTATTGCTAGTAAGCCAACGGACTTCAAAATACAGTTCACATATAAACACAAGACTCCAACGATTACAGTCCACACTTCTACCAAAACTGTTCGTTCAACAAGGTCCTTGACCGACGTAAACTAATGCCAAGCTACTTACGCTCAGTCTTTGCTGGTCCTCTTTTATAAGCTCCATCGAAAATTCTAGAACACTGCAAAGGCTACCAACAGATATTTCTCGAACATTAACAATGCTTAAACCATTGAAAACATATTAAAAACAAACAGAATTAATACATTATCATTTACAATCATTACAAAATGCTTAGAAATGAAAATTAAAGATACTTAAACACAAAATTATCCACATAAATCATTTTTAAACTGTAGTAAATCATCCTTTAAATATCGTAGCTCACCTCAATACTTACAATTAAAACATTTAAGTAATTCTCTTGCATAGTTCTGTTCTTAAGCATATTAAATGGTATTTACATAATTTCTTTTCACAAAAAAAAATACACTGATTTACAATAAAATACTAGACAAATATACAAAAACATTTTCAATTACACTCTAGCTGGCTACAAATGCTTCTTAGAACACAATTCCAGTTAAAGTTTAGGCTTGAGGGCTGTTACAATAAGGTCGATTGAAACCAACACTGCTGTACATTGCGCAGTGACAAATAATAAGTTTTTTGGAACAAATTAATAATAATAATAAATTTAAAAAATAAAAAATGTGTTTTTGAGTTCAAAGATGATATGATTTGGCAGGAATTTGACGTCACCTGTATTTGATCTAGAGGGGTTGATTTTAAAATTTGTTTTCGAGTCTGAAGGAGCTAAGGACGGACAGAAGCTGTTTCGTTATACAGTGGATGAGTTAGTAAAATATCTGCTGGTCTCATCGTGCATTCTCAGTCAACAACTGGTCACCCTCCAGGAAAGGGTTCCCTGCTTCCGCCACACACCTGTGATCCTACAGGAAGCCAGCCCTGTGTTTGCCGGCCAGATTCCTCGTTAGGTGGGCAGCCGTTTGAGGCGGCAGTGGCTGAAGAAGACCACAATTTCCGGACTGGCGGGTTAGCGCCGGAGTAGTTATTACACTGGGCTGCGATAATTAAAGTCCATTCGACACGGGCCGCTGTGATTGCCAGCAGCCAGATGTTCGCAGCGGGCAGTCCAGCCTTTTGTTTCACAACCCTGCCTGCACCCTCTGTCGCTTCCGTTTATTTCTACTCGCTGATCCCGAAAGCAAAATGTTTGGTGATGTCAATCAGAAGGGAAAACGTATTGCTGGAAGCTGTTGTGAAAGCTAGTGATATCATTTCACTTTGTGCTGACAGTTCTGCATCATCACCCTCCATGAATTTGTACTTACTCACCTATATATTTGTTTGAGATGCATCGTATCAGTCGGGATTCAGCCCCTTCCCTCGGATGAAAGTATTCTTGTCTTGTAATTACCTTCTGCATGTCACTACATGTGGAATGGGGTGAGTCAGAACGAATGAGCACAAGTCAATTACGCTGCCGGAATATCACATGTCTGTCCGTACAACTGTTCATAAGGTTTTCAAAGTGCTACTCCAGCAATCACTTTTACCAGGAATCCAACTGAATTTTAACCAGTCGAGTTCGTTTGCAAATTTCCGCTGGCCAGAAACTTCGGTAACTATTCACCCCTTCCTCGGAATCCGTGTATGTTTTTCACATACCGGGAACTACCTGTCTCATTCAATGCTTAACGTGAACACAAAAATCTTGAGGCTATCTTAAACCAAACATTTGTGTACGTAAACCTTAGACACATTTCTGGTATAATCATGTTGTGTGTTCTGTGACTGTGTATACCGGATACCTACCTAAAAACAACCCATACAGTTATAAAATAAGTTTATAAATTCTCAGTGCAAACATCAACGGAATATTATGTAACAACACTTTACAAGCACTGCAGTTTTCAGTACACCCTACTACAAGACACGAGCAGAGATATCAAATTTGCTATTCTGGTTACTGAGGAAATTTTCATCATCAAGACTTCATCATCAGGGTAGGAGAGCTGATGGTGGTTCAAAGTTCCTAATCACCAGATTTTACCAAAGTCCTGGGTTAAATCCCAAACCAATCCGCAGTTTGTATGGAGTGATGGCGTATGACACTGTTGGTACTCAGTGATAAGTTGTTCGGCTGTGGACGTTAGGCTTGACGATCCCCTTGATATTTTTGTAAGAAGTCGTGAATGGGCCAAGACTGGGTTTCACACTTTCCCTTCTTTTATCTCTCTTGCGCAACACAAACAACTGTCTATATTAAACACTCACATCATCACACACTTATAACAACGCTTACTAACACTGTCACACTGGGGAAGAAAACGGAAACTACCACAGTTTATATGCCCCAGTATGTTTCCATTGAGAGGCAAACATCCTTCATGATAACCGCCTACATTCGGACACTCATAGAAGAAGAAGAACTTGTTGTAAAGCAATAATCAATTCAGAGACGAGTATTGACTGAATGACCAGTTAACTGTTGCGGATAACTGAGAAATACTGCCCTTCATCGAGAGAAGTGTTGGCCCTTTTATCGGCAACCTCTAGAAGACTGTCCAGTCGTGTACGACTGCTGACAAGTAAGAAAGAAGCCTTACCAGCATAAAAGAAGAGGTACCAATCTAACCCCTTATGGAAGGTTCTCCTGGTTAGCTTTATCAATTTCTACAACAGCTCTCCCGCATTAGCATTTCTTTGCTTTTTCTTTGCTAGATTTCACTTCTCCATGGTTTCCCGAAATTACTACAGACGAGTGCGGGGATGGTTCTTTCCAAACCCTGTGACTAATTTTTCAAGTTTCTTGACGCCAGTCCCCTCAAATAACCTCGTTGGCGACAAGTCACAAAACCATCCACGAAATAAAAATACAATTCTCTTAAAATTCGATTTTTCTGTTCCATTCTCGCTCCAATTTTCACCTACGTTTCTGTCACTCCTTTTTTCATTGGCCTGACCTGTAATAGATATTCCTGTGATGAAGAGTAGTAGCACAAGAGCCTGTAATAAAAGTGTGCGTATACTACCTCTATTCGTCACGTTTCAGCATTTCTTCAGTTTCGTAGACGATAGCTTTCCGCAAGCTGGAATAGCTACCGAGAAATTGATAAATAATATGCAGTAGCACGGCTACCGTGCAGTCACACCGACTTTATACACCGATTCGAATCAGTGTGTCACTGTAATCGCTTTTTGCCGCCAAGCTGTGGAGACCGGCAATCAAAGCAGTAGAAAATGACCGAGATGGAATCGTAATGAAGCACGAGCCAGCGATAGAGAGTCGCAAGAAAATGCAAGTCTGGAAACAGAAAATATGACGTCAGTGTTCATAAGCTCAGCATTGTTGGACCGAGCGTGGTGGTGTAACGGATAGCGTTCTGGCCTCGCATTCGGGAGGACGGCGGTTCGAATCCCCGTCCGGGCATCCAGATTTGGGTTTTCCATGGTTTCCCCAAATCACTGCAGGTGAATGCCGGGATGCTTCCTTCAAAAGGCCATGGCCGAATTCCTTCCCATTCCTTGCCCCCATCCTTTCCCGTCTCTAAAGACCACGTTGTTAAAAAGGGACGTTAAACTGTTACAAAAAAAAAAAAAAAAAGCATTGTTGGCAGACGGCACCGAATGATAATTCGCAGTATCAACACAAATCTGTTTGGTCAGACATGCGTATTATTTGATAACTACAAACTGTTTTGGCGTCCATGGGACTTATTTTTCGTAATCGTGTCGATAGTTGGCGACATCTGAAATTTTTATTTTTTATGCTTAACCAATGTCAAATCTGAATACTACCTAAATCATACAATCCCGAAATATTTCAAGGAAACAAAAGGACTGATTCCAGAAATATTGATCTTTATTTCTGGAAGAAGGTTACTTTTCTGGAAATTATAGTAAATCATCAGATTGCTTTATGACTAAGTTTGATATATCCAAATATCGATATTATTTTTTTTGAAAATATCGATATTTATGAGTGATATTTTTTAGGACGATACATCGATATTTCGATACTGAAATATGAATATCGGTGACGATATTTAAAAAAAATAAGTTGTCTTTTTCCATTTTCCTCGTAGAAGATATCTACTTATTATTGGTGGAAAAGAGGAGGATTACCTGTATTGCACATGCAGTAAATTAATTCATAGACAGAATTTTAAGAAAGGATGAAAATTAATAAAATCAGATGATCAAATTAAATTTATAGGACCATATTTAAACACACAGTTAGTGCTTCTGATTAATTACTTCTACCTAAATAAATGTTTCTACTGTTGCTTTATTACAAATTCACTAAAGCTTAAATTTCCCTGGGATCTCTTTCTTGTTTCATAAGTCTTAGAATAAATCGTACACACAACGCCTTTCATTTTAGTACAAATTTATAATGCTTCAGTTACAATATTCTTTAAAAAAAAGTAACGCCTTGAAAAAGCATTCTGGTTCAGAAATTGAAGACTTGATTCAGAAGAATATTCAACAACGTTTTATGAGTAAATAGACATAAGGCTTGGTCGTATTTTTACACAATTTGTTTTTGTAACATTGTTTCCATAAAATATATCGATACATTGATACTTTTTCTTCGATATATCAAAATCAAACTCGATATTGATACTTTTAAAAATACCGATGTATCGAAAATCCGATATTTTTTAAAATATCAACAGCCCTATCCTATACTGGACTACAGGTGTCTTCTTCCGCACTGTCAACAGCAAGAATGATACGAAAGTCGTGACATATGATAGCAGCCTAGCCAGCCAGCCAATTACCTTCCTTCATTTTAAACCCTTTGTGATTCTTTATAAGAGCTGGATCATCAAGTTAACCCAAACATAATTATATTTAATCCAAAAAAGGTATAAACGTAATATAACAATATCTTTGTATGTATTTCCCTAATATATCTTGAGGTCTATCAAACGCCTGCAGGAGAGAGACTGAAGTTTCCCTGCTTAAGACAAGCTATATTTGGCATTTTAACTACTCAATTATGTATTGTTCAGACGACAAAAAATCAACCTAAATAAGGTAATTGAAAGCTCGCAATTGGCTTATCGTTGACAGTACTGGTTGAATAATCAAGTAATTTTCTCACATATTGATATCTGCACGGGTGAAAAAGCAAAATACCAATTTTAGAAAGATAAAAGGGGGTGGTATCATATTTACTGGCTGATTAATTTTTCGGACCCTATGTAGCACAGTGCATGCAAGATTTACTTCCATTTTGTCCTAGCTGTAGCCAAATACTTCCGTCTAAGTATTTAAATCTTTAATGGCTTCAGTAGATTGTCTTCAGATACTCTACGGCTACCGGGCGAGAGTATTGTCCTAGCTCTGCTGTCTGTCCATCAATCACTGGCCTCCAGCACTCAAACGAAATACGTTTCAGACTTTAAAATTTCACATGTTATGTGTACCGTTTAGCCAAAACTAAATTTGATGTTTAAAATTGTCTAAGCTTATCTCCTGGATGGTGGGATGTTAATAGAAGCTAATAATGTCTAATAAAAAATATTTTATGTAATCCAGCTAGGAGCATATAGTTGTTTAGAGCTAGTCAAGAAGAAGACCAAAAATTTTTTTCACTGAAAAACAAAGAAGGGAAACAGCTTCTACTTATAGTAAATTTGAATGGCACTAACAATTTTACAAGCGAACGGAAAGCAGCGTTGTAGGAGACGGGAGTCCGCTACCCTGAAAATGTGTTAGGCATTGGATTTTCACGAAACAATTGTAATCTGAACTACCACGCAATGCCATTACCTACCTAAGGCCATTAGGGTAAGAATTTCTAAAACCGCAAAACTGGAATCGCACTTGGCCAGTTTTTTTTTTTTTTTTTTTTAATTAAAAGGGTCTGACCTGTGTCATCCGTAGCGTTTTAAATACAAGAATGAAGAAGCAATATACGCCAAGAGAATCAGTAGACCTATACACTTCAAGTATGAATGATCACATTTACACTTGAAGAACTAATATATTCGTTGATGTTGAAACAGAAATACCATATCTGGCATTGTAGCCGATAAGGTAAATGAATTTTTTTATATTTTTAAGAACAATCACCTCTTCCCACATTTCCAGTAATTTTTACGTTTACTAGATACTTGTTTGCAAGTGACTACAATTTTTCATTGATGAAATTTGAAGCCACTGCGTCGAAATAATGGCAGTCGTCATAATCCGCTGTAGACAGACAGTCATCTGGTTGGGCCGAAATCCATGTAGCCCTCTAACTTTTTTCTGAATAGGGGATTGTGAGCTGGCTTTTTATGGACATCATACTTTTATTTTGTTAAGTTACTTTTGTTGTCAGACCCTGTAGTTTCTAGTTATAGTAGCGATGGGGCAGTTGTAATTTGCGGCGTCATTTTGTTGTCCCATGTTTTGAATTAGTTGGTGGGGCGAAATTTGCGATTTTTGGTAGAATGTAGTCGATTTGTCTTTTATAAAGTCAGTGATTTTTGGTATGCCCAAGTCTTGGTGTATGCGTAGGTATGACATGTAACGGGGAGCGTCTACTATTATCCTTAGTAATTTGTTTGGTATGGTTTGCAGCTTCTTTACATTGGAGTTTGCTGCCATACTAAATAATTCATAATGCTAAGTTTTTTCCCCTTCAGGAGGGGATACAGTTGGTAGAGTCGAGCCGAACCTATATTACATGCGTTTTGAATGTGGCTGAGCACCTCGAAGCAATCACACAATGATGCAATCTTTGGAAAATAAAAATTAACCCAGAAAATAGTTAGGCAATTATGTTTACAAACAGATTGAGGAAACCTAACCAGAAAATCTCGCTAAACGGAGTGGACCTCTCACGGAGCAATTCGGTAAAATATTTAGGCTTGAAAATTGATAATCCGCTGTAAAATAGCCTTCATTTACTTTACTTTGGTGGGTGGAGAGACAGAGCTATAGTGTAAGGTTGCATATTGGACAGTTGCTCATCCTGTTTCTGGCTCTAACGAGGCTTTAGCTGTATTAATTTCATTTCAACTCTAACAACTGTTCCAATCTTGCGATAGGTTACTTGTTTACAGTCTTCCAGGTTACAACATTAAAAACATTTCAGCAAAGGGGTGCATAATGTGAACCAACTCAGCGTGGTATAAAGTCAATTCCGTACAGTGGTATGTATAAGATACACCTGCTCTTTACTTGATAATATCACAACTACTTCTTCGAAGACGATCTACTACCTAGTGAAATGATTACTAATTATTAATTACAGGAGCAGCACTTGAGGTACTTAAAAATAAACATGAAACCTAGATTAAGAACTCCGAGCACCGACTTAAACCGTATTAGTTATGACAGAGAACACGCTCAGTACCAAGTGAAATTTGAGGACAAGTTTTCAGATAGTCAATATATGCACTTTATTGACTAACAATAACCGAAGCTATGAATGAATTAACGTTGAAGATGAACTATCCAAATAAAAAAATACACGTAAAGTAACGTAACTCTTAATAATTACAGAAGTAACATGCCAGTGTGGCTGCGCGCACTTAGGTGTCACTTCACAGGACCGGGGAGATGCAAAGGGACCAAGTTCGACTCCTGAAACTCACTTACCTTGGCCGTCCTGATTGCGTTTTTTTTTTTTTTTTTTTTTTTTTTTTTTTTTTTTTTTTTTTTTTTTTTTTTTTTTGCGGCAATCATCTAGGCGAATGCTGGGAGGGTCTATAATCTCCGACTCATAAACTGCATATTTCACGAACAAAAATTCACTTATCATAAGAACACAAGTCACATGACTCTCAGACAACTACACAAACTTTCGACTCTTACGATAAATGCTGCAAGTCCAACAAATCTGCTTCTGACTATGTTGGGGGCCAAGAAACCCCTCTCCTTCTCTTTACTGCTCTGGTAGTACTGTCTACGTAATCCAAAGTGTAACGAGACAAAAAAAAAAAAAAAAGGTAGTCGGTGATGCCTTTCTGAATAATTTGAAATCGAAATACTGATTTGTATTATTCAATACCAGCTCTGCGAGTGTAGTGGGTAACGATAAGCTATGACAGAGAAATTCAGCCCGTTCATATGATGTTTCTGTAACGTAGAGTATTTTATGAAACTTTAATCTCGTAATATAGAAATGTTGTAAGCTTTTTTTTTTTTTTTTTTTTTTTTAATTGGGCCTCCTTCCTCCCCTTCAGCCCTTCCTTTCGCTCTCCAGATAGTTGGCTCTTTGCCTGGCTCTTTACCTTTTTATTCCTTTCCTAGACTTCTTACATTTATTTCAATATTGAAACAGTTACTTTCAACTTAGTCACGAGGAACATTCTTTAAGTTCTGTCCTCTAGTTTAGAATTATGTAGTCGTTCTTCTTTTATTTGTTGTTTATTTAAACGGTATAATTTTCTCTAAATATTTTGCGAGAGGAGTTTGCTCATTTTTTCTCCTCTTTTTGAATCTGTGGTAGTCTACCACAAGTTGGACCCAGTAGTCCTCTATATTTACATTCTTTTGAGAGAATATATAGTATATGGTGTTCCCCATTAGCCATATTAGGGCGTCTCTTTTCTGTTGTGAAGTGGATGTCATATCTGGTTTCAGTAAAAATTCAGGACTTATTCTTCTCGTTGTGGTGTCTAGTATGTATGCTGCGGTGCGCCTTGTCCAGTTCCAAATGTCTTTGACACGGTGGCAGGTAATCCTATGGAGTAGAGTGTCTGCCATTTGGCAGTAGTTACATCTATCTGTTTCTAGGAGATGGATTTGATTTAGCTTGGTGTTAGTGGCTATTGTCTCATTGACTACCTTGTACCATATTGAATGTACTGATGTCTGTAACACTGGGTTGTGGATATTTGTCCAAAGGTTTTTCCATGAAATATTGGGATACTTTATTTCCTGTCTGTTCCTAGGGGTGTTATCCTTCATAATATTGTATATAATTTGGTTGTCAAAGGCCTGTTATTTTTGTGTTGGAGCTTCAGGTAGCTGAGTTCCAAGTAGAAGAGTTGTAAGTATTTCATCTGATTTGGTATTCCGGCCATACTGATAGGTGGTGTCATGCTGTGTGGCTTATATAGGTCTATCACGTGTGCTGTAATGCCTTGCGGATTCCTGCATTTTTGCATGCAGCATATGTTTAACGAAGAGAGCTTTGCTCTTCTTATATACATCGACAAGGCCAAGTCCCCCTCTTTTCTTTTCTAGTGTCAGTGTTTCGACTTTAACTTTGAAGATTTCTCCTCTATGTATAAAAAAAGCCAACCGCAGACATAATACTTCGTGCTAGAGGCGTAGAAACTGGGAGTATTTGCGACGTGTACCATAGCTTCCCAAGGACAAATGTGTTAATTAGTTGTACTCTCTGTATCATATTAAGATTCCTCACGGAGTGTTGTTGGAGGCAAGCTCTAATTTTGGCTAATAGGTTCCGCCAATTTGTTGTCGCACTTTTTTGCAGGCATTTTTGGAATTTGATTCCCAAGAGGTTGATTTCCGAGTTTTCTTCTAGCCAGGAGGGTTTACTATGCCTCAAACCCGCTCCAATATCCATGATTTTTGATTTTTTTATTTAGTACTGCTCCAGAGCATTGACAGTAACTTTCGATGGTTTGTTTTGCAAGCTCAACGTCTGTCGTATCTTTCGCAAAGACAACTACATCATCCGCATAGGCCCGACAGATCACTTTCCCGATTCCTATGTTTATTCCGGTTACTGTTTCTGTTAATTTTAACAATAGTGGCTCTAGTGCTATTGCAAATAGAATCATAGATAGGGGACAACCTTGTCTTACTGATCGCCTAATTCGTATAGGTCCACTCATCGTCCCGTTGACGATTATTTTCGTTGTGGCCTTGTTTAGTAAGTTATGTACTATGTTGGATATCTCTTCTCCGAATCCCATCTTTACCATCGTTTGTTTTAAAAAGTTATGGTTAACTCTATCGAAGGCTCGGTCAAAATCTAGTGACAAGATGGCACCCTCTGAGTTGCTTGTGTTCATACTGCCTATGACATCGCGATATTCCGACAGTAGTTGGATAATTGATCTGTTGTATCCAACTGCAGGGTTTTTTATCACCTTGTGTATTTTGTCTTTTATTCTGTGTGCTAACACCCTAGCGAATATTTTATAATCACTGTTCAGTAAGGTTATAGGTCTGAAGCTCTTCATATTTTTGGCTTTCGTATTTTTGGAGACTAATATGTTACGCCGTTCACAAATTCCTCAGGTAACGTTTTTTGTTCCATAATCTCATTACATATTTGTATAAGTTTGTCTTTTAACTGACTCCAAAATGTTGCGTAAAACTCTATCCCGATGCCATCTGGTCCCGGCGATTTGTTTTTGGGGCTTCTTTGGATTGCTAGGTAAGCTTCTTCCACGTCAATTTCCTTGTTGAGTTCTGTTCGATCTTCGTCGTTCAATTGTTTTTCTATCGAATCTAATATTCCGTCTGGGGCTGTGGAACTATCTGCTTTTTCGAATAGCTGCTTATAATGATTGTGAACTTGTTGTTTTATTGTATTTTGTGTTTTGATGATTGCTCCTTCTTCTGTTATCAACTCCGTAATCAGATGTCTTCTTGCTCTGCGTTTTTCTTGGACCAGATGATATATTGAAGCATCTTCCGAGGATATAGCATTGTGTACTCTGCTTCTAATTTTAACTCCTTCAAGTTGTCTCCTCTTCATTGCAATTATTTTTGCTTTGATTTTCTTGATCTCAAGAATGTATTTCCTTTCTGTTTCCACCTTTTTATATAGCTCTCTCAAACATAGATAGTGAAATTCTTCTTTTTGCCGTTGCCACCTCTTTATTTCGATGCTATAGGTCTTTAGCATTCGTTGGATCCTGGGTTTCGCCAGTTTTATCCACCATTCTATGGTTGACGGAAATTTCCGAGTTTGGCTGCAGCACTGTATCCATGTATCTGAAAAGTTCTGTTGTAGCTGGCGCTGCTCTAGAATAGAGGTATTTAGTTTCCAGTATCCCCGCGCAATGTATATATTTTGTTTCGCTAGGTTTATTTTACATTGGTATGCTACATGGTCCGAAAATTCAACCGGCCAACGCTCTGTTGTTTGAAGTTCGCTCTTCAGCTCTTGGCTGATGTAAATACGGTCTAGTCGTGAAGCTGATTTTCCTGTCGTATATGTAAATCCTATGGTGTTTCCGTTTAATACTTCCCATGTGTCTAGTAGTTTGAGATTGCTTATGATGTATTCCAATTCTATGCTTTTGTTGCAATTGGGTGACTGGTCTTTCTGATGTAGGACGCAGTTGAAATCTCCTCCTAAAATAGTTTGTCTGGTATTCTTACCCATGTGTAAGGTTAAACTATTTTTAAAATATGACGCCCTCTTGGCTCGTTGGTTGCTGCCTGGAGGGAGCATATACATTTATTATTCTGGTATTGGCTATTGTGCAAGCTATAGTTCTTCCTTCTTCTGATCTTGTTACATCTAAGGTTTCAATACCTAGCTTGGTTAAAATTGCTGTTCCGAGGCTTATATCGCCACCTGTGTTCGTTATAGAGTTGTAGCCGGAGATTCTGTCCAGGTTTATTGCGTTTGTGACTTCTTGCAATAGTAGTATGTCAATGTTTGCGGCTCTCACATAGTCTTGCAGCATTTCCACTTTAAGAGGGCTTATAATTGAGTTTATATTTAACGTTGCCACGGTGTACGTTTGCATCATACTGTCAGTGTGTTGCATTCAGACAATGTGCGTTTCTACGATTGGAACTTCCTGCTGCTCGTCGTCCGCCCAACTATACGGCGTACTTCCTACTTCGGTCCCTGCGCCTCTGCGCCTGTTTGGGTTTGGAGTTGGCTCTGTGTTGCTAGTTGGCTGATTCTTCTCTATTGGTTGTTTCTTTAGTTTTTTCCCACTTCCTTTGACTTCTTCTGTACTTTCTCTCTCTGTTGACGTTTCCCTACTTTGCTTGGTTTTGGTCTCCGTTTGTTTCCTTGCACGGCGTTTCTTACAGAGTTTGGCGACCGTTGGCCTCGTCCACTCCGTTTCTTCTGCTGTGGATGGAGGGTCAGTTGTCAGCATCGGTTCTTCCTTTCCGTGATCTGACTCGATGTTGTCGTCAGTTCCCATCGTGTTTTCGAGAGGTTTTTTATTTATTTTCTGCTTTTTCTCGTCCGTGTTTGTTTTTGTTTTGTCATTCCAGTCTTCTTGTTGTTTAGTTTGGAGGTTTTCACTTATTTTGTTTCTGGTTTGGCGTCCCTCGGTCGCTCATATTTTCTTCAGTATTCTTTGTATTGTACATTTTTTTGTGACTTATTTCTTTTTGTATCACCGTCTCAGGGGGGCACAAGTCCGTTTTCATAGTGGTGGAAAACTGCTGTTGGTTTCCTAATGCGGCCTCTTCATTTTGTTTTGTTGTTTCTGAGCGCTTGGCGTATGTTAACGGTAGTGTTGTCGGTTGCATGCGAGGGCAGTTTGCTCTGATATGTTCTATTGAGTTGCAAATAGCACAAGTTCGTGGCTGCCCGTCGTATACAACGAGTGCTCTGAATCCACTTACGTTTATGTATGATGGTATGTGTTTTGTTATTTCCATTTTAACTATGCGCACTCCGTTTATCTTCTTAAATCGGATATTGCCTCCCCATTTATCTTCTGTAATTTCTATCACATTTCCGAAAGGTTTGATCGCCTGTAGAATCAGTTCGTTGGATATTTCAAATGGCAGATTTAACACTCTTATCTGTCTTTTGCCCATTCCTGCGTTTGTTACTTGAACATTACTTACATTCCCGTCGGCATGGTGGAATTTCAATTGCCTGTATTTCTTCTATTACGCTTGACACAATATTCCTCACTTGTCATTTTGACAAACACACAGTTTTGGAATGAATCTAATTGAATTCCCAATATTTCTTCATCTATTAATTTTACTTTGTCGAACAGCCACTCATGTATCTCGTACGCCGTTGGCCTTACGAAAGCACGATCGAATGTGAATTTTACGGTGTTTTTTCTTGTTATAGCGGTGGCTGCCATTTCTTACCTTTAACTGTAGTACTCGCCTCTACTCGGCTGAGAAGATGGTTTTCTATTACACTCACACAAAACTTCTACACTGCACACTACTGTTGATCGCTGCGGCGTTGACCGACTACACGGATGTTGTTGCAAACACGTCCGTACCTGACGGCCGCTGACAGCGGACGCCAGTGGTCGGCGAGTGCTTTCAATAAACCTATATTTAAAATAATAATAAAAACACACTGTAACTGCAATAGGAAACTAACAAACTTACATTTTTCCCTTTCTAATCATTAAATTTTACTGCAAAAAAGCTATGCCAGACGTTTGAACCAAACTGCTTCCGATTTTCTTCTTTCTGTCTAGTATGGCGTAATTTTAACGGCCACGTTGGCCAAATCTCCTCAGCGTTTTTTAAGTAGGAGAAATAGTACCATTTTGTCAAGTAGTTGATGACGTAGTCCATTTAGAATAATGAGATTGTTTTGTGTGGCCTTAATGGCCTTAACTTGGGAGCAGTTTTTGTAATGCACAAAAATTCCACCACTGTAGTTGCTGAACAGCGAATCCGAATCATAGAGGAATCACAACACCTTTGACCAGCAGTGATGGTAACGTTTAAAGTCCTTAAAAACTGAATTTCGCGAAGATTGTTTATATCCTCCTCATTGAGGTATAGCCATTGGGTCTAAAACATGACGTCCAGTTCCTGTCCTCTTGGAGTTTCAGCTCAAAGTCAAATCCTATCCACGCAACGAAGAATGTTTACATCGCAAGATTTACGGAAAACAAAAGTCGCTTGTAAAGTTCAACAGTCCCTGTAAAGTCGAGGACGGCTGCATCCCTTCAATCTGATTTTTTTTACTGTGTCTCTGTGTCTCAACGACGGCAGGTTCCTTAGAGGCGGGAAAGGACTGGGCACCATGAACGGGATGGATCCATTGCGATATTAACCTGTAGCTATTTATGGAAACCATGGAAAGTCTGGTTGGCTGGACCGGGATTCTAACTAGTGTCCTTCCGAATACCATGCAACCCCCCCTTTTTTTTCTCTGTTTCAATCTGAGATACCTGCCGGTTTATACAGGGTGTTTCCGTGATGATGATAAAAATGTGTCAAAAGTGATGGATAACGGAAAATGTTATAATCTGACGTAAGGGAAAAAGCATTAGTCGAAAATCATAATCAAAACCCTTTATTTGTTGTTTGTAAACGTTCGGTGTCAACCCGAACAGATACGTCCATGATGAGGCAGCCTCCACCTTAATCATTGCGTTACCTGAAAAGGAAGTAGAGTTGTTGCTTCGTGGCCAGTTGTTCATCTGATGCAATGTTTTCTTGTTTGGTCATATGAAATAAGACGCACCTGAAGGGTATCTCCAAGCATGAATTACGCTGCCTGCGCAATCGTTAAAACGACACCGGGTTTCTAGTCATTACAGAATTTCCTGCATCTTCTAAATGAATTCGCAGCTTCTAAAAATAAATAAAAATATTAGATCTGCCAACAAACGTTTGTCAGTACTGTTATTCTACTTTCATAGGCATTCCAAAACAATTTAGGCTTATAATCTGCGATTCCGTTTCCATTTACGGTTCAAGTTGTTTCTTGTTCACTATCGAACGTTTTTACCCATCACGGAACCACCATGTACACAGGGTGTTTCCGTGATTATTATACATACTTTCAAGGATGTTGAACAAGGACAAATGTAACAATTTGAGGTAAGTGATCCTGAAACGAAAACTACCCGGTTTGCAGTTATAATCAAAATCTGCTCAGTTCTGCCCCAACTTTCGATTCCTGATCATGACCAGGATTCCTGCTAAATACTCCCAAACTCTCAGATAATTTTCCCCAGTTGATGAACTAGAATTGGCGCAAGAAACTTGATGTCAGAGCATCGAAAATCCCTAAGTGTACGGTACAGTATTAATGAATTCCATTTACTGCACAAGTTTCACAAGCTGCTACATTTACAACAGTTGCACAAAATGCCGTCCTACAGCACAATGCAGGCAGGCATGATGGCATCGTCACATAAAGTTCTGTCGTAGCCGTTCTAATATCCCCGATGTTGTTTGAACAGTGTCACAGGCAGCAAGAATTCTCCATTCTCGACAGGCGTCTCGTACACAAGACTTCTCACTTGGCCCCACAAAAAGTAACAGAGTCAGGTGCGATCGGGTGAACGTGTTTGCCGCGAGAAAGGACCTCCTCTGTCTATCCAGTTTTCAAGGAATGTCTGACTTAGGTGTTCACGAACCCCCAGTCCAAGGTCATGTTCTATCGTATTGAAAACACACCCGTTGACGAATAACAACTGGGGCATTTTCCAAGAACTTGGGTAGTATGTCTTTGATAAACACTGTATTCCACTTTCAGATTTATCGCTTACAACTTTCAACTTTCTCTATCAACCCAGAAAGTTTGTAACATCACCTCGGAATCCCCTGTATGCAGAATCTACCAAGCAGATAGAGGGCAGCTACACCTACAAAGAGGCTCTTTCACCTTCCAGGAACCTTTCTTCGAAAGCAGGTATCAGACCTGCGCAACTAAACCGATGAAACCTTCTTTTTTTGTGCCGGAAGTCGACAGGAGCGGGTAAATAATTGTATCATCTGGTGCTCGGAGATTACACCTTGTAATGGAGACTCCCGCGGCGCCCACAATGGATATCTGTGTCTCCCCGCGGGGCTTCGAGACAGATGTCTGGCGAGGCGGCGGTCATTACGGTAGCAGCTCCACCACTTGCCACCGCACTCCACAACTACAATAGCCAAGGGCCTCCACAATGCGACACACGACTGTGAAATTCATCAGCGGAGAGGCCTCAGGAAAAACAGCCCTGCTCGCACGCACTTACGCATACGCGGGAGGCCCTCGAAATATATATATAAAAAAAGGAGTGGGTGGGGAGAGCGGGCGAAGGACGCTCGGAAGCCCGCCCGGGTTCGTTCGCTCCCTTCATACCTCACACAACAAAGCGCCTATTGTTATTCGGCCCGGCTGTTTTCTTCATTTTCATATTTTCGTCCCCCGCTAGGGCGCGACGTGGCCCTCACACGTTCATTGTGTTTGTGTGTGTGTGTGTGTTGTGGTTAGCACGGTCGCTCTCCTTGGCTCCGTTATTGATCATAATGACATATCTCGTCCTGTCGACACTCGGCTTGTGACAAAAACATAATATCGCCAGCCGGGCCAGAGCGGAGCAGACAGAGAGAGCGACGCTCGGCCGACAGCCAGCACAAAGATTTTCTTTCGGCACGTTCCTTGCCCTCTTCTCTCCGCGCGCCTTCTTCTCCACCTCTTTCGCCGTTCTACGCCCGCGCCGCTTATCGATTCCTTTCCCGGGCCCGGGTGGGCCCAGCAAGAGAGTACGGGCGCATAGGCGTGGTTCTGCCCGTCTGACGGACACTTTGCGCCTCTCGAGGTGCGGGAGTGCGTGCCACCAGGAGCAATAACTACACAACCGCCACGCTACACGGCAGCGACTATTTCATTAAGGCTTTCAGTGTCCGAGTTAACAAGGTTTATGACCAGAAAATCACATACTTTAAACATCTATAACTCAACCCCGTTTGCTCAGATGCTTCAGTACCGTTCGAGTCTTGTTGGTGGAAGAAATTTTCACCACTGGAACTTCCGGTAGAGTGACAGAGGTGGTGGTGCAAAATTCCTAATTATCAGATCGTACATAAAAACCTCTTAGCTGTGCGTGTGGAATGAGGGAAAACGGTAATTCGGATGAGGATTCGCCATAGGATAGGAACGTCTTTCGGAAGGGTAGGCCTGAGCAGGCTGCACCTCTCCCTTACTTCATCTCTCATCGACAACACAGGCATCGCTCTACTCTGAACATACATACTATTACAGCCATTCACACTTACAACAAACACAATGTCACACTGTGGAAAGCAATGGGAAGACATCTTAATTCATCTCACCGGGATGTCCAAATGGAGGCGTATTAATGTCAATAGTGAACGACTACTGCCGGATTTCTGGCATAGAACTCAGTTTTGGACGTTTGAACCATCTCTAACCATGCCTCGGAAACACTAATCAGACCCCATCTTCCTCACTGCTGCTAGATTGCTTAATAAACTTAGCTTTGAAATAAGAATGGAAAAAAATAGCATATTCAAAAAAAATATATCACTTGTCCCAGTATTAGCTATTCTGTCTCTTCCTGCTGTCTTTCATTGTTTCTATAACCTTCGCTCTACTGCTATTGGTTGTTTACGGAGCCTTCTTATTTTTTATTCGTTTTTCAACAATATTAATAAGGTATTATTTGGTATATTAGATATTAGTTAAATATTAATAGTATCCAGAATCTTAAAGAGTTTGACATAAACCCCTTGTACGATGTATGAGAGATTATAACACCTTAAATTAATCCTTTAATTAAATAAACTATGTGACAGACTTTCACCGATAACCTGCTATTTTTATGCCAGCAAAAGTTTAAACAGCGCAACGGTAAGACTTGTAACTGTAAACGTTGGCACACTCAGATTTCCTGTATAGGTGGTTTCCAGCAATCATGGTAGTTAAGTTACCATGCCCCTAAATTGAAGCAAAAGTCGTGTACTTTGGCTGTCTGTAAATTTTTCGACTTCTACTTCCATGAACGCTAATCTGTTCTAATAAATAAATACACATTATGTCGTAACAAACGTACATACTTTTTTAGAGTTTGACAATCATACAATTTTAGTGAAACTTCGTGTGTTGTTTTTCATAATTGCCGTCAAGGCTTAGAACTTATCACCGATGGTGGTGGGTGAGCGGTAACGCACTGGCCTCGAATTCCGGAAGTCAACCATATTTCCATTTTCCACACTTTCTCCAAATCACTCCAGGCGAATGCAGCGATAATTCCTTCAAAAGCACGTGGCCCCCTTCCTTACCCCCTCCCTTTCCCTCCTCTAATCACCTCGATGTCTACGAGACGTACAGCCGTAAAAATAGAAAACTTATCAGACTGCCCTCAGTTCTCCTAATAAATAACCAATACATAAAATAACCAAATTTGGACACAATGGTTGACTGCACAGCAGACGTTATTAATTATTGATTCATTTGATTATGTATGTTTCGCCTCATGATTTGAATTAATACAGTCAACTAACATAGCAAAGTAAAGTTTAAGGTAAACCAGTTTTGTTCACTTTGCTTAGTGATTCACCGCTGAAAATTATGTTGTTCATGAATGTCTCGTGCCCGAGTCAACAGTTTCATCTACATCTACATATACATATATACTCTGCAATTCACAAAATTGTGGGTGGCAGAGGGTGCTCAGCACCAAAGCTAATCTCTTTGCTGTGCATTTCCAATCCCTAATGGTACGAGGCAAAAAAGAATTCATATAAGAATCAGTCTGCCACCTTATTTCTCTAATTTTATCTTTCCTGTCCTTCCGACTCAAATAGGTTGGTGGAAGAAGTATTTCTCTACACTCAAAAGTGAAACTGGGAGTACGCATGTTTTCCAATAAGTTTAAACGAAACGTGTGTCGTCTATCTACCAGAGACTCCCAACCTAATCTACTAATCAGTCTGTGACGCTTTCATAAGGACTGTAGCAAGCGGTCACGAATCGAGCGGCTCTTCTCTGTACTTTCTCTATACTTTCGATCAATCCCTTACGAAACGGGTCCCAAATGGCACAACAATAATCCAAATGTGGACGCACAAGAGATTTGTACGCTATCTCCTTTGTTTGTTCATTACAATTTTTCAAGATTCGACCTATGAAATGTGTATGTCCCCATTTCATGTTCCTTTGTACTGTTACTCCCAAATATTTCATAGAATCGATCATATCAATAACTGAACTGTTACCTCGTATTTCTGAACAATCGGATTCTTTTTGTTAGTTATGCTCATTGTCTTGCACTTTTTACAATTTAGAGTAAGTTGCCACTCAGCGCACCAAGCCGAAATAACATCCAAATCGCGCTGAATTCTCTAAGCAAATCGGCCAAATTTCTTACTTCCCTAGAAATAACCGCATCATCAGCAAACAATCTATAGAATTCTCTAATGGCCAACTTAATTGCATCAGCAACTTCTGGCGCCATTGGCAAAATGTATAACTTGAAATGCAAACGTACACCCCAAATCAACGATCTTTAAATGCCAGTCTTGTGAAACACACGTTGTAGTGATTTGTTTAGACGACGGGAGAAGCTTGATCAGCAAGTAGCGTCCCGACCTAGTTATTCCCCATGCAGAGCCGAAAACCACTCTGAAAATAGTTCCTATACCATTAATATATTTTGGCTACACTATTATGACCTTTACCACACTCAAACAGGAAATTACGCCAAAGTGATGTTGCAGAGTTCGAGTCGTGAAACTAAAACACACAGTGAGCACTTTTCGATGCAGTGAATGCAGTCACTGGAGCTTGGCGCGACTGAATTTGCAGCACTATTGGAATAAAACGTGAAGCGTTTTCCGACAATACGGCACTTCAAGCAATTCTGCAAGTCATCCTCAATTTTTCCTGTGCTTTAAAAATTGTTAAGTCCTTTCTGAAGCACCCTAAATACATATTCTGGCCTTCTCTGTGTCCCTTTTGAGCATCTATGGTACTTACAAAATCGATTTTTTGTTTTTGATGGTTTCAAAATTAAAAAGTAGTGAATTCATTACGGTTTGTAAACTCCACTGAGTGCATTTTGTAATGAGTGACTCCACGTTGATCGTTTATAATACCTTGTATTCAATCACAAAACCTACCTTTGTTCCTTTAAAACGATTAAACAACTAGAAATGGAGTTACACTGATGATTTTTTTTTTCTCGTAATAGCTATATTAAAATCAGACATTTTCAAGGCGTACTTTCATTTAGACCAAAATTCCGTAACTGTGTTAATTCTGTATATTAGATATAGAAGGCAAGGTGAGCTCTCACAGTTTCAGAATTTGGTGGTGGGATGATCCTTATCAGATCTAACCACGTTCGTTACAACCCAAAAGTTGATAACATTTCGTGCTCTTAGCAAATTTGACTTAGGATGATCGATTATATTTTCAAGGAGTGTACTATAGCTGGCTTCGTTTATCTAGATATGGTTGCAAGTTTCTTCATTTCACTGTTAGATAAGTTGAACAAGATATACCCCCTCACTATCAGGAACACGGTGCACCACCTCATTTAATACCACACAGCATTTCGGGATTTCCATGATGTCCAGGTCGTGCAGGCCAATTGCATGGTACTCTCGCTCCGTCTTTAACTGAAAATCTAGCTGGGCTTACGAATCGAATCAATTCCGCAATTACAGAAATGACGTCTGGTTACATTGGACCGAGTTTGACAAAAAACTGATTTCCAGTAGAGTGTCAGTCCCATCTGCCATGCCATTCACATCGACCCATGTCGGCGCTTTAAAGTTTACACGTCAAATTTTTTATCGCAAATTGATTGTTTACCGGATCATGTAAGTTATCTAGATAAATTTCAACATGATTTGAAATTTCTTATTAGATGTTTCAAGCACCCTGTATTGTTCGGCGTACAGCTGTAGCAAGTCCTTAATAAGCATGAAGAATATTAGGCTTGATTTTCCTGTTAGTGTAGTTTTTCAAGCGGAATATGGGTTCATTGATGGCATTAACCTAGGCGACCAAAGAAATCCGCCGAAACCATATTCGGGCCAGTCGATGCGAGATTTGGAACTGGCCCCTCTGTACCTCAATGTCCAGTAAGGCGACTTTTTAAAACGTTGTAAGATGATACCAATCAATTGATTTCCAGCACTTGAAATATTATTACACCAGACATTGGCCTATTGGGAAATGATACAAGAAGATTTCATGGTCCACTCCACTAGATATCGACAACCTATCTTCCGTCGATGTTAGATCTAGAAATCCAATCTGGCAAGACATTAACCTTTCGCAACCATACCACAATGGAACAAGAAGTTACATAGTGGTCAAGATCTAAAACCATCAACACTTAACAAAAAACTCAACTATCAGATGTCAAGCGTTTCACGGATATGCATAGTCAATGTCGGTAAATGTTATATAATAGGTCGACCAGCCCGAAGCCAATGCAGTAAAAGGAGTGGAGGGGGGGGGGGACAACGTTGAAAACTTGCTACCTGCCACAACACTTCTTGAGATAATCACAACGACCTGAACGAGGCTATGCCAGTAGCAATACAATGACTCAACAATCTCTATGTTGGACATCTGATACCATATGTTTTTCATCTGTAAGGGATATTTGTTTTTTCTTACTGTTGTCAGTAATATGTTGGTTCTTTTACTTATACTTTGTCATATTTCGTTTGTAGTACCAAATATACAATACATACAATACTCTTGACCAAACTGTCTGTATGTATGGGACCACTCGAGATAATGCAGAATTGCTTTCTCGCTGTCGAAATTGCTTTTTGCTTCATTAAATAAATCTTATGGCAAGGAATGCAATATGACTATAGTTATCCTATCTATATTGCACTGCTATCTGTAATTATCAGAACCTTATTTTATTCCATCAGCATAATCCTGAATCCATCAAACTTTGACTTGTATTGATGATCGTCTATAAACAGATGTTTTTTTCCGCCATGTTCGTATTCCATAGAAATTAGTTCTTTTTGAAATTACTGTTATAACAAAACAGTCGCTAAGACAACACGGCCGATGGAAGTGTTAGTGGTGGTTACTACTGCTAACTTACGCACTTTACTAGCTTATACGAAATCACATTTCAGTCTAGGCAGTAATTTTGGCATTTTGGTGTTAAAGCACATTTCCGTCATGCCTTTCAGTTTTAGTGTATGCGGGGCGCACATATTTTGTATTCTCATCTAGTACCTGTAATGCCATTTTCTTTATTCGTTTCAGTTTCACCAACCTCACAAATACGAATTTTCATAAATTTTTTAGTGCAGCTGTTTGTTGAGCATACAAACATCAAAGTAGTTACTAAAATTCTGAGTCATTTATTTTCTCATTGGCCTGTCATCCGGTCGTACGATATGTTCATCCACAACAAGAATTTGCAAATCGCATTGCGTAGAAAGACGTGAGATTTGTAAAAAAAAAAAATACTTGATGTTAGCGTTTATTTTGTTAATTACTTACACCACTAATATGCGTTAAGATCTTTCGTTTCCCTCATTTTCCAAAATTTCGAATGTGATCAGCTGCAAGAAAATCAGAATCGCTGCACGACTATCTGAATGAACAATGGTAATAGTCTGCATCAAAAATCGTATTCCGTTTTTTTAGAGGATTGATTACATTAACCTCAAAATAAATTCTTTACTGAAAATTTACATACTCCTAATTAAAACAGTGCTGATTAATGATCGTCTCTAGCATTGGGGAGGACACAAGTTCGATACCCGGTTTGGTAATCCTGATTTCAGATTTCCATGGTTGACCGAAATAGTTCCGCGGGAATGACTGGATGGTCTCTTGAAATGACTAAATTGCCAGGTTCCTTCCGTTTCTTCCTCTAAATCAATTTCCGTCTTAAGGTTTAGACGTCAACGCATCGGCAATCGCTGCTCTTCGCCAGTTCTAGAATTTCGTATGTTTATTTTATTTTTTATTTTTTTTATTTTTTTTAATGACCTTCGGTCTATCGACCATACGGCCAGCTTCAACATTTACATTAGTTTAAACAAGTAGAATAATAAAGTCATATTTCACATTGGGTCATAAAATAAATCAGTAAAACAATGTTGGTATAATCTTCGTATGGACAATAACATTCAATACAATAACACTCGACGTTTTATGTTAATCTCCTAACAGCCAATGTACAACAAGGATCGTTACATTTAGTATAACTGTAAGTAAATTACATGATTTATGGAGGCCTTTTTTATTATTATTGTAAGTGCTTTCTTTATAAAGAGATATTAACACACTAGTTCTAGTTGAAATTGTTCCCTATTTTCTCTGATTGAACGAGCGTTCCATTGTATAGCTTAATTTCTCCCATCTTGTTGTAGAATATTTGACAGAGTTTCTAAAATTATTGTTGGATTAAATGTACCGCTGTTGGAGTTTTGGCTTCTTGGATCAGAAGCATAATTAGATTAAATATTTTTTCTAACAAGGTTCTGTTTTGGTATAATGTATCTCGGCAGGTTGGTTGACGGCATTTGGTTGTTGCACTGCATCAGGCTGTATGTTGCGGGTGATTTGAGCGCCCTCCCAGGGCAGGGTGCCGGTTTGAGGTTTTTCGATCAGACTGACTGGGGTGGCGAGATGCTGGTTACTCGTGATAATTGGAGACATGGGACCATTGTATGTAAACAAATGTTGTCTTAGATTTGTAGATGAGTTTTCTTTAGTAAACCGAGAGTTTTTATAGGACTTTGGTCCTTTTGACCAGACATATCTATTGATGAGGTTTTGTTCAATGTTTTGCTGAGCAGAGCTTGAAGATTCTGGCTGTATAGAGAGCAAACTTTCTGTTCGTGGATGTAAAGATCGAGGAGGATCTGCAGCGGTATTTTCATAACTGTGTAGCAACGGGAGCTCAAGTACACTGGGTGTATTTACTACTGTTTGCATGGGTCCCCCACTGCGAGCTGATGGTGCCTGTGCGACTTGGCGTGCCGCGTCTGCGGTCGGTAGTTGTTGTGGTGTTATGGTCAGATGCTGCGTCTGTAGTACTGGCTGTTGTGGTTGTGCCTGTAGTAGAGGTGACATTGACTGTTGTGTTGAGTATAGAGTAGGTAGACAGTGCTGTAGTCGTGCTGGTAGAGGCGGAAATTCCGTGTGGACTACTGAATTGTGGTGTAGAAGAGGCCACCTGAGCGTAGCCACGAAATTGTTGTTCTCTGTCAGGAAAAGTAGCGTTTGTTCTGAACGCGATGGCTTGTTTTACTTCCCGGTGTTTGAGATATACTGGGCAATTCCTGTCTGTAGCATGATGTTGGCCACGACAGAGGCGCAGCATATAGTTGAGAGATTATTACAGTTGACCGCCAAGTGGGGGCCAGCACATCTACTGCATCGTGGCTCACGAGATTTACATTGGCCTTGACGGTGGCCCAGCCGTAAACAAACAGCACACTGGATAACGGGGGAAACGTATGGTTCCACAGCACATCGGGTTCCGAGTATCGTTACATGGGTCGGTAGGCTCTGAGATCGAAAGGATACCAAACAAACTGGTATGGCTACTACAAGATCTTGGTTCGACTGACTCCTTTTGGTGAAGCGTTTAATACGCACTACTGGGACAGGGGAGACTATTTCTTGTACAAGTTCTTACCTCACTCAGGGAGGTGTCCACATTCCCTTATAATTCCCTGTTTGTGGATCAAGAAGTTAGGAATGTATACTTCTAAGTTTTTTGTTTTGAAGATTTCTAGTTGTACTATTGAATTGGCGACACCTGCAGTGCTAGCTTCAATTCTAAGACGGTTTTTCCCCATGGAGGTGATGTTGATAATGTCCCCTTTTTATAGTGTTGTTATGCTGGAATATTAATTTACCTATAGCCATTGGATGCAAGTTTCCGACATTCCTATCCAGGCTCTCTACGAAAATATAGTACGGACCACTGTCTGTAGGGTGTATCTATTGTCTTTGCTTCTATAAGTTGGAGCTATCGAATCAGACTGCGTGTGGTTAGGACTAGATTGGTCTAGTGCCGTAGCTAGGGATAGATTAACCTCGATGGACCTTGTTGTATCGAGCATATCTGCTTCTTCCCTCTGTTCTGTTAGTTGTGGGACTACCTTTGTCTGCCCATTTCTGGTCTCTGCACACATCTACGTTTCACTGGTTGGTTTGACTCACCCGTAATTGTAGGATTGTCGCCTCTCCGAGCCATGTGATGAATGGCTGCGCCTAGAGGTAAGTGCGGGTCCTGTTGTGGGACGCCTCCCGGCCCAGTTTCCATCTCCAGATACTGCCTCTGTTGTTGATGCTGCTGTTGATGATGTTGTTGACGCTGCTGATGCTCTTGCTGCTGTAACTGCTGCTGTTGATGCTGCTGCTGTAACTGCTGCTGTTGATGCTGCTGCTGTTGCTGCTGCTGATGCTGCTGCTGATGTTGTTGCTGCTGCTGCTGCTGCTGTAACTGCCGCTGCTGCTGCTGCTGCTGTTGCTGCTGCTGTTGACGCTGCTGATGCTCTTGCTGCTGTAACTGCTGCTGTTGATGCTGCTGCTGTAACTGCTGCTGTTGATGCTGCTGCTGTTGCTGCTGCTGCTGATGTTGTTGTTGCTGCTGCTGCTGCTGTAACTGCTGCTGTTGATGCTGCTGCTGCTGTTGTTGTAGTTGCTGCTGCTGGCGCTGCTGATGTTGTTGCTGTAGATGTTGGAGTTGTTGATAGCATTGCTGCTCTTCTTCTGAGGTGTGAGAGGTAAATAGCTGCTCGTTTGCTGATTTTGCTGTTTGAGTATGTAGCATATCACTCGTGGTATAGATCACTGATTGTGAGACTGGAATTGGGATGTTTGTGTAGCACGTTTCTAATGCCGTCTTTATAGTCTGTCCCCGTATCAGGCGGGTCAGCCATCATTTAGCTGTCCCAAGAAATATTTTAGTAGTATACTAATTATATCACTCGGAAGACTCAGACTGAATGTATTATAAAATAATATAAACACACTCGCGAACTCGAAAACTTCCGAACGAGCTGATCGCGCACACGATGAGAGAGCCGGATGCACAACCTTCCCGGTCGGCTGCTACGAGGATACTGGTTTCGTATGTTTACATTACAACGAAGTTGTCTTGACCATTCTGAAAAACAGATCAAGTGGGAACTTCAATAATGAAGTATTGCATCCATCGTTTATGGCGCTAAAGTGTTTACATAGTGACTGAATGTGAGTCGTCTTGGCTATATTGAAGCTACAGGAAGGATTAATATGTGCATGATAAGTTAATATTGCATTCAAAATTTTTGAAATTAAGATTAAAAAAATATATATATATGTTCAGTTGATCTCAGAGTAACGGTGACTGACCTTATTGTTAGTTTATTTATAGGACGAATTCCTTCAACGTACCGTCAGAAATCGAAATTCGTCGTAAAATAGTTTTTGCAGTTTTGTAAATATGTTTTATAGATTACTTTTTTAAACGTAGTAATAAACATTAGTTACATTTTATTCATTTTTAATTTTATATTGCTAGATGTAGTAGCGCAGTAAGCAGGTTCTTTTTTTTAATTTTGCACACAGCAGTTCTTTTTAATTTCTCAAATAAATACTCTGATGATATGCAGATGTGCTGGAATCTTCCATGTTTAAAATTACACCTAAAGCTATATTTCCACTTTACTCGACATGAACAACGCATTAGGTCAAGTCGCGATGGAGGTGGAATTCTGTCAAATATCGGCAGAAAAATACTTGACAGACCAGCGGCCAACAGTGTATTACCCATTTACTTTCACCATTTTGCCACGAGGTGCAAATATATGGTTTGTTGTGTGGTGGTGTAAACTGACTATATAGTGCTTTCGTGCTTAATTTATGTCCGGTGTATGTTTATTAACTTCATTAAGTTTACGGGGTAACTCGGTTATTTTTATAGTTAGCTTGACTTACAGGTATTAAAACCGAGATTGGATATGCAAAGTGGTATCATTCGTTGAAATAATCGCGTTTTCTCTGCTTAACACTCAAGTCCAGACACATTGGACAGTCAAGAAATAACACAAAAGTCCACAATAAACCGTCATACAGAAAAATGCTTCTTGTAATGTAGTAATTTCGTACGAACTGTAAACGTGACTTCAAATCAAGATAGAAGGAAGAAGAGCGTGTCGTTACTAATGTGCTTGCAATGGTTCTCGCATTCTCCCGTGGCCAGCAGCAGATATTGCCTCTCCGTGCTGCAATATGTAAGCGCACGACCCATAAATTCGATCCTCTTTTTTCGTGTTTTCTTTTTTCCCTCGCATTACCTGGAACACGAAGTCGAAATTTCCCCGATGCCTGCGCGGACTAACAACTTAAGCACGGGGCCCTGGTTATTGCGGTACGTGCAGTAAATTTGCTGGCCTCCTAACTTATGATGGCGGCGGGGGGCAGGTACAACCGGTCTCCTAGCTCCCGCGGCAGGGGCCCCTCCAACATCCCACGCATCACTTTGGGGAGGAATCTCAAATTCAGATCTCAGATTGCTGTCGGAGCAAACAATCGGACTGTTCATAATAGAATGTCAGCTAATCATCACATATCGGTCTCTTGACGGTATTTCGTGGAACTCTTAATTGTAATGAATCATGCACCCCCACCCACCCCCTTTGGGCTCAGGGCTTGGCTGGCAGGGTACGAGAGTTTATGGTGCACCAGAGACATGGATTAAAACTCAAACCTCTCTACAGTGCTTATGGAGGGACGGCATAAAACATTGTTGATGGTATTCGTCTGTTGGATTGGGATATTGATACCGCTGGCCCTAGGTGTCTTTCAGAAGAGTAGGCTGGAATGGGTGGGCACCGGGTTTCACCCTCTACCTTCTTCCATCTTTCATTCACAACAGACACAACACTTTGCACTAACACAGTCATCCCACACTTACTTTTTTTTTTTTTTTTTTTTTTTGTAACTGCTTTACTTCTCTTTTTAACATCGAGGTCTTTAGAGACGGGAAAGGATGGGGGGCATGGATGGGGGCAAGGAATGGGAAGGAATTCGGCCATGGCCTTTTGAAGGAAGCATCCTGGCATTTGCCTGGAGTGATTTGGGGAAACCATGGTAAACCCAAATCTGGATGCCCGGACGGGGATTCGAACCACCGTCCTCCCGAATGCGACGCGAGAAGGCTAACCGTTACACCACCCTGCTCTGTTCCACACTTACAATACTAGCACTGTCACACTGGGGAACGCACAGGAAACAACCCCAGTTCCTCTTCTCATATTTTCCCATTGAGGAATAAATTCCTCTTATAGTAACCAACTACGCCCGGACATGGGCAGTTCGATCAATGAAGAATTTTGAATATTGCAGATTATCGGCCGTCCAGGCGATTATGCCGATCTTCAAACTGTAAATTAGTATCTTTATGTATATGTGTGTGGATGAGAAGAGGGGCCGCCCGTCGCGACCGATCGTGGTTGGTGAATGGTAACGCTCTGACCTCGCATTATGGAGGACGTTGATTCGGATCCCCGTCCGACCAGCCTTATGTGGGGGCTGGAGTGATTTGGAGAAACCATGGAAAACCCAAATATGGATGCCCCGACGGGGATTCGAACCGGCGTTCTCCCGAATGAGAGAGAAATTTGCCATATACTGGTTGCCTGTCTGCTGTGGATACTTGGTGTCTGTCTTCTGCACACACATCGCTTGCACTCTACACTGTTTTCCATTATCATTTGCAGAAGGACTAATTTTTTACTTTGATGGTGTATTTTATTTCCTGCCATCAGTCTTGGCTGATTTGAGGCAGTCTTCCATCGCCTCCGATCTTAAGGTCAAATAGCTTCATCTCAGTATGTTCAACAGAAACTACGCCCTCGTTTACCATTCTCTTAGTGTAATGTTTGTGTTCCTTTACAGTTTTTATCATCAACTGTCTTCTCCTATACAAATTAATCAATCGCAAATTTCTTGAAGTGTGATCATAGATGGTGCCTCTTCTTTCTGTATTACTCTATTATAAATGTCTTCCCTTACCTACTTTTTCCAACAAAAAAAAAAGTGTCCATTACCTCTTTTTTGTGGCCACTTGATTTTCAGCATCCTTCTGTAACAGCACATTTAAAATCCTTTAACATCCCTCCTTTTTATGTACCCTGGAGTACGCTGAAGTCCAAGCTTAAACTGCTTTTGTGTTAAAAAGTTAATGTTTGGAACAAAAACGATTTCTTTTTCTGAAGAAAGTTGTTTTCGGCAGTGCCATTCTGTCTCTGTAATAAGTTTTACGCCGGTCATCAGTTGCAATTTTGTATCTTAAAATAATGATTTCTCTTACATATTTTGCTACAAACGATCTTACGTTCAAATATTTTTTATTCCTTAGTTTGTAAAGGACATTTTGAGCCGCTCTTGTGAAAACATTTAGCGAAGGCAATAACTGAAACTATCATAAACCAAGACTCCATGAACAGTAGTATTTTATTTGATCGCTAAATTTTGTCAACTAAGGAAAAAAAATAAAAAATAAAAATAAAAAATATTAATGGTCATTGAGTTTTCAACCCGGTGAAGCGAGTGTAACAATTCTCTGTAATGCCAACTATTATTGTTACCGATACTTCCCTTCTGATCTCAAGCAAATAAATGTACCATAGCACAATATTAAGAAGATGCGTGTTACGCATTCTACTGCCTTTGATTGCTGGCTGAGTATTCACTTGGGGGAAAAAAAACCGTCTCGAATGACTAATAGGCATGCATTGGAAAGGTATAAAAAGAGCATGGTGGATTTCCTTCTCTTTGGATATCCACAATCCTATCGCGGCTTTGCTAACATGGTCGTCGACCAACAGTAAAGCCATAATGTCGACATGTCGGTATAAAAAGAGCATGGTGGATTTCCTTCTCTTTGGATGTCCACAATCCTATCGCGGCTTTGCTAACATGCTCGTCGACCAACAGTAAAGCCATAATGTCGACATGTCGGACATCACATTTCTTGTTGTCATAAAAAAAATCTCTCCATCGCAGCTCAAGAAACGTTACCTTAGATTTCCAAGCGTATTGGACCAGGACGAGTGTTTTAAAGAACTTGGCACAAAAGGGCTGTAGCAGCTGCCGAATGGCTGCTGGGTGAGGAGCTGCAGCAAAACAGTAGGCCCGAAGAGTGTGGTGCACAATGGCGACTGTTCGAGTGCTTTAATGCGCGGCGCCTGGGACAAAGCCGGCCGCACCAGCCAGCCTTTGTCTCTGCTCGTTTCATAACTGTCGCCAGTAATGGGAGTAATTCGCTCGCTGGCGGCGGGGTTCGACAAAAAAGCCGAGTGTATGAAGGTGCTGTTTCTAAAGCCGTAGGGTGTGACAATATCACACCCCGCTAATCATTTATTTTTTGTTGTTTTTCTTAATTAATTGTGTATATTTATAAATAATTGTAGTGATGTATGTAATTGTAGTGATGTTGTATCGTAGGATTCTGCAAATCGTATTATGTATAGTATTTGGGGCTGGAATAACCTAGTATCGACAAATAGTGTTAAGATCTTTGGTGGTAGCAATTTTAAACAGCTGATTTTTATTGTTTTTCTTAATTAATTATGTATATTTATAAATAATTTTAGTGATGTATGTAATTGTAATGATGTTGTATCGTTGGATTCTGCAAGTTGTAGTATGTATAGTCTTTGGGGCTGGAATAACCTAGTATCGACAAATAGTGTTAAGATATTTGGTGGTAGCAATTTTAAACAGCTGATTTTTATTGTTTTTCTTAATTAATTATGGATATTTATAAATAATTTTAGTGATGTATGTAATTGTAATGATGTTGTATCGTTGGATTCTGCAAGTTGTAGTATGTATAGTCTTTGGGGCTGGAATAACCTAGTATCGATAAGTAAAGATCTTTGGTGGAAGCTGAGAACACAGGGAGTTGAACGCCAATACTGCCGGCCTCGGTAGCGTAGTGGCTAGAGTGCTAGCTCCGCGTGCCGAAGGCCGCCGGTTCGAATCCGGCCGCGAGCATGGATGTTAAGTGTTGTGTGTCTGTGTGAATGTCCTGTCCGTCCTGTGGCGTCCATACATTGGAGAAATACAATAAATACTGGATGACGACTTACACACTTAAAGCAATTATAATTACATTGAGCTGGCTGTATAACCTCCGTTGCCAAAAGCCATTAAAAAAAAAAAAAAAAAACACGCCAATACTTGCAATGCACCGGCGTGTGTTTGATGCTTCGTAGTATGGAGTATGTTTGTGCAAAAGTTAGTCGACGAGTAAGATTACGCATATGTGAATGTTGATTTTGCTGAATCCAGTGACTGAGTAAACAGAATGGTTTTTTGGATCAGTGATTATAAATTTTTCGTAACAACAGTACCTATCATTTTTGGCTGATTACATTAATTGCCAATATTCAAATTTCTAAATTGAACCAGTAACAGCTTAAATGTATTAGTGATGAGATCGACTTTCTTGTCCATAACACGCTATAGTTTTGTGTAGAATGAAAATACTAACATACAGACTGATTCTTTCATGGTTCATTATGTCAGCCAATAAACCATTAATTAAAGAAAGTTCATAAAGTCTATACTGTGAACCCGAGTGCGGTGAGTGAGCAATAACGCTCTGGCCTCATATTCGGGGGGACGTGGGTTCGAATCCTGGGTTTTTCACGCTTTCCCCAGATGAAGCAGGCGAATGACGGAATGGTTCCTTCAAAAGGGCATGGCTGAATACCTTCCCGTTCACTGTCCCTTTTATTTCCCACCTCTAATGACCTCTACATCGACGAGGCCTAAAGCCATAACCAAAACAAAAAAACAAAAAATCATATCTACTGTGTAACAGTGAGTCGGATATGAATGTCGCATTCGGCTGGCTTGATCTTAGGTGCCACCATTCAGTATCGAATTTGATGGATTTCCGGATTTATTCGAGTCAGATGAAGGTATCAGTTTCGCTTGCCCAGAAAGATCTAACTAACATAAAAAGGTATGAAATAATCTACATGGTTCTGTAGCTGCATTATAATTTTTTGTGTTTCAGTTACGATAGGTATCGGTATTATATGTATGTTAGTTATTGATAAACACTTATTCTTTCCCTTTTTTACTAATGGCTTACGTCTCGTCATTAGAGGCGGAATAGGACTTGGGGTAACGAACGGGGAAGAATTAGTTAATGGTCTCTTAAAGGAACCATCCGGCATTTGCCTGGAGTGAATTTTGGAAACTATGGAAAATCGAAATCTGGATGGTTGTACGAGGAATCAAACCCGTGGACTCCTGAATGCGAAGCCAGAGCATTACCGCTCAGCATCTACTCTTGGTACAATAATGCTACTGTCAACTGCGTAATGCTATAAATAACCAGAAGCTGGTCACTTTAGACTCGGACAGAATTGCGAATTTTATGATGAGCTGTTATTTTCTCCCACATTGAATTCATGAGAGAAATTGTACTATCATTTAATGAAATATACAACTTTGCTTTATTTTTTTTCGTTTAGGGATCTACGCCTCACCGACGTGGAGATCTAATGATTGGAACATTAGGAATGGGAAGTAATTAGTAAGTGGCATTTTGAAGGACCCATCCCGGCATTCACCTGGAAACTTTTGAAAGTTAAAATCTGCATGGTAATGGAAATCGCGTCCTCTGGAGGCCAGGGTCCAAGCGTTATCGTTCATCCACCAGTTTTGTAAATATACACTTGTAAATCTTTCTTAAGTTACTGGGTTTGATTACTAATGTTAACTTCTCTGTGCCACCAGTTTTTGACTCCCTGAGCCGAATCTTATGGTCGTTTGAGTTGCAGACGCCGACCTTGTTCGATTTTTTTAACATCCAGCAAGAGGATTGCACTTACGCACTTGGTAGCACGATAAACAATAGAGTAGCCAGAGAAATGTTGCAATATTACATTTTTAAGATTCATACTCATGAAAAAACAATCTTTTAACAACTTGAAACTGCATTACTCGTACAAGTGGACTGTAAAATACTTTCTGGTTGCCTCGTTACAATATCTATATAATAGGCTAACTTTCTATATAGGCTTACGTGAGTGTGTTTACCTTTCCTGCTTGGATCAACATATGAAAGTAGATTATCAGCCTCCCTTCTAGGTGCGCTGTGTTTTTCACCCCCTCACAAGCTCCTCCCACCACCCCTTAAGTATTTAACCTAATTCACTTTGAAATTTGAAGCCACATGTTTAACGTATACTTTCGGCTTTATGTTGCTCATGAAACGCACTTGCGGTATTACACGTAGACACATTTGATCAGTTGATGCAGTGTAATATTTCTGCACTCTTAAACATGAATTTAAAGCTTGTCTAACGCTAATATAGTTCCGATTTTTTTTTTTTACAGAAGTTGTCATTCTTGACGAATTTTAATGATCGTTAATGTTACTGTAATTCAGTTTTAATGTCTTTCACATGAGCTGTCATTAAACCTAGAATATAAGGAATTCAGAGCTTTTTTTCCTAGGGTTTTTATGCTTCGTCGACGTCTATGTTACTATAGCGAAGAGGATATTGTGGTCAGTGTATGGGAAGGAATTATAGTATGGTCTTTTTGAGGAAAACCACTCGCATGAGGTGATTTGTAAACTGCGCTACAAAATCTGATGATCTGAGTAGCCGTATCAGGCATAGAAGTTCCCATCATGGGAACCATTTTCCCATTAAGTTCGTTGAGACTTCTTATAATATTTTGTTATAATTATGATAAGGGCAATGAGTCACCGTCTATCTGCAAGACATACTTATTCTACCCATGTATCAGGTCGCAAACCACTTGATTTGTTTCATAACCTGGCATAATTAATTTTCTGAGTAGACGGCAGAAAATAGAAATCAACAGCGCGGCCACTGATTCATCTATTTCAATTAAAAATAAGTTCTTTTGGTCAAATAATGACATTCGTATATGTGAGAATCTGATTTTGTTAACACTGTTATTGGAGATTTAATCTGTCGAGTTATTTAGGTAATGGTATTCACTTTTTCCAGTCTACCGCAATTCATGCAGAAACATTTTTTCCATACGCTCAAAGTGTCTTTAGTGAAATTAATCATATGGTAGTAAGATCTTCTGTTTTAAGCTATTGCTGATAAACCTGGATAACAGCAATAAAGTTCCATTTTAACTTGTCAAATACAAGTTTCGTCCTGATACAAATTTTACACGCGGGCCTCGTAACATTATCGAATGAGTCGGTGACCACAGACTGGAAGGAAAGTCCTAGATTTTGCTTGGAGGTTGAATGTCGTCCCATATGACCTCTTTCCCAGACGCTCTCAGCCAGTTTTCGCAAAAGAACCAAAGCGAAACCCTCTTGGACTGCAGAAATGATAGTAAAGTGTAATGCCTCAGCTTACGATGATTATTGGTACCAAACACAGCCCTGATCATAGAGGCCTGGCATAGGTCTGGAGTACCCGGACTAATCCAGCTGGAAATCGGTAAACGCTGTCATTTCTGTATGGCGTCTCTGAGCAACGTTTTGCGCCATGAAGCACCTATTTGCAAGATTGTATCAAACCTCTATACTTCAAGATTAGCATATGCCGAGTAGCTAAAGAAACTGCCGCTTCACAGGTGAATAAAGCCTAATGCAAGAACGTCGCTCGGTTTGTGACCACATGCCATAGCGCTTACGAAATATTACAGAATTGATACGGAAAAGGAGCTGGGTTTCTCTTATAGACAGATGACGTACTTTCGGCTTATATTTAATGAGTAGCTTGAAAACAAATTCCATACTTGTGCGATGAAACATTTTAGTTAAATCATTGTCAAATAAAAATCTAATGATAAACATTAATTCCTATGATGACATGCTGTGGTACAGGCTGATTTCTGTAGCGGATATGCGAAGAAAAGGATCAGAGCAGAGAGCCAACATATTTTTGCTGGGACGAAAAGTAACAGATAATTTATTTATCTTTCATAGTTTGTAAAAAGAAGGTTGTTCATAATATCAATTTCTGTGTACGTTGAAGGGTTTTCATACTTCTATCGGTTCACAGAAATCGTATAACCTACTTAGGAATGGATCGCTGCTTCTATAAACACCTACCAGCGTGCAAGCATCACTTGTTCTCAAATGTGGAAAGCTCGAAACACTTCTTATCACGTACACAGTCTAGTAGATGTGCGGCCAACGGTTGTACCTGGCATTCCGAAGGACTCAGATTTACTCGGTCCACCCATTCTGATTTCCAGTTTCCATGGTTTCCAGGAATCGTGTGTGGCAAGTGCTAGGATGATTCCCTGACACCAATCGTCTCACGCCTCTAACGACCAAGATGTCGAAGAACCTCAAATTCATTGGTAAAAAAGATCGCAGATATATAAACCTTCATCTTGATGGATGTTTTGGCTGTCGAGCCCCTACGGCAATGGGGAAGTGTTCGAAAATAGAAATAAAATCGGTAAACTTAAAGAGTATTTAAAATATTGCTGCCATATTTTTTACATTTAACACTCCATTATTGCCAATAAAAATAAACCTGGTGATTAGATGATGCTGTGATGTGAACTAAACGCTGGCACTGGAAGCATCGCAAAGTGTTCGGTGGAAAGTCTACAGATTTCACACTAAAATATGGGATGTAATCCAGCGTGTCTCTGCTTACAATAGACGCATTTGAGATCGATACAAAATCCTGTGTCTGAACTTGTATAGAAAGGATCACATGGAGTATGACAGAATGAAAGTTGACGTAATTATTCAGAGCTTTGTTCATTTCTAATCAGTTCATCTCATGTCCCGATTGCAGACGAGTCTTTGCTACACATCAAATTACTATATGCTCATTATAGCTACCACTGAACGCATGTCTCAATCACGAAATACTAGCTGATCTTATAAGAGGATTCCACGGTTTCTCTCACATTGAAGTTCTTAACGCCTACCGTCCGACATGCGGATCATGATCTTATTACACAGTGCTCGAATGATACGAGACCTAATACAGGAAGAATGTCTGTGCAGTCTGAGATTAGTCGCAATGATTCTCTTTCCTGCAGCTAATAAATGCATCCTCTATAAAAGATTTATACATGCCCACCAACCTTTGCAAATTTTGTTAAATGGACAGAAAAATAAAATCCATTCCGCTGATGAAATCTTCGACTGCTATTAAAAACACCAACGTGAACTGGAGCGATGATACGAAATCTCATACTCGAAAACTTCAACAAAGTCATTAAAGAAAACACGTAACAATATGCAACTGAAATAAGATTTGTATTCTGCTTCTACACATAAGAAGCTTGAACTGTTCTTATACCATTTGGGAACATAGGTCTTAATAAGCAACACTGCACCTTCTAGAAGTGGTCCAGTACGAAATGTTAAAAGAATTGAGTGAAATGAACACAAAGTTTTTAAATTTCCACTTTGACTTCTCTTTCAGACTAGTACGCTTTGATTAGGTCTCTCTCTCCCCCAGTCTGGCTACAGTTCAAGTAAAAAAAGCATAGCAGGTATATTTCTGTAATCCTTATTTCATGATTTAAAATTCTCTTTGTAATTTTAATCAAGTATTCAATCATTTCATATGGCAGAGATGCATATTTTACGTATAGGCAAAAACTTTCATTAATTTAAAATCCTTAAAAGTAACACCGTCATCATCATCTTCAAGGGTTTCTGATTTGTTACACCTCCACAGTTTCTCAGACTGTCCTATCTTTTTTCTTATAATTTTACAGCGCTTACAGTGGATGTGAAAACTTTCATGCGTGTTATATGTACTGTCCATTTCTTTCGACAACTTGTCATTTCGTCATTTAGATAAAAAAAATCCGATTATTTCCTTATTTTCCACTGTTTCTTTTACCTAGGAAAGCTTCATATTCTATTCAGTCAAGTACCCGCATAATCCACTCCCTATATGAGGACAACATAGTACATCGTCTGCTTTTCGTTTATCGTAGACGTATTGACAGGCAGTTGCAGTGTATTCTCAACGAATGCTTCTATAAAAGGATTTTCTTATTTCCATAGTTCTGGCCCTTCCACCTTATTAAAAGTTTTGACATTTGCCTATTATCATTAATAATGTGTTTAATAGTTGGCACTGACAGATGTTTACTTATGTTATTAACATAAATAAAAAGCAATGTATTTTTGCTGCCATTCAAGTTGAGTAGGAGAGCATTGATGCATTCTAAGAACCAAAAATTGATATTTTGGTTCATTGTTCCCATTCTAGTATACAATCTCACCTATATTCATATGCAGAATGAATCTGTTTTCTAGATATTTCGATTTAGGAGTGGCTATATGGCTTACACTGTAATGTTTTAGTTCATCCAGAAAATGTTATGATCAAACTGGTCAGAATTTCATAGCGGATATCTAAGAAATACATATTTTTTTTTTTACAATTTTCTTTAACGGCAACAATTAATGTGTCTTTCAAAATATCCTGTGTAAATACAAATGAAATCTCACTGAGTTAATCTACATTACGCTGCTGTGTGTGATTCCTTTTTTTTTTTTTTTTTTTTTTTTTTGCAAATTGATTTTTCAGGTATCTGACTGAAGTGATATTGATTAATGGTTTTAGACATGTGAGCTGCAACCATCTTTCGATAGCACAGATCATTCATTAAGTGTTTGTTCTAGAAATTAACGACTGAAAAAGTCGCTAATGCGTAGCTCTACCAGAAACCAAAACACTTTTCCTCTCGAGAGATTCTGATTGTTTAGTAAGTTTAATAATTATTTTCTGAAATTACGACACTATGGTAGACCGGTTCTTGAGAGGTTATGCAGGGTGGTTCTCCGATGTCCGTGGCGTTGCTCCGGCAGCTGTGAGGTCGTTCGCCCCCTCTGCCCCTCGCAGATACGACACCCGCGCCACCCACATCGATCCAAGATGGCCGCCGGGCGGCTCCCCCACCCCCTGTCTTTTCTTTGGCTCTCCTCTCTATTCTTTCCTCGCTCGGCGCCTAGCGTCGTGTCGCCCGCTACACACACCCCTCGCATAACACACGCACTAGTATATCAACAGCGCTGCTCATGTCGCTTTTGTATTGTTAGTTTTGTCACATAACCCTTCCCCCAACACCCTCGAAAAAATTTTACTGCAACTCCAATCGTTCTATTAACACAATATGGGTATGACAATTATTTTTTGTCTTTGCTGAGAATATTTTTTATTTTGTTTACCAGTAGCGCGGTGAAGAAAAAAAATTATCAAAACGATTCCAAGGACGGTAGTGTTCCCTTGATATTACATTTTATAAAAATGCTGATCAGATGTTTGATTTCTACATTGTTGATTCAGACTACATGGTCTGAATTGACACCAGTACAGTATGATTAACCTGTAACTATAGGTAATTATGGTGGAGCATAGAATTAGTGGTGGAATTTATAGACATTTAATAGACCCAAAATGTTCATTGTTGAAACACAATACATTCAGTGATTATAAAGTTTATACTTAACAGGTGATAGATACATCAAGCATTTAAATAGCACGGAAGGTACGAGTGTTTGGAATGGAATATATACTCTCCACAACTGAAAGAGATATGGCCTGAAAATATGGCCCATCAATGTGGATGTGCGCGTTACCCTGGATTGAGTAGGTTCAACAAGCATAGCTGGTTCCGGTTTATAGTAGTGCAAAGACAATCTTCATATTTCCGTCTCATAAATTACACATTTCACAGTCAAAATAATCATGCAGAAAAAAAGATTCCACATTTCACAAACTGACGTACACACTTCAATTTCCCATTAACATGATACACAGAAATCTAACACTTGTCAGACAAACTGGTATTCTTTTTAAAAAGATCATAGAGAAAATAAAATACCTGAAATATTTTGTGGTAGTCAATACGGCTTTAATACGTGACTTCATCATCGATATTTTTCGAGGGTCGCAGTAGTGTGCACCTGGTATAGTGGTAAGAATAGGTAAAAAACTTTTTTATTTTTCATACTTAAAGTTTTGATTGTGTTTAGAGAAACAGGAAGTATTTAGCTTCCGGTTTAATGCACAGTTGGATCACTGGTACAGTTTTTCTAGATCAAGCGTGCCCATTACAAAGGAAAGCATTCTGGTTTAATAATGTTACGTATGCATGAACTGTTAATTTCTGGCCAACTATTCCAGTGGACACAGTTTCGATCAACAGTACGGCTATACACTTTTCGGTTTCCAATGTTCCCCCATGACTAACCCAGGCGAATGCAAGGATGGTTGCTTCAGAAAAAGGGAACGATTAGGTTGCTCCCCATTCCTGGTTCCGAGTCCTCTCTCGATTGTAATGACCTCGATGACAACGAGCTGTAAAACTCAACAAGTAAGAATGCCTTTGTGAGTGCAGATAGTGGAGCAACATTTTGTCAAACTAATTACTTCTTATAAAGTCAATACTGGAATAAATAATCTAAACACCGCGATATCTTCCAGTGCAAATGCTGCCAGGTCTTTGGACACGGTTATACTAGGGTTCATTTATAAATTTAGAAAATTTGAACCTGGGAAGAACAAAATAGTCCTCAATTATAATGAATTAATTCCGGCTAGTCGTAATTCAATTGATAGCATGTCTTTAATCATTGCGAAATCATCCAACTATATATTGTATGTCATTATGATTTCTGATTGGAATTAATTCATCACTCAGATGTCAGTTTCAAATCCATTTACATAAGTCTAATGAGCATTTTTTGTTGTAATTTTCCCCATCCTCCTTTAGTAACATATCCCAACTTTTCATCCCCTTATACAAAAAAAATCTTGTCCATCATGCTTGAAAACCAAGTAAAAATTTCCATCCCATGATTCTTCTAGCAATATTTATCCAGATGTTTTTGCCAACATGCTACTTCTACCCCTAAGTACCCACACTTTGCTCCATTTATGACATCCAAAATCTCTTAATTCAGCTCATTTATTAAGCTTTTTACCGAAAAACTCGAATTACTTTCATTTCCACAAATTTTCGCTGATATATTACTTGGATTACCTTGGAACGTAAGACTCTACTCACTATCGTCAGACTAGGTAAGGGGGCGTCCGTTAATGATGTAAGATGTTTTTCTGGAATTCCAGACCCCCCCCCCCCCCGCCGAAAATGACCTGAGATTTTGACGGAACCCCCCCCCCTCCCCCTACTAATCGACCTAGCTAATTGGACAAAAATACCCCGCTAACATCGACTTTCGCCTCATTTGTGGACCTTTTTTTATTTTTTTAGTTCTACCATTCAACAAGAATTTCAAAACCTCACGTGAGATTTCCGTTGACCCCTCTTCCATGGTGAGGTTTCGTGAGATTTCGCCGGACACCCCCCCCCCCCCCTATTTCAACTCACGTCATTAATGGACGCTCCCTAAGACAATGTTATCACTAAGCCACATTAAAGGTAAATATCGCTACAAGCCCCAAGGTAAGGGATTCTCGGAGTCAGAGCTCCGTATTTCTATTCTTGGAGGAGGTGACGTAGTCCGGAGGAGCAGGCTGATTGAGCCTAGGAAGCCATTCCAGAACCTTTTCTTCATCAATATATACTTTTAAGTGGCCTCAAACTGAATACATACTTTAGTCAGATTACGTCACGCGGTCATCACATTTGACTCTTAAAACTCATATTATGTCCGTAAAAATACATTTTTTTTTTACTTTTTGGCTTTGTGCGTGTATTTATGGTTTAAATTGATCTTAAAAAGGTCCAACAATGTACGAATGGAAATTTGCTTGGCGATATTTGTAGGTAAAATTCTTGCATATCGTTTTTTTCTTTTGCTTATGGCGTTACTCCTCATCGACATCAAGGCCATTAGATGTGGAATAGCACTGGAGACAAGGAAAGGGGCGGAATTCGCCCATGGTTTTTGAAGTAACCTCCCGGCATTAGACTGGAGTGATTTGGGAAACCATGGAAAACCCAAATCTGGATGCCCTGACTGGGATTCGAACCAGCGTCCTCCCGAATGTGAGGACAGAATGTTAACGCTCACCCACCACACTAGGTTTACGGGTAATTAGTCTGTTGACGAAACAGGACTTTTCGGCGGTTATTGACTCTGCCGCCATTACAAGTGACTGACAGCAAGGACTATGACCTCCGGAACGTCGTGTTTAATCAACGTACTTACTCGACTTGGTACTTAAGAGAATTTTATCTAAGTCCAGTAATGTCAAGTGGTCATGACCTATGATCCTTTAATTCTGATTTTTTTGTCCTTAGGAACAGATTTTTTCGCAATGCAGTTTTTAATTAAATCTACTTTAAGATTTCCAAGAAATAGATTAGACTAATTCTCGCATTCACAATCTGCGATCCTAAACCGTAGACACAGGATTAAGTAGGTATTTACCTATTTAAATATTTTTGACAACTATTTTAGACCCACGACTGTACCAAAAACATGGTCACGGGCTCACACATAGTTATTATAAAATTAATAAAGCCGTGGACGGTAGACCACTGTCAGTCGCTATACAAACTGAATTACGTGGCCTATCTAGCCAGCCAACCATGTTGAAAAGTCGGAACATTTAACCTGATTGGCAAGTCGTTCAAAGATTTACGTGATATAAGATGTTGACACATTTTAAATGAATGTTAATTAGACGGATGAAATTAGAAATAAACAATTTCTGGCAAAGATGGATTAAAGAAATGACTTTATGGAAGAACATAGGTGCCGGGAGGGGGCGGCACTTGCACCTCCCTGCTATGAAAGAAAATACGCAGAAAAAGATTAAGGAACAAAATTTTTATTATTAAATCACTGTTTGAATAATAACTTAAGGCACCTAAGTTGTTGTCCAAATTTGTTCACACTGTCAATAAATTCAGTATCCTTAGTTAATAAGTGTTATATATAATGTATAAAAAAGATACAGATGAACCCCCCTCAAAATAATTGCCAGCACCCATGTGAAAGAATCATATTTTAAAGAAGGGATAAAGATAGGGAAATAACTTTAAATTTGATGTACTTTGGGTCATTTAATTTGACAGCTGAAACTGCAGACAGAGATTGTATTGATTGAAACAGAGATATGGAAACGGCGGGTGGAGAAACAGTGGAAATTTTTCTTACTGCAGCTTCCGAATATGTTCAAGTATGCTACTGAAATTCTGTTACAGAAAGTGTTCATGAACAACAATAAACCGGTTTTCGGACTGAATCTACCGTTCCAGTAGAATCATTGCTAGTGTCACAACTGTCCACGAAAGCCTGCCTAGGCCGTGACTAGAACTTCCTTCATTCAGGCAACTACGTGCATTAAAAAATTATACGGTGAACCAGTCCACTGCTGCTGCCAACTAAGAACAGCGATGTATTGTGTCATATGATAAACATTAGAACGTCTTTACAGTATGAGTAATGTTCAGCTGGCATTTTTCTGTTGGTTTACATGCTCTATCTGTCTTTCTTCTTCATGATTTCTCACTGATAGATCACAGTAGTAGAAAAGCGTCTTAGATATAGTATCAAGCGTGGATTTTAACTGGCTCTTCTGTCCCACGATGGAAGAACCAGAATTAAGGTAGTACATTTGCTTATTTTCTACTAAAGTATCCTCAGTGATTGATGTTTAAAACTGATGTGTTTTTGAAAAATGGCAATTATTGTTGACGTTTCATACATCCTCGCTTGTGATTAAAATATAGCCGTATAGTGAATAAGACATTTATGTTGTCATCAGATTGGATAATTCGAATGTCTTCCGTGTGACAGAAGAACTTTTTGTAGGTACGATATAATGGATCAACCTGTTATCAGTCTTTGAACTGAAACATTATGTCCATTCCTACTTAAGAATTGAAGCTGAAACAAAAAATTTAACCCCTCTTATATGAGATTTCGCAAGTCAGAAAAGTAATTACTGATTTGATGTAAGTGGGTGTGTTTCATCTAGTGTTTTTATGCACAAGGCAGTAAAAGTGAAAAAGGTGTTGCAGTAAGTATTTTGATCCATGTTACATTGCAATGGAAAAATAACTATATATTTTTTAATGGAAGTTTATAAAAGGCTTCAAACGTTATTTCACGAAGCAGCTTATTTCCCAAGACAAATCTACCAAGAATTTAGTATTTTCACTTGTTTACATCTGATACGAGCGTAGAACAAAAGAAATGCTATGGAATACACTATCTCCGCATAACTAATAGGAGTTGATTGGTGATTACGACAGGATTATGCATTAAATAAGAGTGTAATTTTTACTTCAAATGCATAGAGTTGGGCACTATAGTTGTAATGCATAAAACTGTACGAAAAGATACTTGCCAACTTTGAAAAAAAGTATAAATAGTTTGGATAACGTAAATTTTTAAGCAACTAATATTTCAGTTGAGAAACTGAGAACCTGTATATAGAAATATATTTTTCTTGATACGTAATTAATCTTATACCAGAAAGTAAGTTGCCCAGCTGTAGCTCTCTCATTTGCCTGTGCGTGGGAAAATGTGTATGAAACATGGACGCGAGATACATTTCAAGCGATTTTCACAGTAATTACCACCACAGACTTACATATTTTTGCTCCAGCTAACCATAAACTCTACAAAATAAATATAAAAAAACAACAGCCGAATAAATTATACGGGAAATAAAACGAGCGAGTTGTAGGCAGTGACCCGTCGTCGCTGTTTTATTCTTCGGCCGGCCGCCTGGTTCCACTGACAAGAGCCCGCAAGTGCTGGGAAACAGTCTTATTTTTCTGCCGCTTTTCCAGTCTTTAAGACCCCTTCCGCCCCCTCATTTCCTAAACACAAGTTTAGGTCTGTGGGACGCGCCGTGGGGTGAGAAAAGGAGTGACAGAGAGAGAACAACACAGAGGGCGAAGAAAAGGAGGAAGAGATGCAGATTTCTATTAGAAGCAGTAATGAATGGCGACAAAGAACAGGGTTAAACAGCCCCTTTCTCCCCTCGCGCTCATTTTAAAGACTTTCTTAACTTTACGCTTCCTTTATTATTTTGCCCCTCCTGACCTAGTCATTTTACAGGGACGAAGCAGAAAGGAGGAGAAAAAAAAAATACTTCCCTGGCCGAGGAAGGAGGAGAGAATGAGGAAAAGAGGGAGATCTGAGAGTCTGTTGCATCAATTAGTAGTCCGCCAGGGCTTCCCCTCTTTAATTACCTCCGGGACATTTACAGGGGAGGAGAGGGGCGAAAATAGATGGGGCAAGGTCGTGCGCTGTCTTACTGCCCCAATTTCTGCTAACCAAAAAAAAAAAATACTTGAGAGAGGAGAGGAGGGAGAAAAGTGGAATGAGTGGCCAGCCGCTTGTGCTCCTTAATAAGTAAGGAGTCTGGATGCTGCTGCGGTGGCACAGGCGAGCGAAATTTTAAACCGACCACTTAGGCGCCGTAATGGCGCATAAAGGCAGTGGTGATGTCAGCGTGCTAAGCAGGCGAGCCAAGTGTTTAACTAAACGGACTGTATCAGCTTCATGTGTGTGTCAGAGTTTCTAAAATCAAAATTATAGCTTGAATTTAGATTCGAATAAAAGATATAAAGCAGAAGTAAACGTTAAATTAACGAAATAATTAAAAAAAATAATTTTGTAAAAATGGAAATTGAACTCATAACTGGTAAAATTCTTTGATCAGCAGTCTCCAAACTCTGTATACTCAGAAGAAGTCCTCCAGTGCCTGCGATGTGATTTGTATCAGAGGAAGGTTTCGGCATTTGACTCATCGTTTTTGTAACATATTTTGCAAGGCACTACTGGAGTTCGTTTAAAGCTTTCTGCGATTTTTTACGGCATTGATTCTTCTGGGATATACAGCCAGATGCAAGCAAACTTGTATAGGTTCTCTCATCAATCGTATTTATGTCTCATCCTTGTATTAATGTGTATTAATGTTGTAAACAGAAAGGACAACACAGGCAGAACATGACATTTGATTAAAACCACCCATGCCCTCGGCCTTACCCGAACCGGTGGTAGTCGGTACATTAGCACTCAAGCTTCTAATCTACTGGAGTCAACTCGTTTTGGCTATACTAATGTCACGGCACATACTTGACATAAAAATATAACACGTTATCAAACAACTACTGTAAACATGCTCCCGTTTTACTGAACTGTTTCCCAATAAAAGAACTGTAGCTGATATAACCTTTTCATGTTGCTCAAATACACATAACACGGCGTATCTCATCAACCAGGTTCCTGCGTTTTGTTTTTCTACCAAGGACGGAATGTGTTCGGTCTGAGAATATCCCTTATTAAATTATTACAATTTTTTCTATCCAGGTGTACTAATTATGATTTGACTCAAGCCAAGATACGTTTTAACTCACCACGTATAAAGCGGTGAGTATGTTACCAGTAATGAAATGTCAGGTCTACTTGTAAATAAACACAATTACATATTTTACAGGCCGAATGATGTGAGAAGTTGATCCGAATGAATATCTTACAGAAGACAATTACAAAGAGGCAGAAGCGTGTGGAAGATAGAAATAAGTGTCTGTAAATGGAATAAGCTTTCCGTAGGTAGCCGAAACTGTGGTGCGAATGAAATTAGTAATGACTATTCCATGCACTGTAAAACCATATAAACGCCACACTGCGGAAACGTAATAACAGAGAGTCAAATAATTAGCAGTAGAAATATGTCAGCTATCGGGAAAAAGGTAAAATTGCAAATAAAAAGGAAAGCGATAATACCGTAAAATAATAATATGTAGATTATTTGTTTTATGTTTTATTTCAGTAGATAAAAAGTTAGCAATTTTAATGTCATTCATACACCGTACCCACGAATTTTAGATTAAGTTAATTAATTAAATTAAATCTTAATTCTATTTCTGTTTTTGTTAGGCTTTCCGAATTTTCTATATCCTGGTAGTTAGAGAGGAGACGATTGGGGGTGGAGGAATCCACTCATCGCCTTACGGAAGAACCACTATGGTCTTCATCTGGATTAATGTTTAGAAATTGTAGATTACCGAAATCTGTATAAGCGGATCGGAGATCAAACTTGCCGAGTGTTAACTGCTCACTACGAGGTTCGGTCTCCCGTCTGTTATACCTTTTGGTTGCTTAAACAGAGAATTGAATTTGTCAACATTGGCGCCACATCTCCATTCTGAAGTCAATATATGCTTTAGTTTTCCTTAAACCGAGCGTGGTGAGGGAATGATAACGCTCTGGCCTCGCATTCGGGAGAACGCGGAATCAAATCCCCGGCCGGGCATACAGATGAATTCATTCCCGTTCCTTGTTCGCAGTATTTTTGCGCCTCTAATAACCTCGATGCACGAGAATAAAGCTACAAGTAATATATATATATATATATATATATATAATGGCAGGAATTTTGGACTGCCAACAGAAGTGAAAATTTTAAACTGCCTTTTACGCGCAACATGTCATAGCTACAGATATACTAAATAAAATAATTCCGTCTGTTTGGAATGACCTGGTGACAGGATTTCTATTAGCTGCGTATTCCTCCCCTGTCTTAACCTAACCCAGTAGCCCTATCGGGTCCAGGTGACCTACAGTTTAATGTGAAATCCGAACCACGTAAGCGTTCTGGCGTACCGGTACTTCACATTACACAGCAAGCAGTGCCAGAAATAAAGGTCGGGTTAAGAGTCCATGAAAATCCCCGCGGATATAGGGATTCGAACACGATACCTTTCGTTTCCTAGTCAGACACGTTAACCATTGAACCAGAATGCTACAGATGTACTGTTAATATTATCATGTTGGTAATGAGAACTCAAGATTTTACACATTCAAATATTGCTCAACGCGCCTAAAATATTTTTAACTTCAAAAACCCAAAAATATAATTTAGTCCACAACCCGAAGATTGGTCGAATCTTCACGAAGGAAATGTATCAAGCTATTGTGTCAGAGGCAGGAAGTCCAGTTCCTTTCCTCAGGGACCTACAGTTTAACGTGGAATGAGAATCACGAAACGTCCCAGCGTAGCTTATAGAATCAAATACAACTCATAAAATTTTCTGCTCATCATGGGATTTGAACCCACGACCGTAGACACAAAAATTTGGGAGGTAAGCGCTGAGCTACCAAACCGCCTTGTTTTGAAGTATACGTGTGCTAGGTATTATCAAAATCGGATTAAAACTGGGTTTGTGTGAACAACGTTGACAGATGTGTGAGTGTAGACTTTCCCGGCGTAGTGATGAAATATAATCTTCACGAGTGTTCGGCCGGACGCCCCACGCGGGCAGGTAGATAAGGACGCGCGTCGAGGAGCTAAGTCAGTCGACGCGGTGACAGCCAGCTTACGACAGCCAGCAGACACCGATACCTGATGAAGACAGCCGAGCTCGCTGTCGAAACGTCGTGTTACTTTGACACCATCCGGCTGAACACCCGTGAAGATTATATTTCAACGTTGAAAGAAATTAAGTGATGGGGGAAAGTGGAAGAGGGTTTAGGTTTTTGCAAATCAAACGCAAACAGTATTTTATTTGTTTTTAAATATATGTATGCAAAGTTCCAGCAAAATCGATAAAAACTATGTGTTTATATGAAGAACATTGCAAAATAAAAATAAAAAATAAAATATTTGTATATGTTAGATACGAGTGTAAACTATACTTTCATGGCTGTCCAAACGTAACACGTCATACTTATAGCTACAGATATACCGTTAACATTACTATGTTGGTGGCCCGAAGTCATAAGATTTTACCCATCCAAAAAGCGTCCAACGCGCATATCATCCGGTCAAAACGTCATAGCATGTCGCTGATGGCACGTTATAGCATGTTGGTGACGGGAAGTCGCGAACTCACAGATTTACCCCCTTCTAAACATCGCTGTACGCGCTCATATAAGTTTTCACTTCTAAAAAGTTGTATTTCACACCTTCACCGATGTATACCGCTAACTCCAAAATGAGTAAGTGCTGTTTTGAGCATGCCTTAACGCAAAGAAAGAGACGGACCATGCACTGAGCTGCCTCGCCTCGAGACACCTGTCGTCGAGCAGAGAGTCTGCTGAGGGGCGGGCGACTTCCAGCTCTTCCGGAGACGGAGGCCGAAATTGTCGCCGGCGTCTTCCCCTCTGCGTTGGCAGCACAAAGGAAGGAATCTTGAACGTGGAAGAAAAAGGGGAGGCAGGCAGTGCCGCCCAGCTCTTTTTTTGTGTATCAGGTCCTCGAGAGGAGCGTTCGCTCGCGCAGCGGCGCGCTTTCCGGGTAATTGCGACCTCGAGTCGAGAGGAAACTGCTTCCAGAAATGGTTGAGCGGCTGCTCTGCTTAGCCTCTCGTGAACCGCCGACAACTCGGGGAATATTCGCAGCCCACGCCCCATTCTTCTTTACGGCCGAGCTTAATCACGCAGAAAGTTTAGAGCTGCGCCCCAGAGACGGCCCATCGAGCAAACAAGGGTACAAAACACTAACCTGTTGTCCAAATACACAGACTGCTGGTTGAGTGGTAATTTCCGGCCTGACATTCCGTCGGACGCAGGTTCTATTTCCGGGCCAGAAGTACAGATGACTATTTCCTATGTTTCCCCGAAATCCAGACGAGTGTCGGGATGATTCTTACCAAATGCAGTGACTGGTTTCCTTCCGCTGCCTTCTCTCTACTATGTTCTTCCGCTCTAATGATCTATTCGTCACCCAGCGGGGCGTTGTAACGGTTAGTGTTCTCGCCTCGCATTCGGGAGGACGGCGGTTCGAATCGCCGTCCGGGCATCCAGATTTGGGTTTTCCATGGTTTCCCCAAATCACTCCATGCAAATGCCGGGATGCTTCCTTCAAAAGGCCATGGCCGAATTCCTTCCCATTCCTTGCCCCCATCCTTGCCCCCCATCCTTTCCCGTTTCTAAAGACCTCGATGTTAAAAAGAGACGTAAAGCAGTAACAAAGAAAAAATAATAATAATAATAATAATAAAAAATCTATTCGTCCACATGCTGTAAATACACAATGAAAAAAATCAGAACTGTCAAGTAAGATTAAGGCAAGCATACAATACGGTACCCGCTTTCATTACGAGGGTAAGCTGAGAAAAAATGCTCACAAGCTTGAAGAGGCCGAATGAAATGACCTTAAGAAGCGTGCCCAATGGCATGGGTAAGTAACATTACCCTCTATACTGGGGTTACCAGACGTCCCCGTTTCCCGGGGACAGTCCCCGTATTTAGCTCTCTCTCCCCGGACAGATTTAGTCCCCGCAATGTCCCCGGATTTTTACTGTTGACCCCAGAATTTTTAAAAAAAATCTAGATATACATTTTTCAAAGCCCTGATTTGCTAATGCATTCGTTTAAACAAAGAAATCAATGAAATTTCTTCTCTAAAGGAATTTGTGTCAAAAGATAAAGTAGACGGATGGAATGAATCCATTGTTGGTGTTTGCTCAAGATGGAATTAACTTTATTTCCATTTTTCTAACAAAGTGGTCCCATATGTTCAGCTTCGCAACTTAGTAGAACTGTATTTGTGTCTTCCTGGGGGTAACATAGGTGTAGAGATAGTTTTTTCCTCAATGAACATGATGTGGACATCTCAGAACGTCTGAATGAGTACAGAAACAGTTCAAGCTACGCTAACTATACTAACAAACTTTTCTATGACTTTCCGACAATTTTCCGGCAGACAAGATCTTCTCAAGAAGGTTCATTCTTCTGAGAAATACCAATGACAACAAGTTGGAGGTAAAATCAGGTACCATATCTTTTAAAATACAAAATATATAAAAATTAAAAATATGTTTCTATTAAGTTAACCCAACCTTTAATCATCATATAACTTATAAAAGTGCACCGCATCATTAGGACAAAAAATGTCGAAAGCATCCCCGGATTTTGGTGAAAAAGTGCTGAAGCGTCCCCGGATTCGGAGAAAAAATTCTGGTAACCCCACTCTATACGCATGCGCGAATTTGAAGTCGTTGAATTCATCCAGTGTATTATGAGAAGCGGAAGTATGAAGATGTTTTCTAGTGTTATGTCAACGCGAGTTAAACAGGATACTGTTATCGAATTTTTAACTGCTGAAAAAGTAACTCCTACTGACATTGATCGTCGTTTAAAGGCTATTCAAGGGAACGATGCTGTTGATAGGTCTACTATAAAACGATGGGCAGTAAAATTTCGTGATTTCGAGCATGGAAAAGCCATAACTGCTGATCAAAAACGAAGTGGAAGTCCGGTCACTGCCACACACAAAAACATCGCAAACTCGTCAAAAATTTTATTCAGAATGACCGGCGAATCACTCAAAAACTCTCTGTAACACCGCCGACGTCGAGTTTGTCGTATTGGAGGAAGCCTGGCACCAATGCCCTTGGAACATTACAACGCTCGTCCATACAACTCGTGCGCTGCTGTAGAGGCACTGCGATACCTGAAATCTGAACCGATTCCACGATCTCCAACACCCCCGTTCTCGCGCCTTGCGATTTTTATTTTATTTTTTTCCTCAAGGGTAATCGCTACACCTCGGATGATGAGGTAAAGGCAGCTGTCAAATCCTGGATTCAAGAAAAGTCGGCAGAATTTTCAGTGACGGAATAAAAAATCTTGTTACTCTTTGGGAGAAATGTGTTAGCTTTAACGGTGACTATATTGAAAAATAAATATACGATTTGAAGCTTAAGAATTGTACTTTAATGTAATTTTTGACCCATGTTATTTTGGCTTGGTGCGCTGAGTGGCAACTTACTCTAAATTGTAAAATGTGCAAGACAATGAGCATAACTAACAAAAAGAATCCGATTGTTCAGAAATACGAGGTAAACAGTTCAGTTATTGATATGGTCGATTCTATGAAATATTTGGGAGTAACAGTACAAAGGAACATGAAATGGGACATACACATTAATTCGTTAGTAGGTAGAGCAAATTCTAGGCTGCGATTCATAGGTCGAAACTTGAAAAATTGTAATGAACAAACAAAGGAGATAGCGTACAAATCTCTTGTGCGTCCACATTTGGATTATTGTTGTGCCATTTGGGACCCGTTTCGTAAGGGATTGATCGAAAGTATAGAGAAAGTACAGAGAAGAGCCGCTCGATTCGTGACCGCTTGCTACAGTCCTTATGAAAGAGTCCCAGAACTGATTAGTAGATTAGGTTGGGAGTCTCTCGTAGATAGACGACACACGTTTCGTTTAAACTTATTGGAAAACATGCGAACTCTCACTTTCACTTTTGAGTGTAGTGAAATACTTCTTCCACCAACCTATTTGAGTCGGAAGGACAGGAAGGATAAAATTAGAGAAATAAGGTGCCGGACTGATTCTTATAGAATTCTTTTTTCCCTCATACCATTAGGGATTGGAATGCACAGCAAAGAGATTAGCTTTGGTGCAGAGTATATATGTAGATGTAGATCTTGCTATTAGTTATTATTCGTGTTGTTTGAGCATGTATGCATTTATTTTCAGTCTACCCTCGTAGGATCATGTCGAAGTTCATCTCAAGCCTGTTCTAATTGCCCAATACGTAAGATGCTGATAACATTTCAGCTATACGTCAGTATGCATGCGTGCTGGACGGAGAAGGTACAACGGTCTTCGATCGAGTCATGAACCCAGCTGCAGTATTGAGTGGTTTTCTACAGTCACATGCGGGGACGGTAACCAACATCCACCTCATAAACAAAACATTTCACAAACAAACTTATTCACAACACAAATTACATGCGGATAATTCAATTAAATGGCGATACTTTGCTTCCCCTATTAGAATTGAATCACCAGTCCCTCACTGAAGCAGCCGTAGTGGTTAAAGCTCCTTAACCTTAACAGTTCATGAGATTTCTATGGCTCTGTTCCGTAGTTCGGATTCCACATTAAACTGTAGGTCCCAGAGGAAAGGAACTAGCCGTTCTGCCACTGACGCAAAGCTTAGCACACTTCCAACGGAAGTTAACCTTCGGGTTGTGGACTAAGTTATCATTTTACTATAAAACAAATAGAAAAATACTGCCTATTTGGTTTGTAAAAACCCAAAGCCTTCATTTCTGGCGATTTTATTTACATAAACACACAGCTTTTATCCGATGTCAATGGAGCTTTCCACAAGAATACTTTAAACCGCATTTACTTTGAGAAACCTAACCCCTCTTCTCTTTTACCTCCACCACTTCATTTTTGCCAACCATCGTTGTACAAATACAACGGTTTCATCCCATTATGATGGTCCATAACACCAATATGTAATAAAACAGAGTGGTCTGATAGCACAGTGATGAAGCCACTTACTTTCAAAAGTTTCATGATACGTTCCCAGGTTGTAATCCCGGTAGAAGCATGAACTTTGATCACATCAGCTTTTCCAGAAACGTGGTTCGGATTTCACGTTAAAATATGGTTCGCAGAGAAAAGGAACTGCCTCTGACAAGGGGCTTAAAACACTCTGTCGGTAGGATCAAACCAACCTTTGCGCTGTGAACTATGGTTCTTTTGTTAGTTTTTAGCTTTATAACAAACAGAAATGTACTGTCTATATTTGGTTTGCACCTTTACACCACCATCTTAATTTAAAGCGATATTATTCAAAGAAGCACACTGTTTTTATTCGATTTTGATGGAACTCAGCATGTGTAGGCCTATACATTAAAACATATAGAAAAATTCTTTCTAGGTTTGGTCTACAAAAACTTAACCCCTCTCCTCCTCTACCCACCCCGCTTAATTTTTTTCCAACTTTTCATGCAAATTTACATTTTATATCCGATTTTGATAGTGTTTAACACACTATTCTTAAAACAGAGTTGTCAGGTAGCTCAGTGGATAAGACTCTCACTTTCAACAGTGTCTTGGTCAAATTTGGGGTTCAAATTCCGGTGCAACGAAACAGTTTTAAGAGTAGTGTGATCAGTATATGATCCATGGCTTAGTGACTTAATATGCCCCGTTTGGCAGTAGCCAACTAACTTTCTGGTTGTAGACTGAATCAGTTTTTTTACTTCAAAACAAATAAAAAACACTGTCTACAAATTATTATTATTATTATTATTTGCAAGCATTCTCTCCTTCCCCCCCTTAAATTTTTGCTAATGTGCTCTACATAAATCCACAGTTCGTACCCGATTTCGATGTAATTTTGCATACTTTAAAAAAACTCACCACTCTCCCTTAAACATCAATTATACTTGTAACTATTCAGAAGGAACTTTGCGCACATATGGTTTAAAATAAGTGATGTTTAAATTTAGTCTGCTAAACTGCACCCGCCTTTCCCTTCACCCCTCTTAAGACCAATTTACACGAACAACTTTTCAGGTATTCTTCTTTTTGCGCCGGTGGGAAACATGCCAAAGGGGATGATGGTGGAGAATGAGTACTGTGATTCGTTTAAAGGGGGTAAAATATCAAAACTTTCATGTCCACTGGCAAAAATGCTGGGTACTCTTCTTTTACAGAATACGAAAGACCAAAAATATTGTATATCCCAAAGCACTACAATAAACTTTTTCAGTTTTAATTTAACGCATCAAATTTGTCTTTCATTTATTTTGCACATCTTAATGTGTCTGTATATGGGTATTCACTTAAGAAAGAAAAAGAGGTATTGCAACGCATGCCGGGTAAAGCTAGTATTTTATATAATACTAACGACGTTTTGCAATAAGATTGATATTAATTACTACTATTTCAAAATAAAATACCTTTTATTAATAAATACTTCCATTTACTTATTTCCACATTATTATCTTACCATTCAATGTCTGATAACGATACCGTGCGAAATATTCACACGGGTTAGCTAGTTAATTTTATTATACTGACCTTTAGAACGCAATGGACTTTTAATTTAGTGCTTTTATATAAAATAAACAGTAGTACACGGCAAAATAAAAGCCTTTGCTACTACTTACTAAGTATATTTTATGTTATTGTTTTTAGTATTTTTCATTTAAACATAGGTTATAGTCAATACTGATGATAAATTTCAAGTTCCTGGGTAATCCAGTTTTTACGATAACCTTGAAAGGAAAAGGTACAAAACGGATGATTTAGACGGTCATTCTTGTTGTAATTTCCCAGTAAAAAAAAAAAAGTCAATAGTGTTCTATCAGGAGACCTATTAACATCGGCACCTGAGACTATAGGGTGAATTTAAAAAAAAAAAAAAAAAAAAAAAAAAAAAAATGGCTCCCCTGTATTTTTAAGCAATCACCTACAATACAATTTCATAAAATAATAAATGATGCGATTTTAGGGTTTGGACCGGTAAAATACATAAGATGAGCAAATTTGAAGTCTCTAGCTTATCCAAAGTATCGTTAAATACCAGTCCACATTTACCTTCTGTCACGAAACTCAACAAAGTAATCCTACAGTCAAGATATATTATACAGATTTATCAAATCATTCATGTATATACTGGACTTTAATAATTAATCATGGAAGCAATACCTTAAATACTGAATGTAATGTTAAAAACTGCCTATTTTAGCTATTTTATTCTTCCCAGCTAAAGAACTGCTTATCATTCCGAACAATTTAAAAGAAATTATATACAAATTGCCTGCGAGAGAAAGAAATCCTGTCTTGTAGCGGTTCACAGAGCAATTATTATAACACCAGCCTCAAAGCCCGTCAAAAATGACAGGTTTGACAAAGTGATTTGACAATTAATTTCTTTGAAGTTGCTTACCTAAATAGAATTATTATAAAATAATGCTCTCTTTATGCTGTAGCAAAATTTTCATTTGTAAACTTGGTCTAGGTTGCATTTCAGCCTAACCACAATCTCCGTTAATACTACCGCTAGAAAATCAAAGCTTCAATCATATTCGAATTAATATATTCCCTGCATCGCATGTCATTGCTATCGTGCATCGCGATATAAACTTGATCGAAAATCTTCACGGGTTCTTACATTTTTCTTTCTTACTGTCTGTGATGAAGATACAGTGTTTTAACGGTTGACATAGCTGAAATAATTACCCCAGTTAAAGCATAGGTTGCTAAAACAAAAAAACATATCTTAATATCTTACACTATGCAACGTAATAGTAGTGTTAATCGTGGTTCTGGCGGGATGGACCGCGATCAATTTGGATTTCACAAAAAAAACTCATAATTAATATAGCAATTTAAACGAAATACATACTTTTCTTTCAGTGCTCTGCCAATTCATTTCTTATCAAATGCTTAATTAAATTGAATTGTTATAAAATAAAGCTCAGTGTAATTCCAAGTGCCTTGCAACGAAGCAAAACGATTCTAATGCCATTTTGGTCCAGGCTGCATTTCAATGTAACCACATACTGCGCTAAACTTGCCGCATATTAATACATGTACTGTTTCGCATTTTAGTTGCAATAGAATGGCTAATGCAGATACATATGGCTGAAATATGTCATCAGTCAAAGCATTGAAAATTAAAAAAAAAAATGTTAACAACCTCGTCATGCCAGATAATTTAGGTTTAATTTTACTCTGGGCTGTATAGATTGCGATCAGTGTAGAACTATTTTCGTTCAAACCAGGTAACGATTTAAATAATAGAACACTCTTGAAAACAATTTAAATTATTAAAAAAATTAATTAACTCATGCCCTCTGCTGTAACATCAAGTGCCGATTAAAATAACAATCTAATAAAAACTGCCGCTAACATTGCGAATCGAAAATTAAAGGTTTTATCTCATATATGTATTGTCAAAATATTTTAACAGATACTTTTAATACGAACGAATATTAAAAAAATATAAAAAACTAATAAATACTATGGCGATTTAAACGGAGTACGTACTTTTCTTTCAGTATTCTGACAATTAATTTATTTGCGGATGCTCAGCTAAATAGAACTGTTATTAAATATTATGCATAACCTAGAACAACAAATCCGGTCATAAGTTGGACAACAAAGGTAAAAGGCGTTACGTCATAGCGTGACGTCATAGCGTGACGTCATAGGGTAACGTCACTAAATAAGTGTTTTATAAAAATATATTTTGTCAGAAAATGTAAAAATTTCACACCTGCTCATTCAATTTTTTAATAGCAATTGTTTCTTCTCTCCTTTTTTTTTTATCGGTTTACACCTCGTCAAGGTCATCAGAGTTTGGAAAGGACTGGGGGCACGAAGCGGAAAGGAATTAGGCTATGGCCTTTAGTGATTTCGGGATGGCTTGGGATATTGTAATCTGGATAGCCCGACGGGGATTCGAACCCGCGTCGTTTCCAATGCGAGATCAGAGAATTACCGCTCACCGAGCGTGGTGCATGCATCAAGCAAAACTGAGCCAATGGATATCAGTTAGTGAAAATACCGAAGTAATAGGTTTAGTTATGGGTTAACATGCCGAGATACGTTTTTCCTGAGTGAGTTACGAGTTTCCTATGAGGCCAAAACCGGAAATCTTGGTCTGTGTGCAACCACCACTCAAAAACTAAGGAATAGATTTCAGCGAAACTTATAAATAGTGACAAATTAAGTCATGGATAACGTTCATTACCTTTTAACTTGATGTTCCATAGTTGCCCAAAAAACTTAAAAAAATACTCATTCCACAAAACAGAATATAGGTTTGAATGAAATAGAGCGCACTGATAGGTTAAGCACTTACTAGTAAATTCCCACAGTAGTCATAATCAACTCTTAATAGATAATACTGTATACATACGAATAATGCAGTATTTCTAACATATAATCTCTGTGAGCTATACTGTAGTGTGTCTGTGGTCGTCTACAACCATACAATCTTCTGAAGCTGCGAGTAAGAGGTAAAAAAAAAAGTACAGAAAAATCTTTTAAGTAGAATCTAAATTCAGAAGGAGAAGAAAGAAAAACGAAAAGAGATTACTGTTTCCATAGTGTTTTTACTATGTTAATAGCACAAATTACAAATTCCACTTGTAAGAAGTAGTGGAAGCAGCTAGTATTTTAATATCCCCTTTCTATTTACATTAAACTGACCTAGCCTTTCCGAAGGCTTGGTATTCCTTGAGGAAATGATTTGGAATGTTGAGTGCGTGTACCGTCCTCGATATATTCTTGGCTAACTTTAAAAGTTTAACTCTCCTTGAAATTACCTTTTAAATCTTTTACTAATTTTTGACGACTTCACGTTTTTTTTCCAAGAATTTATTAAAAAATTTCCCACGTTTGTACGAATCATACTATACTCAATGTAATAACATTATATCAGGATTGCTGAACGTCTATTCTTACCATCCTACAGTACTACCAAGTTGGCTTAATTCATATTATAATCTGAAACAGTCTTAAATTACTTGGGTTGATTTAATGGCACGCAAGCTGACACATACTAGAAGCTATAGTTAACTCTAAAGAAGGAATTAATCTTGATTTTTTGTGTGTGGAATATCGTTCGAAGTGACTAGCTGTGCGTATATTTTTGTCATTCGTGTCTCCCCTCCAGAAGGACCTATACTCCCTGTTGCTTGCAAATCTCTCTCATTATTATGATCATTAGTGTGACCAAGACAAATATCTGTATTAAGGTATTCTTCTTCCCCAGCGAGCTAACATTATTAAGCAATAGGGAAAAATGGTAAGCCAGCTCTAGGCGAGTATTTACCGTTATCATTTTGTATGAGGTAAAAAAGAATACACAGTATCATCTACAGGCTACACATTAATGTGCAAGTCTGAAAATATTGCTCTACAATAGGTATGTCTTCGTACAGTGAATAAAGTATGGAAAACTCTGGATACATAAACATTCTCATCTATCTGCATGGGATTTTCTGCATTAAGGCAGCTAACAGTATAAGCCGTACCAAGTCAAATGATAAATCGTTAAGTAACTCTTTCGTTTCTTCCACGTGTGTAGTGTAATTAATTGTATACGCGTATGTATAAACATGTACTTTGTGCTAGTCTTAATTTGCGCAAAAACTATATAAGGGCTGGATAAAACCCGCTGCCGGATTTTCTTGCCTGCTGTTTCGAAAGATTCCAGAGAGCTGTCATGTTTAAAAGTCCCCGTATAAACACTATAAAATTAATGAATGCCCTCACACTATACCCACTTTGCGCGGTTTGCGATTTACCTAAGGTGCCTTTCAAACAGTGTGGTAATTAGGAACTGTATATCTTAACCTATCTTACCACTCAAGTATAGCTCCGAATGTTGAAACTTTTTTCCAGCTCCTAGTTCGAATGGGCTAATCCGTGCAGAGCGATAGGATCAGTTGCTAAGCGTTAGCAAACACTACCATGAGGCCGGATTATATCATGTTGGCAGTGGGTGAGTGATTAAGTTTGAGTCTGGCATTAAGAGGAAGTAAAGTTCGATAATTTGGTTACCCTGAGTTCAGTTTTCGGTGGTTAACAGCACGACTGAATTCCTTACTGTTCCTTGTGACCTGTCCTCTTCAGTCACTAATGACCTCGATGTCGAAGAACCGTAAACGCATCATCGAGTCGGGAGACAATTAGGGAGCAAGAATGGAAATAAATTCGATCATGGCCTTCTGAAGGCACCATTCCGGCAATGCTTTAAATGATTTTGAAAAAACATGGAAACCCGAAGTCTCGATGACAAGATAGGGAATCGAGCTCACACCACCAGAATATGGAGATCAAATTCTAACCCTTTACCCATGGCGTTATTCATACCGCCTCGCTGTAATTCTAGTACGAGTTTTACCGTCTACGGGAGAAAGTCCCGCTGTCTTTTGATTGGATGATCCAGAGGTCTTTGTCATAGGTCTGTGAATTACACAGAACGTGGTGGGAGGCAGTAATATTCCTTCCTGGCATTCGGGATGACAGAGGTTGAAATTCCAAACCAGTCATCCAAATTTTGATTTTCCATGCTGTCCCGAAATTGCACCAGACGAATTCTGGATAGTTAGTTCAAAAGCATGGCCGAGTTACTTCCATTCTCCGCGGACTTTAATAACTTGGATCTCGACGATTTAAGAACGGAGCAAAAATTAAAAACAGTCATTATCGCGAAACGTTCCCCCCAACGTTCAAAGCTTTACACCTTCACAGGTGCACGCAAGCAGGAAATGGTCTTCCTGCTCGCGCTGTCATTACTTCGGCCAAGATCTAGAGAGAAATATTAGACATTTTTGCAACATTTCGAAAAGCGACCACACCCGCAATTTCAAGCTTAATATACAAAAGAGATATTGTTTAACACTTAGGCAGTGAGGTAATGACTTAACGTCTGTAAAAACCTGTGTCTTAGTAAAATTTATTAGTTAGGTATATGAAGCGGAAAAGCCAGAACCCCATCGTGAGTAGACGACTGGAGCATATCGAGTCGCTGGAAAGCAAGAACGATTTGGTTTTCGATCACCGTAGAGAAACATCAGCGCCGTCATCAGTGTAAGACTTCGGAGAGTCGCTTTTAGTGGACAAATACCTACCGCAACGCGATCCCCTTTGTGAATACGCTGCTCAGACATAGTGACATCCTCCAGGTACCTGGTTCGAGATCCGTTCCAGTCCCAACTATGGTCAGCTGTGTGATACTCCACAATCGTTTGTATTTTTATTGTATTTTATTTCCTTCTGACGACGAGGTGTTTAAATGCGGGAAAGGCCTGGCGACAAAGAATGGGAAGGAATTCGGTCATGATCTTTTTAAGGGAGTGCAAGGCCAAAGCGTTACCGCTCATCCACCGCGCTCGGTACCACAGTTGCCATTACCTGGCTGCATCCGCTACAGATGGGTCAAATTACAACATTTGTATAAATGGTTACAATTACATACAATCTGAATCTTCCACTCTGCAACTTCCTGTTCAAATGACTTTTAAAGGATTCTGACGATAATTTTATTCAGAAATTCGTGGCTTAAAGATTCATAGTGTTTACCCTTACACCACAGTTGACATATAATGCTATCCCAGTAAATTATTCATGATCACTGTTCAAAGTCCATCACAAATTTAGAATTTAATTTATCTCTAAGATAATGTATGGGCAACTAACCATAAGTTATATATTGAGCATCGAATTGATGTCTGCTCTATTTGTTATACCGAATCTAGAGGGTGAGTGACAGCTTTCGGGCAGGCATGTAGGAGATTTTAGTTTCAAATCTTTATCCTGCTATCCAGATTCTGCATAGCTTCCCGAAATCATTCCGGGGACTTGCGATTGTTTCTTCAAAAGGCCATGGCCAAATTCCTTCTCGTTACTTCTCACCGTATTTATGCCACCTCTAATGATCAGGAACATAATGAAGCATAAAGCCATAAGAAAAACAAATTGCTCATTTGCATGACAAGTGTCTGTAATCTACACTAATATTATAAATGCGAAAGTAACTCTGTCTCTCTGAGGTTTTGTAACGTTTTTTGTCCTAAACTGCAAAATCGATGTTGCTGAAATTTGACAAGAATGTACTATGTATCATTAGGGAGGACATGTGATAAATGTTTCGGGATAAATAACATATTTTATCATGAAATTTTGAAAAAGATAATAGATAGATGGATAGCGTGTGTAAATCACTGTAATGTTATATCAGTTGATGAGGCTTTTTTCTCTCGCAGTCGTTTTATGTTTGATCTCCATTATCATGAATCTGTAAGTTTTAGGTGTTATAGCCAAGTGTAATATTTTGTTCAAAACGATGTTCTGTACTACCCAAAGTCAAATTTGCCCATTCGCGGAGAATAAGACAGAATATACCATCGGATATTGACATGATACAAACATCAGAAGACTGCAGAAAGGCATCGACAAGCTCACCGAATAGTGTAGAGCCAACAAAGTAACGATCAACACCTTCAAGTGTGCTGCAGTATATTTCACTAAGAAAAAACCGGACTTTGACAAACTCTAACTATTAAAAATATATGGACAAACGATACCGTGGACAAAGTCACATTGTTACCTAAGAGTCAAACTTGACCAAAACATGCTGTTCAAAGAACACATCAGGGAAAGAATTCGGAAAGGAATGGCTATTATAATCAACTTATACCAGAAATTAAATAGTAAAGAACTGACACTTCGGTCTGAGAACAGAATATACAATACAGTAATGCGGTCGTTTCTGCAATACGGCTGCCAGTTTGGGGAATATCGGCAAATTGGAATATTAATCTTTTACAAAGACTACAGAATCGTTGTTTGAGAATAATCCTCGGTGCGAGAATGTACACGCCTGTTAGACAACTCCATGACCAAACAGGAATAAATTACATTAAACGTGAGATTAAAACACAGGCAGAAAAATTGTATAGCAAAATATATAAAGAGAAACATACAAAGCCTTGACTACGAAGATTTGGTACGTGTGAGCCGAAAGCATGGCACAGATACAAGGTACCTCTAAGCATCTTAAACCAGGAGGAGTAAAAGTTTTTCCGTAAGACCACAAGAGCTGTGGTCACAGGTTTTTCCCAAAAGTGATAAATTAAAGAGTGTCCCCGAACCTATAGCTATACACTAACAAGCAAAGCTTCCCAAGGAAGTGGTGCTTTAGACTATAGAACAAATAAAAAATAAGTATATATATAAAAAATTGGGATACCTTTTCTTTAACATACATTTTTCTAGAACTTAAATTCTGAGACCACGCTTACGAAATCACGGGTAACAGCAATAGCGCTTTTATTTAACAGAGGCGGCTCAAGGTCAGTCTGCTCTATCCCACGCCACTGCCGTTACACCTACAGGCAAAAAGGGAAATTTACCACACCTCTACTAGGACGCAGCGGTGAGGTAAAAAAGGTAGGGTGATGAAGTGAGGAGCGGGGTCGGGGAAACGTGACCTTGAGCCGTCAGTTGGGAGTGAACAGGGTATAGCACGGCATGATGTGAGTTAGGAAGCTGTCGATGTGCTGGCTGAATTCTTTGCGAGGTGCGTCGTGATGTGTGCATGCGGGCAGCCAATGGGCTCGGCGGAGGGCCATGTGTGAGCAGTGCGGGCTGCGGTTGGCGTCGCGGCTCGTATTGACGGTGGCGTCTACGCAGGCGTCGTGCCCTGCCCCGCTCGCACACACGTGTGTGTCTGTGTGTGTGTGTGTGTGTGCGCGCGCGCCGACACACACTGCGAGGCGGCTCCTTCGGCGCGCACAAAGGAAAAAACTCTGTGGAGCCGCGGGGAAATAAGGGGTGGGTGGGCGTCTCCCCGTATTGTCAGCCGAGCCGAACCCCCGGGACACGACGAAAGGCAGGAGAAAGGAAAGGCGCCCAAAGTGTTTCTGACTTTCGAGTGCCGTCTCCTCTATTGCCAGTCGTATAAAAAGTGCCGTTGAATGCAAGGCTGCTTCTTTGTGTGGAGGCGTCCAAACACGAGCGTTATTCCGTATGTTCCTTTACAACTACACAAATTTCACTTACGGAAATAGATTTACATAGAAGTACTCACCTCTTTCAAACCAAAAAATTGTATTGACCTGGGATGGTCGTTTACAAACAGAGACCAGAGTAGTTGGGAAAATTTAAAATTAAAACCATCTCATGGCTATAATTGCATTTGACACTCGAAGAGGTTTACTTGCTTTGAACCCCTTTTTAAAAGATAGTGAAGGATAGGGGAGGCTCATAATTTGGAGACAAATTCTTGTAACTGTGCGTCAAGAGTGAAGGCATGTATCGCTTTTGATCATCTTTATTTACAGTAAATAATCTTCAAACTTTGTTAACATCTAGGCCTTTCTTGGAAGACTATGTCTATGGGCCGGTATCGTGTTTCACTGGCTGTCTTGTTTCATTATTATGTGCAACAGAAACTGTAACAGCATTTAACTCAGGTACTCTTAGAGCAGTCATGAGCAAAGTTTTTAAGGGAAGGGCCAGATAAAGTAAAAAATTATCAGGCGAGGCCAAAAGAATTAAACAAAACAAATTGTTATAAGTGATAAAGTTTATTTTTTATTTTTACATCAAACACATTATATGCTACAATGGTAAAAAAAACAACAAAAAAACCTTAGAACAAAAGTTCTTTAGAAGACTATGACGGCGCACGTTACAGATGGAACTATGACTGGCTTCATAATCTGCTAGAAACTGGGATGAGCTCATTCGAAATAGTGCAGCTAAATGCTGGTCAGTCAATCGGTTTCTAACGCTGTTTTTGCCAAGTTTCATAGTAGAAAATACATGTTCACAGATGTAGGAAGATGCAAACATCGTAATTATCTTCTGAGCGTGAGATTACGGGTTTGGGAAACTTGATTTTGACAGGGAACGTTCCGAACTCAGCCGAGAAACACACGCACTGTACTCCAACATCCACATGCTACCGATCTACAGACATCTAATACAAACTCAGTTAATATTAGAGGCGATAATAATGTACTTAAAACGCAATGAGAAGGAAAGCGTTATTCTATTCTAGGTACGCAGAAAATACATTTTGTCCTATGTATAATTGTAAGGGACCGAGCGTGGTGGGTGAACGGTTAACGTCCAGGCCTCGCATTCGGGAGGACGCGGGTTCGAATCCCCGTCCGGGCATCCAGATTTGGGTTTTACATGGTTTCCCAAAAACACTCCAGGCGAATGCCGGGATGCTTCCTTTAAAAAGGCCATGGCCAAATTCCTTCCCGTTCCTTGGCCCAATTCCATCTCGCATCTAATGACCGCTCTGTCGACGAGGCGTAAAGCCCAAGTAAAAAAAAAAATTGTAAGGGGTTATTCGACAACCATGTCGCGGTCCGGATTGACTAACCCGAAGGGCCGCACTTGTTCCGCGGGCCGTACTTTCCCCATCACTGTCTTAGAGCGTCTGGTTTCTTAGTGGTTAATGCGTCTGACTGGAGGTCGAAAGGTCACGGGTTCAAATCTCTGTCCCGGTGGAGATTTCAATAAACCTTAACCCGACTTTGACCTCTGGTACAGCTTGCTGTGAAATATGAAGTGCGCTTCCGTGGTTCAGATTCCACGTTAAACTGTAGGTCCCCTCCAGAGCTTACAATCCTAGTTGTAATAGGGATGTATGCACATCCAATGCAAATTCACGCCAAAAGAAGGCTTAACGTGGCACAAACTAACATACGTAGATACATGTAGGTCACTTGACCATTTGCACATATCGAGTGGATAGGTGGAAAAAAGAAAACGGTATTTATAATTCTATAATGTTTGGCTTGGTGTGACTCCTATGGTTGATACGTGCCCATCTCAATGTAGACGAGTAATTACGAGTATTTTTGTATGTCGGTACGCTTTACACGTTCAAGCGGAAGATCCGTCGGCTTATATACTACCGGTATCTAAAAATCTTAAAAGAATACAGTCGTTTAAGTAGCATACCTCATAGCAGTTAAACATACAGTTCATGTGATAGTGATTTCAACGTCGGATGAGGACCTGAAACTGATTATTTCTTATTGTCTATCGGAAGAGTAGGCTTAAACAAATCAAAGGTCAAAACTCGTACCGTGTAAATAATTAATGAATACTTCGATTTTTGTCACAGCTTACAGCTAGTTTATGATGTATTCCAAAATTTCTGCGATATGACTTACTTTTCATTAAGAGTCGATGACAAGATTGATTACATTCCTAAGGATAAAAAAAGGGAAAGGATAAAATCAGTGTACTGACAATCCCTCTTCTACTGAATACTAGTAATTTAATCAAACAGTGAGAAGACAATTCCACATCGAACTGATGGTTTTATTTGACAGGTAAAAACGTAAAAACAATCCTATATACCGTTTACTGAAAGGACTTGCTTAGGATGCCAAAGCGACTAGTTGTTAACATGCGAAATGTAGTTTGTGGTATTTCTTCCACAGGAAAGGTGTCAAAGTTGACGAAGAGTAGTCATTGATCCCTCTGCGTAATACATTGAACTTAAAAACAGTATTAAAAAAATAAAAAAAAACTTTCTGATCAATAGATCTCCGGAATAAATAGTATATGTATAAATGGTGTTAATGGTAAATAATGATTGTGTGTGTTCTTTATAACATACACGCTTAGTATTTTTCTGCTTCTTTCGTAACTGCTTAGTCCAAATCCAGTAATACTACCAAATGTTTGGTACCTATCTCAGCTTTTACATGGATTTAGATCGCTCTAGCTTATTGAATATTTAAAAATAAGCATTACTCAAATGAAGCACGAGTTAACAAGCTTTCAAAATTCTAACCACAAGTGTTATTTAAATATAGAACTTTGGGGTATCTGTTTGACACCTCACTACTGTGACACCAGATTGAAAGAAGCAAGAAGTTAATTACGATTCGTATCAGAATTGAAGTTATTAGAGCTTAAGTTGCTCTTTGAGAAGCTGTTAGTAAAGGCAGACTGTTGAAATCTCGATGCAGTACGTTTGTAAATGATGGTTTTCCGGTTTTGCAATATTCAGTTAATGGGATTTTATGCATCGTTTTGGTGTTGCAACTGACGGTGTTTAGCATTGTGCGTGTAAAACAAAAAAAAAAAAAAAAAAAAAAAAAAAAAAAAAAAAAAAAAAAAAAAAAAAAAAAAAAGTTTCTGAAACAATATTTTATTTTTATACGGAGCCAAACACTGGAAAGTCGAATTGAAATACTGCAGCCGAGAGTTGAAAGCGAATGCCGTAGGGGATGCAGAATAATAAATTTTTTTTTATTTTTATTTTGCTTAAATGAGGCTCCTTTGTCAGAAATGACTCCAACTTCAACTTTCATAAATGCTGTTATGATACTTTGGCAGGGTAGTGCAGAAGAATATACAACTTATTACGGAGTGTGTCTCAAATAAGTCTGGAAAAAAGAAAGTAGTGAATTCACATGTCAGCTTAATATTTTAGGTACGATTTATTTTTATTTTTTATTTTTATTTATTTTTATTTACTTAATTATGTATTTGCTTATTGCTTTACGCCTAGTAAGCGTTGAGGTAATTTAAGGCGGGAAAGGAGTGGGGGCAAGGAACAGGAAGAAATGCGGCCATGACCTGTTGACTGAACCATCCTGGCATTAGCCTGAAGTGATTTGGAAAAACCATGGATAAACCAGATCTGTATGTCCCAAATGAGGGCCAGACCGTTGCCACTCACTCACTATTACGTGTTGTAAGAGTTATGGGGAAATCAATGTAATAAAATAAGATAATAAAACAGCATAGGTTCATATAACAAGCATCTAGAGATGGCCAGAGTCAGCAAGGGGCCTTCCATATCCCACATGGCTTGCAGTGGCTTGTGTGCTCTGTAGACGCACGTGGGAGTCAAGCCGGCGGAAGTGCGAGTGAGGGAAAAACGGCGTCGCAGGTGATTGGCCCACACATGTGGCGGGAGCAGCGCCCATTGGCTGGCCGCCGGCGCCGGCATGCGTCGTCTCACCGAGGGGGGACGCTGAAGGTAGATCTCAAGGCGCGCGCGGGAAACACATGTGCTCGCCACCCACACATGCCCCGTGCGGTACCGATTTCGGTTAGATTGCTGCTTTCCTACAACAGTGATTTCATTCGCTGTTACAATCTTTCATCATCACTGAAAGTCACAGTCAATTCTAGTAGAGAAAAGTAATGTAACACGGACTCAGTTTCCGAAGAGGACACGCACGTTATTTCCGTTGGATGGTGCTGCATGCTGGCAGCTTATATTTGAACATGCACAAATTAAAAGAAATCGTTTATTTTAAAGTGTTCAAGTAGGCCTATCACCTCAGTTACACTATTAGTGCCTTCAGTAGGAGTGAAAGTTTTCGCAGATTTTATAGTATTCCATAGGTAGAAAGTAACTGTGTTTAATATAGTATCTTTGGTAAATACTGTCATAGTTTACTTTTGTATCTAACCAACATTATTGTTTAATGCCTGAAACTGACAAGTCATAGACGACCTACGTACGACGCATCGGCATTCCCTAAATCCATAATTCAAATTAATATTAATCCATTCTGTTAAAATGATTTTAAATGCTGTTTCAGATGGTGAAAACAGAGAGAAACCTTGGTGAGAAATATTAATGATTATTGTCGTTAGAGGAAGGGCTTATTAGCGAACTAACTTATCACCTTCTTCTTTTGATGGTATATTATAATGAATATTATGAATGTCAGGTAAGCTAAATTGTTTATAAAACATTTGAAAATATAACGCTTTCATATATTTAAAAAAAAAAAAATATCTGGCAATTTTCTTAGATTCTTATAAAAGATCCGACTTTGGCTATGTTTTTCTCAGATAACGTTTTTACAACTTTTTATTAATTAATGAATTTTGAGACTGTGGTCAGATGTTTAGTGACTTCTATCATATAAGTTATTTGAAAACATAAAAGGAACTTATTCCATTATAATTAAAGTAAATTTAACTCAAACCTAAGACGAGAAAGGTGAAAAACAAAATTGCCTCCAATTTAGGTTCGTTTCCTCTAATAAAAACCTATCAAAGACTCTTTCACTTCTGAAGAATAATTCCATTTGTTAACAATCTTATAATATTTACGCTGCTTCCAATCAATGCTAATTGCCACCGACGTGACGCTTCGACTAAAGCCCATGGTTTTCCTAAAGGATCAAGCAACCTTTTGAGTCTGTTAGAGACTGTGTTGTGATCGAGTTTTAATCTTTTCGGTCACTGTATTGTTTATTTGATTAGCATTACGCAGCGAAAAAAATAATCACTAAACCGTAAGGACCATATTTCTGGGTAATCGATGGTTAGTAATAAATCGATAGTTTCTTTGCTATAAAGACGAGATCAACCGGTCACACCACCACCAGTTTGCTGGACCCCCGAAAAAACCATAGGTATTGGTCGAAATATCGTGAGAAGGATTGATTGGATACATCATACATCTTGCGAAGTTATTGAAAGCGTTATGACGACTGCGAAAATCGTAACATCCTCTTAACAGATCCACTTCATTCTACCAGATGTAAACGTCTTAGATTATCAGTGTAACCTTGAAATGTAAATGCAAGCAGAGACATGTTTTGACAATTCGTCAATATACATCACCATGTTGGTAGTAATTTTCGTATGCAAATTTCTTGCTACTTTGTTGCAACGTCGATTTCTATCACGGTTTCGTTTTTTATCCTTTAGATTTCACTGTGGCTACCTTGCCTAAAATATAATGCCAGTGTGTTCAAAAAGACAATTTTTTTAAAAAAAATAACTGTGATAGTAAGTTGAGCAGATTAACCTTTAGATAATTCATTGATAAATATACGAGATCGTAGGGTGATAACTTATAATTCGCGTTTTAAATAATATTGTTAAATTTGAAGTTTCTCCAAAAATAATCTCCTTATGACATCTATCTGTACTTAAATGGAAATACCATATATTTTATATGTTAAATCATACATTAAAACGAGGTTCCTCAATTATTTGCTTAATGTTCATTTCAGTTAATAATCGTGCCAGCTAAATTAAATCTGTAGACAAGTAAGGGATAACAATTGTTTTTTAACATCACGACAAAACACTAGTTAATTTGCATAGTAGTATCATATGTGATTTCACAATCCCACAACTGTGAATGATCCCTAAATCACTCCAGGCGAATTCCGTAACGCTTTCTTCAAATGACCATGGCCGAATTCCTTCCCATTTCTTGTCCTCAGTGTTTTCTCGCCTCTAATGACTTCGGTGTTGGCGAGGCGTAAAGTCATAAAAAAAAGAGGCTTCAATGTGGAGAGTCCCGCCTTGGCTGGTCAATCGCAGTTTGGCTTTGACTCATTAGGCACACTTCTGCTGCATGAATTTACCGTGTGAGTTTATTAGTTCGATTTTATGATGTGGAAAATATTTCCTTGCCATATTTTGAGTTCTTAAAACCAACTTCTTATCTTAATGTTACGTTTCCAGTGAAATGTTCTCGACACAGTCCTTCCTTCAATGTTAATAATTAATATTTTATCATATTATTACTTGTAGCACAAGATGCGCTTATACACAAATCCTAAATCTTTATCCAGTGGTTTCAGAGTAAAAGACTGACTTTCTGTGTTGCACTTTCCATGTCACCAAGACGTACTGGTCACCTCTGAAAGTAATATGGGTTACACAGTTATACTTCCAGATAATATCATAAATCTAAATGAAATGTTCAAATCTACTTTATGAACTGCACCTCCGAATTCGCGTGACTGTCAACTATAAAAAAGGGTCTATTTTACTACCAGATAGCAGATGACTGTGGTTCTTCTATTACTTACCTTGCTTTAAATGGGAACACGGTGCAATAAAAGATTATCGCAGAATAAGAATGGATTTATCTGTGTCATTTGACGAGTGTTGTCGTAGTATTTAATGCAACTATTGTACAGATGGTATGACCATATATATTCTGCTCTGAAGTCAAATGTTATTAATCCTGCGGATGAAATGGTTGTTCAATTTTAAAAAAAGTTTAAAAATGTTATGTCTACAAGGCACTCAAGATAATATGATGCTATTGAGGACTACAGATATAAAAGCTGGATTTTCTAGGTTTATTTACGTATTTTTTTGCTGGTACTGAAAGCAGATATCAGCCACGGAGATCTGTCTAAAAGGTCATATGGTACGTCATGGCCGGTGTCGCAAAGAAGCAGCTAACTGTTCCTGACCCTTGGTTTGACCCATGGAGATGACAAAAAATTTCTTCGGCATTTGTCCTTAGTTTCGAATCACCAGATTTTGTACCAAAAGACTGGTTTAAATCATACATCTCTCCGTCCTACGTATAGAGTAGGGTTGTAGTACGCTGCCAATGTTGGATGCGGACTTCCAACTGGCGACAGTATTTTGTGGAAGAGTAGAACCGAATGGACTTGTATTAGGTTTCACACACATCTATCATTCATTCCTCTCGTATAACACAAAATACATCCCAGCATAGTCATCTTCCCATACAACAATAGCACCAACAACAGTAAAGAAGACAACTGGACATCGCATCATTCAGAACAATCTTCCATAATCACCAAAATCTGGGAGCCCCGTGATAACAAGATTTATGTTACTGTAATTTTCATTTTTCTCGTTCTATAACTGTATGCCTGAGTCAGAAATTGGAAAGAGTTCAAAATTTTTTGAAGATAATTAGCAAAAAGTATGAAAACCGTTATCAGCGTTGTTAATACGTATGTTGTGGAATCGTTTGGACTTTCCCCGCTTCAAGTCTTCTGACCAGTATGGAAGCGCATCAACGTGCTTCTCCAAGCAGCTATATCCACTTATACCATTAGCAATAAATCTTAAGTCATTATTGGCTGATAGTACTTCGGCCTCATTATTATTTGAGTCTGAATTCGTCGCGCAGTCCACAATCGTTGTTATCCCCTAATCTAACCTGGTAATCAGGCTGCTGACGTGTACCTACAGATTTACTTGAAATACGATTCGTGAAAGTCTTTTAGCGGTATTCAGGAAAAAATAAACTTTTCCAGGTATTTTAATACACTTTATCCATCTGTCAACAAGCTATTTTTTTCTCCTATCTCTAGGTTTAGCTGCGAGCTAAGAATGCACCATTGTCTTCCCTTCTTCATCAGAGTTGAATTTTTGTCCGCGAAGGGCTCCTTTGGGGGGACGCGCATTGTCTTTGAATATCACAATGCCCTTTCGGCAAACGGCCTGAGTTTAATCCGAAGTACAGTCTTCAAATCTTAAGTAAGCTTTTCACTAAAAATAACACACTTGAATGTTAAACCTTGGAGTGCCCTTGAGACTGTAAGAATCAGTTTTTCAGCTGTAGCTTGGCTTTTGATCTTTTGCTCAATAGGCGACGGAGCATGTTTCCACGCCATTGTCTGCCAATTACTCTCAGGTTCGGTAAGAAGTGATCATGTCACATCACCAGTAGGAAAAAGAAACATTCACCTTTCTTTGTGAATTCGTCGAAATATAACGGAATGAGAATAAAAATTGTGGGCAGCAGAAATTTTAACACAGTTCTGATGCGTATGCTTTCTTACTCGACCTCGTAACATAATCTAAAATTGTTATTTTCATTTTTCCTGGGGTGCCATTGGCTATGGCACGTGATCTTATCTCTTATGTACTGAGGGCAATCTGAACAGCAGTTGCTACATCATGGAGGATTTGTAACCCCTCTTGCTGGCAGCTCGACAGGAGGACAATGCCTGGCCATATGTGGCGAGAAATGTACAAGC
>CM061920.1:295288720-295382808 GCA_031002005.1 Vandiemenella viatica | reverse complement strand
ATTGGCCAAGGCTGAATCCTTCCCGAAACATGCCCCAAGCCTTTCTCTCTATAATGATTCCACGTCCCAGCTAAAACAACACCGAACTAGAGACTCTCCACATGTGGAAATAGCACTCTAGTCCCTTCGCTACCATGTCGGCCGTTGAATAAGATAAATCCAACAAGGAAAAGGTCTAAAACACACCACAGAGATGTAATTATTTTTATTTGAGCAATTATGTTTTGCTTCTAGCTTACATCTAATCGAGGTCATTAGAGGCAGGAAAGGACTGGGGACAAAATTTTTTTTATTTTTTATTATAAATTTTTTTTTAAGGGAGGAATTCGTCCATGGCCTTTTGAAGGAACAATCCCGGCATTCGTCTGGAGTGATTTGGGGAAACCATCTAAAACGTTTACCTGGATGGCTAGATGGGTATTCGAACCCACGACCTCCCGAAAGCCGGATACCACATACCCACCACGTATTTTTTTTTTTGTCTTCGTCATATCTTCGGCGGCAATGTGATATGAATCCTGATAGTATTGGAAACTAGGATCGGGTAAGAATTTCAGCCACCGCTTTTTGAAGGAACTTTTCTGGAGTTCAGCTGGAGAGATTTACGAAAATCATGGAATACTGAAACTGGATCCCCGACGGGGTTTGAATTCGCGTCCTCCCGAATGCCAGGCAACAGTGTTACCTATAACCCATCGGGCTTGGACGGCAGGAAATAAAGCTTGACAGAAAATTTTATAGAAGTATCAGTGTTAGTTAGAAACAAAGAGAGAGATGATAGTTTTACTACTTCCATCTTCCAGATTTAAAATGTGGAACCGCTAATTCACATTGCAGACGGATTTTTTTATTTATTTACTGTTCTTAATGATTATTATTACTACTAAAACTGTTGCTACTGCGTTCAAGTTTAGCTTACCTTCTAAATATGGTATGATGAAAACAAAATTAAGGTGTTAATATTCCGCACCATTTAATTTTCTGGGAATAGTTTATTTATATTTCGTGACTTAGTTTACCATTAGAGTTCTTTCGTGAATGCTCTTTCTACTTACCCTTAACCTTTGTGTGTCCATTCAAACTCTCTTATTGGTTTTCCGTGCGTAATTTAGCGATTCTTTTCTGTATTCGCCATATAATTGCGTTTGCTAGCGAATTGTTAACTGTTTATTCGAGGAAAAAAAAATACGCAACGGTTATCAAAATTACGAAAAAAGTGTTACCATCTCTCTATAATTAATCAATTTGGTTATTTAAATAATTATTATGACTAAAATGGTGATTTCGTGATTATTTTTACTGCAGAACTCCGAACTTTCCCTCTGAGCGTCTGCGAGTTTCTTGCTGCGCGGGCTCATTTTTTTAGTCTTGGGTAAAGTGCTGGGTATGAGAGGTCTATTTTATCATGAATTTAGTGTACCACCTACCAGTTATGCTGTCCCATGCGGTATTCGTGTCTAGAACGAAGCATAATCGAAAGGCGAGGGGTCTCTCGAATTCTGTCCCCGACTGTACATTCTACAAGATTCCAAATATTGTGAAAATGCCCTAGCCCTACCAATTTCAAACTCCCACACCCACAAAGTTACCAACATGCAACCACCATAGTGCACAATGGGTATCGAGGCTACTACACACAACACACAAACACTAGTGGTATGAACTAGGTAGTTGTGGCTGCAAAACGAAATTTAAGGTTACTTACAAGTTAGATTATTGCTAACATTACCCATTTCTTTTAGGAGTGCAGGGTAAATTACCTTCGAAATGATAAAAAAAACTGAAAAAATCCTATAAGTCAGAATGCTACAAGCGCTAGTTAATAACAGTTCAGTTTATTTTAATAACTGCGAGAAAATCATTTACCTCAACACTGCCTTCAAACCGTCATCTTTGACGGGTTAAAAAGATAGTTATTTAAAAACGGATCTTGATTCAGATCGAGAAAGAACTTTCCACGGGATCGGAGGAAACAAGGCCAGAGATTCTCGATCATTACTATGGAGACTTCAAAGTGAGTAAAGTTTACTAGATTTCTACACAAGAAAAACTAATGAATGTTATAAAATGCCACCTAGAAAACGAATAACCATTTGGTGATAAAAAATGTTCAATATTTAGAAAGCGAAATGTGACTATATCAACTTTGACAAATATGAATGTGGAGGGATGCAGACTCCTGAGCATTTACATTTCTGCAGAAGTGCAAGTATTAACATCTAATCATATATATTATACTCTAACTAAACTATATTCACCTTATATACTTTAACCTGATTTTTTTGTCAGAAGCCATACCTAACCGAAATCGATAAATGAGCTATTATTTAAAGATTAAGGTATCTGTTTTGATCATATTATATTTTAAGAGTAATTTTTTTTTCAAATTTGACCCTTAAAGCGCAGAAATACCAATATTTCTAAAATGCGTTTTTTTTTGTGTCACGAGCCATTTATCTCGCTGGATACCTAACCGAAATCGATAAATGAAGTAACATTTTAAAGATTAAGATCTTCGCTGTGGGTACATTCCATTTTAAGAAAGGAATTTTTCGGAATTTGTACCCTTAGGGTCAAAGGTATCAACATTTCTACAACGCATTCTTGTGTCACCAGCCTTTTATCAAACCGATATAGATAAATGAGTTGTAATTTTAAAGATTAAGGTCACGGCTTTGGTCACATCATATTTTAAGAAAGAAATTTTTCTGTAATTCGACCCTTAAAGGGCAAAAGTATCATTATTTCATAACGTGTTACTTTTTTCTTTTTTCTTTTCTTTTCTTTTCTTTTTTTTTTTTTTTTTTTTTTTTTTTTTTTTTTTTTTTTTTTTTTTTTTTTTTTTTTTTTTTACGAGCCATTTATCTCAATGACACCTAACCGTAATCGATAAGTGACATATCATTTAATAGATTAAGGTCTCCACTGAGGCAACATTATAAATTAAGAACGAAATTTTTCTGAATTTGACCCTTAAAGGGCAAAAGTAATAACTGTGGATGTCGCGCGTATGAGACAGTTCAGAACCAAGCTGCTAGAAAGCAGTAGCACACATCACAGAAATATTAATAAACTGTTTCACTGGAGTCGACTTTTGTTTTGTACGTATTACACTAAACAATTGAAACAAATGAGACGGTTCTTCTTTCATCCTATTACAAACCGCCAACTTTGCTATTCATCGTATTCGCTAAATTTTGCGCACCGGTCATATAGTTAATTATATAAGCATTGTTTCTCAGGACAGTAAGAAGAGGAATCTTTATAGTCAGATGTTAGCACCAGCAAGGAATCGGTACTATCCATCGTACAGCCTGTAATCATTGTAGACAACTGGTACATCTTCGATTGGGTTAGCAAAACACTGATTACTTCTTGAACACAGAAAGATGAGTTGCTTCAGGCCCTGTTCTCTGCAATAGCAAAATGGAATCTGCACAACGTTTAGTTTGTATAAGTGTTTTCAGAAGCGACACTGGTCAACGTAATTTTTGATGTCTTGAAGATGGGTCGTGCGGAATATGGAATTGCTTGGTGTTTAATGTCGTTGATAGCATTCAAGTAGACTCATCCACAGCTTGACATAAAAGCAACACTCTCAAGGAAAGAAAATAATTTTTGTTTAGTTCCGTGGCATTGAACTCGACGTTAGACAAATGGGCGCAGAATATATTTTAGCTACGCTGGTATTTGGGGTAAATAGTGGTAGGAAATTTCTAACCAATAAATTTTGTATCAAAGGTATGGTCTCGTAACCACACCTCCCTAACAGTGCCACAGAATAAAGGTATGGGTCACTAATAATTGTATGTACGCAAACACCGTCAGTCCTTCCGTACATGGGCGTATCCAGTGAGGGGCAGGGGGAGAGGCTGCTGCCTCCCCCCCCCCCTCCAGAAGAAAAATCAAGTTGCCTTCAGTACTCTTCGACGAGTGAAGAACTGGCTCAGGAGCACTATGGGAGAGGAAAGATTGACTGGACTATGCCCGATGAGTGTGCATCGAAATATTAACAAAGAAAATTAATGAAAATTGTTCTGAGAATCCGAGGCGATTAATGTTTACATAAAAAACTATAATTGAGTTACGATCTTGATTAACCGCATAGTAGGTCCTTGGATTAAGTGGTTGGATTGCTATATTAATCAATAATAAAAATAGTTTCCTCAATTGGTTTGAGTTTTATTTTGTAAGAAATCGACATTTTTCAGTCCCCCACCCCAGTTACTCGGAAAAAAAATGAGTTGCCCCCCCCTCCCCCGCCTAATTCAGATGATGCCCCCATGATCCTGGATACGCCCTTGCTTCCGTATCTTTCGCGGCAAAGGAACTTACTTTATTTTTCAGTCGAAGTTGTTATTATTATTATTATAACTCCGCGATTCACTGAAAGTGTGTGGTGGAGGCTATCATCAGTAATAATATATTTAACACAAGCACACTAATACTGGACGCAGGAGAGGACCTGACCTCACTATTTCTGGATGATTGGCTCAGTGGAACAGAGTCCAGTGGAACAGAGGGACGCTGGTGCCAATCTTTGTTTCGCCATCCTGATTTCAGTTTTTCAAGGTTTACTGAAAACACTGTAGATGAATGAAAGTACGGTTACTTCTAAAAGCCCTGACAGAATTCCTTTCCGTTCTTTGTCACCAGTCCTCTATCGTTTCTAATAACATCGACGTCAAGCCATGAAAGAAAGGCTCAGTACGAGTTTTACGACAATACCAGCCTCAGTTCAGAAAACTGTGATTATTCTTCTTCGATTTCCTCCTACTTTGGAGCACGGAAACCAACTGGTTTACTACTCCTTCCAGAATCTTTTTTCATTCTTTTACTGAGGTTCCTCTTTCTTTCCTTATAGCAGGTGAATTTGGCCTTTGTACATTGTTCCTGGAACCCCTCGAATTTATTAATTTTAGTTTTAGTCACTCTTAGACTCTCTGTCTCATTTGGATGGATCCAGTTTTTATTCATGACCTATTTCGACTCCTCAACCCATTTTCCGGACATCTTAGTTTAGTGATGTAGTTGAAAATTCTTTTTGTCAACATTCTCTCACTCATTCTTATAAGGTGTACATTAAATGTCAGCCCTCTCTTGTGTATTGTGTCTGTAATTTTCTCTGCATATCTATATGGATATTTCTTTTTTCCTCTTTCCCCAAGTACGTCTTTTCCCTTTACTGCTCCTAGAATTTTTATTGTGAATTTCCTATAGATTCTCTAACTACTCAATCTCCTCTTTCAGTTATTCTGATCTGAACATTGCCTCTGTCTTGACAAATGTTGTGCAATGCGCAATCTTTGCTTTGGAGGAGATCGCTTTCTTGTTGTATCTGTTTTCTGTAAACCTAAATGTTAGGTACATCTTCTGGATCTTGGTTTATTCGTTTCCTTCAACTATAATGATTAAATACCAATAATAATACAAATTTCACGTTAAACTGTAGGTTCCCTCTACGGCTAACAGCCCAGTTGTAACACGAGGTGTACACATCTACACGAAGGCTTTAAGTGATCCCAATTGGCCCAAACGAGCATACACACATAGCTACTTTAACCCACAGGACATTGACTTAATAATAATAATAATTCATAAATTGCGATGGACCACCCGCTCCGGTGGCAATCTCCCTACACCCCCCCCCTTTTCCCCTTCAAACCTACTTTTGCCCTCTACTAATTTTTGCTTTAAATTCTTTCAGTGTTTCCGGTAAGTTATTCATCACTTCTCTTGGCAATTTATTCCAGTCCCTCACTCCCTTTCCTATGAAAGAAAATTTTCCCAAACCCTTTTGCCTGAAATCAAGTGCCAGCTTGTGGTCATGGTCAACCTTACCCTTCCAAGCACCTCTCTTAATTTTCCCACCAATATCATTCCATGCTTCATCACCAGTATTGGCTTTGTACACTCCCATAAATCTCTTCACCCTCCTTCTATTCTCCAATGAATCCCACTCCAGCTCCTTTATCATATTAGTTACCGATTGTGTTCTGCGGTAATTTCCAGAGACAACCTGGCAGCCCTCCTCTGCACCCTCTCCAACTCCTGTATTTGATACCCAAAATGTGGATCCCAAACTACACCACCATATTCCAGCAGTGGTCTGACCAAAGTTTTGTACCCCAGTTCCCTTACTTCTTTAGTGCATCCGCTCATCACTCTTTCCAACAGGTGAAGGATTTTGAAACCTTTCCCTACCACCAGTCCAATGTGTCCTACCTAGTTAAGTTTGCTATTAAATCTAATGCCAAGGTATTTACATTTCGAGTCTTCAATAAGTAGCTCCTTCACCACTTTATAATCGTAATTAACCTTTAGCTTTTTATCTGTGTACCTAATAAGCTGACTCTTCTTTGCATTTATCTTCATCCCATGTTGACTCACCCAGCTAGTTATCCTTTCTAGATCACCCTGCAGCTGTTTACAGTCTTATATTGTTTTGATCCTTTTATATAACATTATATCATCCGCAAACAATCTAATCTCTGCCAGTAAACCATTAACACAGTCATTCATTAGAAGAATAAATAACAATGGTCCCAATACATTACCCTGTGGGACTCCCATGTTTACTTCTACTTCTTTTGATATTGCATTTCCTACACTAACTTTTTGCTTTCTACCTTTCAGTAATTCTTCCACCCAGCAAATCACCCTTTTATCAGCTCCAGTAGTTTTTACCTTATTTAGCACCATTTTATGACTCACTCTATCAAAGGCCTTTGAAAGATCTAGTGCCACACTATCAACTTAACCTCCCCTGTCCATTTCATCAGAAATATGCTAATCCCCATATGTCGATTAACAACCTGAGTCTGTTTCTACGGTTGGTATCGTTAAGCAAGGCTATAACTGGATTTCTCCCCATTCATTTGTAACAAGGAACTTAAGTTACTTACTACGGACCGTGAGCATATCGATGCGTGAAGTTTGGGAGATGGACAGAGTGGCTGACAGAGGCACCGGGGACGTCAGACAGACAGGCGGCAGGTAATGTGATTTTCGTAGTCTCCCCTAGCCACCTGCCCCGACACACACACTGCCAGCCAGATATCAACCCCGCCTGTCGACGCCAATATTAGGTTTCCCGCCCCGGGCGTAACAGGCTGGAAATGGAAATTAAATTCTGCCACTCTCAGCCTTACGATTCCCGTTTGATTCCAGCGTCACTGCCAGTACAAGTGTAGAATTAGGATACTTGTTGGTGAGCACTTCTTAATGCTTCGTCAGGCAGTGCTGAATGCATGCTGATCAGCATGTGAAAGAAATCCGATTCTATCCAATTCCGTAACACGTAACTATAAATAGGTAGAAATAAAAGTTGAAGTAAAGTATTCATAGAACAGGGACATCTTTGTCCCAGTGTGCATATCTGAGTGATAGTTCGCCTAATCCATTTCATATTCTTTTTAAAAATTCTTGGAACTGCCAAAGTGGTGTTCAATGAAACGGGCAGGAGTTATTTTTATACGTTGTAAGTGGTATATTGTCGTGTCTGCAGTACACATTAGCATTTTTGAACCAAAACAACATTGGTTAATACTATAGTATGCTAGTTTCTGATGTGCGGATACCTTTTAAACTCTTTATATTTAATTCTTTTTAAAACATAGGAAGACGGTAAAACATGAGAGTATGTTCCCCTTATTTTTACCCATTTTAGTTGTTGTGTACATTTAAAGTACTTTTAAAAGATTTAAAATAATTTTTGTAATTATTTAAAATCATTTAGATACGGTTGTAAGTAGTACAACCTATTTGTAACTACAAGATTGTTACTAAGTAAATAAAAACTATGTCTAGTCCGCTGTCACCAGTGCTTCAGCTATTGTCAAACGTGTATGTTGATAAATTTTTGTACTATTCATCCTGTTATGTTCTAAACTTTTTTTTGTGCTTATGGAAATTATTTGGTGAAAAAGGTGTTGTTGGGCACGCTGAAATAATTATTTTTTTTTAAATCTTTATACAATGAATCGTTTGTAATGAAAATGCAAGTTGGTGCATCCGGATATTTTCAGACATAATAATCTAAAAAAAAACGATAAAAAGTGTCAGGTAGTTAGGCAGTGAGGAAGAGGTTAACTTCGAGGGTAGGACGTTAATTAATTGGCTCAATTAACGGAGCGGAGGAGTGTAAATGTTGCTGCAAGTTGCAGCGCCAACATCACGCAAGAAGCGTATATCCTCGGCACAGACAGAGCTTATACCTGCACGGAGGTGTATAATGTATTAGTTATCACGCCAGTTCATCATATTGGCACCAGTCAGTTTACTACGCCCGTTAAGATGGGTACACTTCAGAACGAGACAACGCACGAACAAACCCGAGGCGAGGCGAGCCTACCAGTGTGTACCTGTAGCCGAACGACCCTAGGTGGTTCGAACGCCATTAGTCCCGAGTCACCACTTCGCACTGTTTTCTATATGGACGCTTATTTACAGTCGTACATCTGCCTCCCTCGTTTACACTACCTCGTTGGCAGTCAGTCATCATTTAAACACACTGTATGTTTAAATTAAATAGAACAACTATATTTTAGTTAAGGAGTTTTTCGTTATTGTCTCGTTTTGTTCTGACTATTTGCAATCATGAGTTGGGACACGAAAGCCGTCCCATATTCTGGAAGAAGAATGATGCACAATATCATAATGCGTTTTTTTTTTTCAAAAAAAAAAATAGACTGTGTCAGGCACGCAATAATTACACGTACTGGAGAAGAGACCAAAGTTTTGGTGAAAAAAGTGGAAAGTTTTCGAGTTTGAACAGCGTGGGAACAGGCAAAGGTAGGTTAGTCAGAATGTTCAGTAATTGAAACAGTTTAGTTTTATATAAATAAAGAAACAGCGTGTTAAAGCTTAGTTCAGGTTTTTTAAAAATAAATTCCTGTTTAAAAATTATTGCCCAAGACTGAACAATCTCTTCCGATAAAGTCTAGTTTCCCTCCATCGTCTTTTATTTCTCTTTTTAACCAAACTGGCTACCACTATAAATGCAGTACTAGCCTCTGTTAAATCGTCACCGTGCTTCATATTCACGCCCTAAACTTCACATCACTACCAACTCGTCAGAACAAATGTATGGATGGGCGCCTGCCTCGTTCGATGCCTCGCCGAACTGCGTTCGTGCAAAACAAAGTGTACATACGAGGCATCCGTTCTGCCTCGCTTCGGCCAGTTCGTACCCACCTTTAAACCTTTAGAGGCATAGCCACACTTGCCTCGGGAGGGCTCAACGGAACCATGTTCACATCTTTGACCTAAGGTACCAGTCGTCATGATGTAAATTTTAACGCGGTTTACTGTAATATTTCGGCCTATGCTGGAAGGTTCCACAGTTACCGCCTCAAAAACTGCACATTTAACACAAAAAGTTTGGCAGTTATAATACAGAACATAGTTCCAACAGTTCACATTCATATGACTTTTTCACACTAGATATGGTTAACGACCATGGGATGGACACACGACTTCCTGTTTATGGAAACTCTTCCTCTGGGTTAAGTCCACAGAATAAATAACGAACTTAGCTAATACAATGTTATAATAAGCAGCCGCATTCAGAAGGCGGTTAGTCGGGTGCAAATCAGGTACGATACCTGTTGTACAAGGCCATGTATGAAGTAATCACTGAAAACGGTGGAAAATAGATATGGAGTGATTTCGGAGGCAGTAACTAATATTTATATCAATACGTGTTTAAAGGTCCAACGAAGTGAATTGGGAATCTTAGTTGAACACATTCACCATTGGTTACCAAACACCAGTCTGCATATTATAGTTCTGCGATATGAGAAGTGAGATATGAATATTGAAGTCAACAAAGGAACAGATCTTGAGAGATATACACGTTTGCTCAGATGAATGGAACACGTGAACGCCATACTGTATTTGGGTTTCATAAATGATTTAAAAAATGATTTTATTTTCTTGATGTACATTTTATTGTTAATTTACAACCAAATCAAAATAACGGCTTCGGTGTTAATACTCGGCGAAATCAGTTTGTTTTCTTCGATTTTTCTGATATATTGGGAGGCTTGTGAACGGTTCCAAAAAAGAATATTCCCTCCAGTCTACATTCCAGTAGATCACACTAAATTCACCGACAAAGTCGCCAGTGAAGTGGTGGTGACAAACCAATTGGTATCAGTTGTCTACACACTTTGCAGATTGCGATATAGAACACAGTGACAAAGCAACCAGCAATCGACTGCCACAACGGGCTTGATGGCGCTGGTTGAGGTCCAGCTCGAGATTACACTGTATGTCTTTTCTAAACGAAAATCAGCTGCATTAGTTGGAAGCATGATCAGAACTGTACTATACAAACATACGTAACTACAGAAGATTCTCGCTTATGAAATTTTCCTTTCGGAGCTTAGTCCTCAATAAGGATTCTGTGAACTTATCCGTCTATTGCAGCTAAATAAAAAAACTTCGTTTTTTTGGCAGTATATAGTATATCAAAACTCAAAACAGATCCAACAACAAGATTCCAAACAAATGTTAAGAAATGCCTAAAAAGCACAAAATTACTGTTCAGAGACTGGGAGATACCACATTTTACACAAAAAACCCCCAAAGTACCCATAATGAGTAGCCAGCCAAAAATTCACAAAGTTAATATTCCCATAAGACCAGTAGTAAATTTTAGAAATGCTCCAACATACAAGTTAGCCCAATACATGCACACACACCTCACAAAACATTACAAATACCACAAAAATAGAAACATCACAAACACACCACACCTGATACAAAACATACAGAACATCTGGATTCCTGATACAGCAACTATGGTATAATTCGATGTGGAGAGTATGTACTCAAAAATTCCTGTTAGTGAAACCATATGTCACATAGAGAATAACCTCACATCTCAGAATAACATCCCAACCATAATCATCACAGAAATAATAGAACTACTCAAGTTAATCACATCACAGAACTATTTCAGTTTTAATAAAGAATACTATATACAGGAGGAAGGTCTACCCATGAGCAGCCCAGTGTCAGGGATAATGGCTTCAATCTTTATGGATCACATAGATAATGTAATTTTCCAGAAAATCATTCCAGAAAAGCAATATAAAATACTATACTGGTTTAAATTTGTGGATGATATAATTTGCTTACTGGATGAACCACAACATCGAATTGAAGAATTCCACAGTGACATAAACCAAGTACACAAGAACATCAAATTCACCATTGAAAAAGAAACACACAACCAGATACACTTCCTGGACATAACAATTAAAAAGATAGACAATAGACATAGTTTCAGTATCTATAGAAAACCAACTACCACAAACACAATTATACATGCTACCTCCAACCACCCCATCAATCACAAACAGGCTGCTATCAGATATATGCTACACCGAATGAATGAGATACCCCTCACTAAAGAAAATTACACAACAGAATTAAACAATATTCTAATGATAACATCCAAGAATGGCTATAACACAAACATAGTGCAAAAGATGAATCACAAAATTCAAACACAAAGATACAAATATAACCAACAAACACACAAGACTCAGCAAAATCTCCAAACCACACTCACAAATACCACACAAAAAGAGAAACAGCAATGGTATACAATGACATACCTAAAACACAAACACACACAGGATCACTAATATTTTTAGAAAAATGGGAATAAATATAGCTTTCAGAATTGACAATACCATTCAAAAACAGCTCAACAGAAACACAGAAGAAAATAAGTATCAACAATCAGGGATATATAAACTGACTTGCCAACAGTGTAAGGCCACATACATAGGACAAACAGCGAGAAAATTTGAAATTCGATACAAAGAACACCCAAGGGCACTAAGGTGCACCAACCACTCTACATTTGCAGAACATCTACTTGAGAACAAACACGAACACACTGATATATGGAAAGACATGCAAATACTGAAAATTAATAACCACAACACAAAAACATGCTGACAGTACAAGAAAATTTCTACAAACAGAAAGCAATATATGAAGGGAAAAATATTATCAATGACTACATTCACCTCACGAATCAGACTTTATTCAAAACACCTAAAACAATTCCATAATATATATAAAAAACACACACACAACACTAAAACATAGATAAAATTTAAAACACAAACAAACAAAAATCGATAAGATAGTTGCCGGAAAATAAAAAACATCTCTGAACACGGTAATGTAAACAATAACAAACGCTCGTACAGTGGTTACACAAACAGAAAACTGCGTAAACAATAGCGTGTTTTTGCAAAAATGAAGAAAGTAAGTGAGAATAAGAAGACACCTCAGGATATGTGCGGAACACAAAAAAGTAATAGAAAAATCACTGAAACGGAACTTCCCCAGACTTCAATGTGAAAATAGGAAACAAAAACTGTAAGTAGAATGTAACACTCTTAGCAATTAATAACAGATTATAATTATAAACAAACTATAAACAACAACAAAACATGTAAATAAAACTGTTCTAGGGCACCGAAGATGATTGAATAAATCGAAACGCGTCTGCCAAAAAAACGAAGTTTTTTATTTAGCTGCAATAGACGCATAAGTTCACAGAATCCTTATTAATAAAGCAGCTAAGGAAAAAGGTCTGAATCTCAACATGTTTAGTCCTCAATGGTTAACACAAATACAGGCGTGTTGGCATTAGGATAGTTTGAATCGTGGATTTTCTATATACATTCTCCGCAGGCCATATCTCTATTAGAGGGTGATGAGGGTAGCGTCCATATTGCTCAGAGTTCAGACTAATTTTTTCGTGCCAATGTTTATTTTTGGCCGCTGGTTTCCCACATATGGGAAGACATAGTTGAAACTTCTCTGATTTTTATTTCAACTAGTCGTCCACGATTACCAAAAATATGACAGATTCCGTATTTACTTGCACGTATAATTTCAATGATATTTTGTCGATTGATATTATGACTGTTAAATTGGGAGAACGGCGGTTCAGATACCCGTCCGGGCATCCAGATTTGGGTTTTCCATGGTTTTCCCAAATCACTCCAGGCGAATGCCGGGATGCTTCCTATAAAAGGCCATGGCCGAATTCCTTCCCGTTCCTTGTCCGCAGTCCCATCCCGCCTCTAATGACCTCCACATCGACTAGGTGTAAAGCCATAAGTAAAAAAAAATAGTTGAATCCTAGTTACGACTATCCAGATTTCGGCTTTACATCAACCGAAGCGAATACAGCGAAGATTCTTTCAGAAGGCCATGGCTGACTTTCTTTGTCACCCGTATGACGCCAATAAGCGGTAACGGTCTGGCGTCGAATTGACGAGAACTCGGGTTTAAATCCACGTCTGGCCACCCAGATTCCGTATTTCCATGGTTTCTCCAGATCACTCCAGGCGAACGCTGGGATTGTTCCTTCAAAGGCCATGTCCGAATTCCTTCTCATTCCTTACCACCATTTCTTTTCCGGATATACGTTTTTTCATGCTTACAGCTTTACGCGTCGTCGAGGTTATTAGAGGCCGGAAAGGAAGAAAGGGAGGTAAGGAAGGGAAGCAATGAAGTCATGTCCGTTTATGGGCAGCATTCCAACATTTTCCATGTGTTATTTGGGGAAACCATGGAAATCCCAAACTTGATGCCTGGTCGGGGTTCCAGACTCTAATGACCTCGACAACGACGAGTCGTGAAGACCCATAAAAAACCTTTCGCCTTTTATAGAGCCAGGTATTTCTTTTTCGCAAATCATAGGATAGCAGATTACATCATTCCTTGTCTCCATTACATCTCAGTCGAGGGAAAGACATTTACGTTTCTTACGCTGAAATTATTACAGTATTTCAAACAGAAATTTCAGTAATGAGTATACTTGCCACAAAATTCGTAATAAATGAAATTATTAGAACTTAGAGGCGGCGGTTGAGCCAGTAATCACCAGATTATCCCCAACCTTAAGCGGAGGCGGCGTTTCCCAAAGATGTTCTCACTCTCATTGGTATTCAAGAATCATCCACCATATCGACAGTTAATCAAGTTAGGGTAAATAATCAGACGGCAGCAAAAGGGAACCTGGTAATTGAAATGTGCGGTGTGTGTAATGAACCCGTCATTACAAGGTAGATCGACTTCAAAGATTGCCAAGACAGCTGGGTTTGGCGTCTCTTGCGGGAACTCAATTCCGCAAGGCTTCTTCTTATTACGCGTGCCTCTCATTCGGAACGGAACAAGTTTCTGTAATTGAACTACACCAGTACCTATAATGTTTATCGCGGATCCACTTATTTCTGCCGTTGTATAAATTACTGGGTCGGTTACAAAAGGAAGTGCTGAATTTCAGCGACTGTTTCGAAAACATCGGTGATTGCAAAGCTGGAATTAAACTTCAGAACTCAGATTCCTTCTTGTAAATATATGGCGAAATATCAGGAAATCACATTATTGCTTACAAACCTGATTATATAAAAAAAGTGAAATTGTGTATGGAATGCGATAGCTGTTGGCCATAGGAATAGTTCTCAAGTTATACAAGTTTCAACTCTTAGTCCTGTATACAAATTTAACTAAAAGCAAAATATTACGAAACTTCTTAAACAAATATTGCGAAACGTTTGTAAGTGGCCAGGAACAGTCGTCTGAAAAATACTAATCACATTTCGATCAATACATATAAACAGTGCCGCCTATAGACTTTTTATGCTGGATGCTTTGATTTATTTATTTTTGTTCTCTTTATAATTAACCAATTTTGGATGGAGTAGACAGTTTGTTCTGAACCGAGCCGAGAGAGTTTATAAAATCAAGTCTGGAATGAAAAAGTTATATGCAGCAGTTTATTGTAAAATTTGGGACAGTTAATATGTTATATTCACTAGAATATACCACAGATAAAATTTAATTTTACTTTCTATCAAGTCAAGGAGAGAATTTGTGATGCCACATGAAGTTCAGTGTGACTCAAATTCAGTCAATCAAAACAACGATGAAGTCTTTTTATTCGTAACTGAAGATTTCCAATTTTTTAATTTACAAACGAACACACAGCAGAGCTTGAAACTTAATTTCTTCCTCCCCTACATTCTCTCTTTGATCCACAGATTTTTGGAAATTAGTAGAGCATTTCTTGTAAACTGAATTTAATATTGCTTACTGAAACCTCGTCAGGAGCAGAATTCATTTTTTTTTTTTTTTTTTGTGTTTTTTTGTGTGTGTGTGAGTGGAGGCTTTCCCGGCGTATCGATGCAACAAAATCTTCTCGGGTGTCCAGCGGGATGGTGGTGTAAAAACACGACGTGTCGACAGCTGACTCTGCCGTCTTCATCAGGTATCTTGTAGTTGTTCTCAGCTGACAATCTCTTTTTTTTTGACAAAGGATTCAGAAAGAATTCCCTGAATCCATATACCTGGAAGGTATTATTTCATGGAAACGAAATGATGATTTCTGGAATACCAGAAGAAGGAAATTTTGAGCTTTCCAAATTTAATATTAATTCAAGAATTGGACGGGGAGAGATGGGATAGTGAACTATAAAGGGAAACAAAGACTTTATGCAACATATGTGGAATATCTGGGTCTATATCTCAAATGATTTGCTTGAATGCGTTAGAGATAGAAGATTGTATTAAACCATTCAATATGCTATCATTTATTTTTCTTATCATACGTTTCGGAAATTATAAATTTCAATATAGCTTCTAGCTGTGTGACAAGGTCACGTTATTGATAATAATAATAATTTGATAATTACGATGGAGCGCTTGCTCCAGTTGTAATTTCAATACGCATTTATATTTCTCGATTCCTCTTCTTATCTACTTTTGCCCTCAACTAATTTGCACTTTAAATTCGGTAAATTATTCATCATTCCTCTTGGTAATTTATTCCAATCCCTGACACCCTTCCCCTACGAACCAGAATTTTCCCACACCCTTATGTCTGAAATCAAGTGCAACATGTGGTCATGGTCATCTTTAACCTTCCACGCAACTCTCTTAATTCTCCTACCAATATATTTCCTTGCTTAGTCACCAATATACGCCTTGTACACACTCATGACTCTCTTCACCCACCTCTTGTCTTCAAATGAATCCTATTCCATTTATCATATCGGTAAAAATAATTTTCAAAGACAAATCTAGTAACCCTTCCCTGAACCCTTCCAACTCTTGTATTGGTACCCAAAATGTGGCTCCCATACTGTACAATCATATTGGTCTGACCAAAGCCTTGTAGCCCAATTCCCTTACTTCTCTAGTACATTCTCTTATTACTTTAGAAGAGGTGAAGGATTTTGAACCCTTTTCTCACTGTCTGCCCTGCTCAGTTAAGTTTGTTTTCAAATGTTATACCAAAGTATTTACATTTCGAGTCTCCAATAAGCAATTCCTTTTCCATCATAATTAACCTTTTTTTTATGTGTACCCAACAAACTAGTTCTTCGTTGCATTTGTTTTTATGCCATTGGATATTTAAGCTCTACATCAAAAATGTTGTTAGTCGTCTGAATAGGGTGGGTAAAGAGTGACGTCAGAGATATTTGAAGAATGTCTGGTATCAGGTGTCGCGGGTGGAAGGAAGTCCGGCGCGGTTGATGCTCATCCAGCCCACTTCCTATGGTCAGGCGCACCACCTGATCCAGGCAGGGCAGCGCTGCGAGGCGCGCTCCTCTGGTTTCCTCGCCTACCTGCCGCAGGGCTGCCACCATGCCGGGGTGACGCACACGTAGTAATGTGCAGCCGAGGGTAAGCAATCCGAACCAGCATCCGCCACGGCTCCACCGACCCGTGAGCTTAACATGTCACTGGAGAACTTCCACTCCAGCGCTCCCTACAACTGGCTTTAACACGACCCTTAACAGTTCTGCAGAAACGATTTGAACTGTCGACTGACCAAACCAACGTTGAGATGCTGACCTTCTCGAATAACCTGCGTGTGGTCAAACAATCGCTTTTGGAGTCAAATTAACTTCCAAAAATTTGTGTTACACATGCACAAGTTCTCACAAACCACCACAAATGTATATTAGGTTTACGTCGTACGAAGAACACAATAGTAGGCAGGAAAAAAGTTTTAAACTTAAATTTTCGTCTCTTTACCTCAGGTAGTTATCATCATTCGCCGGCTGTCACCTGCTAAGGAGACAAGCCTTTCCGTTTCCTTTATTTTTCTACCAACATTCATCTTTATTACACACACTCCTCTACACCTTCCAGCGGTTTATCGTGTGGATTTAGGGGATGATTATTCTGTATCTTCATTTCATTTATATTATTTTGCTTTCCCGTGTTCCCCAGTATCGTAAGATTTCCAAACAATTTGATTCTTCCATTTTCCTCTCATGAGGCTACTTCACTATGTCCCTGATTATCTCATTCCTTATCCTGTCCATTCCTTTTATCCCTATTTCCACCGACATACAATGCGATCCATCGACATAACTAGAGAGCTATGTTTACTCCGACGTTCCCAAGATGCAGAATTTAAAATCAATTTCTTTTCTAGAGATTAAGGTGCATGATAATACAGGTTAAGGAATAGCCACAGATTCTCTTTCAAGAATCTCAGAAATAGAATGAAGGGAATGTGGTAAACTTCAGTCAGTTTTATGGATTCACTATTCCGTTATTACATGTCAAGCGTTATGATTCTCGATATACAGCTAGCTTTAAAGGCAGAAATTACATTATCATTTACACAGCTTTCAGAGGGTAAAAATGTTTTAGTATTAGAATTCGATTGTCATAAAAAAATCGCGGGTTAAAATTAAGATAATTTTCTTATATTTAAGAAAGTTATAAAATTAAATTATTTATAACGTAAAAAGGCGTGCTTGTATTTATTTGGGGGAGGGGGGAGGTGAAGTGGGTCGTATCCGACTTTCCGACGTACGAGGTGGTTAGGATCAGAACAGGATTGGGGGAAAGGAATGGGAAAGATTCCGCCATGGCCTTTTGTAACAAACATCTCGGCATTATCATGGAGTTTGGTAAACTTAAATTTGGAGGCCTGGATCAGGGAACGAATTGAAGTCCTTCCGGAAAACCAGGCCAGCACACGGAGTGCTCTCCTACGAGACTTAGTATATTCTCTTATTGCATCAGAGATATTGTTATTATAAATAGCTGATGGAAACCTGTACTATTTCCAATGATATTTTCCTATCAACCATGTGAGTGAAGATTTATTCAAAACTGGACAGGCTAATTTGTGGATTTTCTTCTCAGCGGTAACACTGGATCTCGTGATAACCAATTGATTGCATCCTAGATCTAAATTTACGACTGCCTATAACATGCCGAATTTTCTGGGAAAACCACGAATATTAAGCTCATCAGCGAGTTAACAAAGTTGCCCTAAAGCTATCAGTAGAAGAAAATCGATGTGAGTGTCATGTTAATGTGGCTTCAAAACCCGAATGCATCATCGAAACGAAACTATCAGTAGAAGGAAGTGGATGTGTGTGTCATGTTAATGTGGCTTCAAATACCGAATGCTTCACCGAAACCTCACACCCTTTTCAGAAAAACAATTGCCTACGTACATTTCACACATATAACAATATGTATAATGCCTCCAATAATTCTGAAACAGACGGCGACTTTTTCTGATCTATCGTTGTCATGGGAGAACAGAAATAACAGTATCTGATCTTCATGTGTTTTGCAACACTACATGAATGATTCGTGTGATTCTGAATGTGCCTTGATTGTTGAGGAAGAAAACTCTGTTAGCTACACAAAACCAGTTGATTTAATCAGGCTTTTTGTCGCTTTTGTGGCTTAGTATAAAGTATATACTGACTCAGTGCAAAGAAATGTGATTGTAAACCGCCTCATACTTCAAGACCATATAGTGAAACAGCAATCTTTTTTTTTTTTTTTTTTTTTTTTTTTTTTTTTTTAAATAGAAAGGAAAAAAATCAGTGTTCTGTAAGTCTGACACAAAAAGTTTTTTTTTATTTACTACCAGAAAACAATTATTTATTGCACGCTAGACGGCATCGCAATCATACATTTAAAATTTTTATAACATTTTGAAGATTAGCAAATATATAGGTGGCGAAAAAAATTGAAACACCCACAAGGGTAGGAGGAAACGAAATGAAAATCGACGGGTTGAGAGGGTAGGTAATGTTATTTCAGTGATACAAAATCGAGTCAAATCTACAAAATTAGGCAGTATGAGCCCACTTATCATTGTGATGTTGCACCGCCCCCACACTGCATACACTGATTTGGTTGGGAAGGGTATCAATAAGCCGTTGTATCCTCTCTTGAAGGAAGCGATCTCATAACTGTTATTACTGGTCCTTAATATCCTGAATACTGGCACTGGGACAATGTGAACGTCCGAGCTGGTCCCACAAATATTCTATATGGGACAGATGTTGCCATCTTGCATCAATATCATACAGACAGTTCATAGAGAAATGTGCTGTGTGTGGACGAGCATTGTTCTGTTTTGAAAAATGATACCGCGATCCTGTAGCATGAGAGGTAACACATGAAAACGCAGTATGCGCGTGACGTACCGTTATGCCGTCAGAATTCCCTCACTCACTCACTACCTGCAGAAGTAATACCTAGTGGCTATCCACACAATGACGCAAGGAGTAACACCACTGTGCCTCTCGAAAACACTGGAAGAATAGGAGCTCTTCCCAGGTCGGCGTCATTCTTGCCGACGATCGTCATCCGAGGTACTGCAAATCGTTGAACACAATGCGACGCCATTGATCAGCAGTCCATGCTTTCCGACTGTCTGCCACCCTATTAACCCGTTGTACTAAGACGTAGCCGACCGGAGACTTGACGACGAATATGCTTGCATTATGTTCCCATGCAGTCCAATGTCGAGCCTCAAACACATCCACGTGCCCCACATATCTAGACACTGCATGATTCGTGACTGCTAGTTACAGTCCTTACAAAAACGTCGCAGAATTGATACTACATAGATTGGGCTGGGATTGTTTGGCAGACAGACGACGTCGTTTTCGTTTGAATTTATTGGAGAATATGCGAAAATCTTTAATTTACGAGTGCAATGAAATTTTTCTTCCGCCAACCTTATTAGGTCGCAATGACAGGAGGGATAAGATTAGAGAAATAAGATGCCATACTGATGCTTTCATGTATTCTTTCTTTTCTCGTTTTGTTCGGGATTGGAATGAACAGAATTAGGATTGGTGCATAGCACCCTCTGCCGCCCACAGTAGTTGTAAAGTATATATGTAGATGTAGATGCAGATTCGACCAGCTGACCAAATGACGACCCACAATAAGACACCTATCAAACTATGTCAGGTGCTGATAACGACTACGTGGCATCTGCTTCGCAGTGATCACTCGACATGTAACTCTGTTCACGACTATTATACACCATATCAGGTCTGGAAACAACACTAAACACAAGAAACAGTACTGCACTCTTGTGACCGTTCCATCTGTCACAAATAATTGCAACTCTAATAATTTACTTACTCACCGATGGTGTGTATGTGTTGGAAGTCACATTCACATCCGAACTTGTTTTCTGGGTTATTCAGTTTTTTTGTCGGCAAGTTTATTTTTTTATGCATTAAGTTTCTTGAAAGTAATGTTTCGGTTCTCCGCATCTTTCTATTTATGTTTAATTTTTTAAGATTTAATGCTTATTGACGTCGAATTTGTTAGAACAGAGACAAGATGGTGCACGAAGTATAGATTTTTCAACACCTCGTTGAGGATGAGGTCATCAGAGACGGAAAAGGATTGGTATTAATGAACGGGAAGGAATTCTTACATGGTCTTTTGAAGGAACCATCCTGGCATTTGCCTTGAACCGTTTCGGGAAGCCATGGAAAACTGAAGTGATAATAAGGCGATGTCGGCTATGGCTTCTTTTAAGGAAATGTCACAGTATTCGTCTGGAGTGATTTCGAGAAAGCATTGAAAGTCGAAAGCAGGTCCATGGATCAAAGTCGCGTCCTCCCGCATGTCATGATCGAATGTTACCGCCCACCATTCCAACTGGGCCTTCATACCAGATTTTAAGCTATTAAGCAACCAATGCCCATTGGAGCTAACTTCAGAATTATTTGGTATAATATAATCTTTGTATTCCTCTACAATTTTTTTGATTCAGGTTTATTCCACTAACCAAGTAATCAACGACGCATTTTTTAAGAGATGGGTTTGTATTTATGTATTGTCAAAAGTTAATAACTATGGCAGAGACACCATACCAGTTAAAGAAGAAAATTCAACTGCTTCCCAGGCGACAGGTCCCTTTACACCATTGTAATGCAGAACTTAAATATAATTTCCGCTATTAAGTTACAGTCATTGTCTTGTACATTTTTACAGACGATATCAGAAATTATGTCGCCTCTGTGAAATAGCGATAGGCTGTAGGAAAAATCTTATCTCGACATCTGTGGTAGATTGACCTAAACTGATAACGCTACTGATAAAGTAAACATTGTTTTTAATGTAAAATCCGAACCAGCAGTAAAGGCAAGATCAAAATTCCCTTTAAAATTTCTAACCAGGTTGTGACATGAATAGATAACTTCCCGGTTAGAAATTAAATATCGTATTACGTATGCTGAAGAAAAGATCAAAATTCCCTTTAAAATTTCTAACCAGGTTGTGACATGAATAGATAACTTCCCGGTTAGAAATTAAATATCGTATTACGTATGCTGAAAGAAAAATAAAGTGGAGGGAACACATAAAATGTAAATATGTTGGAAATACATTTTGGAGGTCACCGGAAAAGTTTCCTAAATCCTGCAGCAGTTAGAGACTGAAAGGTGATTAACTGGTGATGTATCAGGGAAGTAAAGGAACTTGACTTGAAATCTGTGTTTAGGCCTTTGCTTAAGAATTCTGTTATAAATGGAGTTTAAGGACGCGCAGAAGAAGGCAGCTAGATTTTTTAAATCTTCTATTTACTTAGTACTTTGCGCCTCGTCACATCGAGGTCATTAGGGCGGGAGAGTTTTGGAGTTATTGATTAACAGGAAGCGTTTGAAGATAGTGCTGGGACTGTTTAACGAATTAGCCTATATTGGCGATGGGATTTGGATGGAAAGTGAGAGGAGAACTAGGAGCGCACTGTATAAGAAAAAAGAAGTCTAGCAATAAAATTAGGTTTAGAGGCGTAATTAAAAAAAAATTATCTGTCGGTATTAGATTCAGAGATTTGAATCAGTTATAGAGGGACCAGCTGAACTACTTGCCACAAATAGTGTAAGAATTTAAAGTAAAAATTATCGTAATTCGAAAGGGATAATTGATGACAGTAATAAGTATATGTCTATACATTACCACTGAGGCACCATGCGGCTAGTGTGGAAATATTTATAGCTGACATGATAGCACAGAGCTGTCGGACCGAACTGCTCGTATTTTCTGGTGCTTGTCGGTTCAGTGTTTATCCCGTTTTTGGAGCGCGTCTGGCGTGTTAGTCTGTCCCGTCCTTGCGGCTGGCTGCTGCCTGCCTGCTTGTCTGGCGCCGTTGCCAAGTGCTGGCCGCGCCTTCCGACCTTCACTGTCCGACAGCGGGCAGCGCCTGGCCGGCAGGCCGCCCGCAACGCAGGCACTCCCAGTACACGGAGTACCTGACTGTAGCAGGCAGCAAGTAGTATTGTCGGTGTCACTTAACTAAGAACAGCCCGTTCAGAATCAATGTTTCTTCTTTGTATCCATTTAACATTATCTACGGTGACCACATCAGGGCTAAGCCGGCAAGTATTTCCTCTCATTTGCTGAAATTGTTCGAAAAAATGTGCCAAGTTCCTTTTTAATTTTAAGATATCTTCATGTCTTAGGCTCCCTCCTTTTACAAAACATCAAACTTCACAACACATCTTCGGTCATCACTCGTTTCTTCATCCCGATGGCGTAAATGAATATTACATTTTATATTTTTTCTATAACGTTTTATTCTATCATTAGTATAAGTCCGATACGGTAATTTTGAATTTGGTCGTGGGTGTACTTTCGTTTTTTATGGTCATAATCACGACACTTTTACATTATCTGGTTAAAATACGAACTTGAATTGTTCTTTACCCTCAGGGATTACTCTGGACAATTTGAGTAAAATCGCATGAGTGTGGAGGGACTTAGTAAAAATAACGGAAGTATTAAACACGGACAGAGACTATCTCACTAAATACCTAAAGATGCAGAGTAAATAAAGTTAGTGTCCCAGCAACAGTGTACACGTTTAAAAGCAAAGAAGCGCTATTAAAAAATCATCCAAGTTTTTACTTTTATTGGTTTTAACATGAAGTCTGAGGTAACTCATGTCTGATATCCGGTGTAAATTGTACATACTTAATGATGGCCGAGCAGTGTGAGAATAGTGATTAAAAATGGCAACAACATGAAGGAATTTATTAAATCGTAAAGTACTATTTGATTCCACGTTTTTTCAACCGTAAAGGATTTCAGTTTTTTTTTTTTTTTTTTTTTTTTTTTTTTTTTTTTTTTTTTTTTTTTTTTTTTAAAGAATTAAATTATACGAAAAACAAACTTAATGAATAAATTCTGGTAATTATTTTCGTCGCAGTTTCTTAACAATTAAATTGTACTCATAACATCGAATATCTGGTAAAATTGTTAGCTGTTAATTTGTTACAGATAACCTACGCATAATGTCACCTGTCCCCGACGAATAGCACATAGCCCAGGATAGTGGTCACCGAGAATGTGGGCAGAGATGATTTTTTATGCAAATGGCATAATGTGAAGTCAGTTTACAGTATGAAGAACTGTTCTATAGATATTCTGTGACTGATAAAATTAATTATATATGAGATTTTCGAGTTACTTTTTACCAAAAATATAAGATTTTCCTACAACCACAATTGTGTTCTTATAATTTGATCGTATCTGCCTAGACATGATGCTGAGGTATGAACAATTTACTTTATGAATTGAGACACAGATCATCACGTAAAGAAAGCACTCTTTGCTCAGTTCCTTAAAGAGACCGTGACAGTGAAACACATGTCCAGTTGTTTTCCTCCAGAAATTACAGTTTAAGTTAAAAAAAAATGACGTACTGTTCAAAGATTACTTGGCAATTAGTAAAAAGCATTATCAGAGCATCTAGTCAGGACTTTACATTACCAATCAGAAAATTCACCAAAGTAAGATGATGTAAAGTCATTCATAAATGAAGGCCACAATTTTGTTTCGTTCCTTTGATTCCATGGTCAGTGGAACGAATATAATATTACCCACAATTCACTTACACTAAGTATGGGGTTAGAAGATATATTTCACTACGTTCGAAGGAAAAAGGCGCAGATGTCTCTGTTTATGATAATTATATATTTATTTCACTCTACACCAACCAAACCTGTCATTTACGTTCATAACAGTGCATGATTCGCAGAGATAAGTCTAAAAAAGGTGCACTTTTTTTTTTTTTTCTTGTCGCTTACAATCTTCGCTTAAACCATCTGAGGAAAATGCACAATGCACAACCGCCACCACAGCACCAGATAGTGTTTTACAGGCTCCATCTTTCACTACAACATTGTTTTTTGTACAATTAATTGAACAAACATAATCTACAGTTGGTATTCCCAACAACTGGATTTCTATATTCATCGCAATTCGGATCAGCGATTCGCTAAGATATTTGAGCAGTTTCAAAATTTTTAGCATTTGGCACGAAAAAAACTTTAGTATTTATCAACCACTGAGCCAATTTTTGTAGAATTTTCAATTTCTTAGCACTTACTTGAAAGACTTGAAGGTATAATAATGGCCACTGATAGAAATTCTTACGAAATATCAATTTAACCAACTTAGTGACCGTCCATTAAACTTTTTCGGAAATTGCAATAAAAAAAGGCTTAGTGATCTCTGACAAATGTTTATTCGAAATAGCTTAGTGGTCAAGAAAATATTTTCAACACATGGATATTATAAATTAGAAAATATTATTGTTAGTGTATATGGCTGGCATTTTGCTACTAAGCAGCAATTGACAACGCATTTTCTATTTGTAAGTTTTAGACTCACTTTTAACACAAAATGCCAACGGAAAAAAGAGCAAAATAAATACAACCCTCACAGGTAACTTGCTCCCAAAAGTAAAATTAAAAAATGCAACATCAAAAGTGGCGTGACTGGCGAAGGCATAGTTAATTAACTCCATTTATTCTAATCTTGTATAACGTTTGAAATGGCATTTCAAGTATAATACGTCACAACAGAAATGTTATTGTAAAGAGTACTATAATTTCTATATATAAATGTATTGTTTATCAAATAAATCATCCACATAAAATTTAACAAACTGTCAAAATATCACAGAAAACATTGAATCGCTGGTGATACTGCGATTGGAGAGGAAATGCGTACGAAAATGTACAAAAATTGAACAATAATATAATTAGCATTTTTATTAAATAAACATTTATTATTTATAAAGCAACTGCCTTCAATAACTGGTCTAATTGATGTTTACTTCCTTTCTAAAATACTTTATGCGACTAGTATTGTTTCTGTTTTTAAGCTTAGGTCAACTAATTATCAGCACTAAATGTCATATGTTACGCAACCCTGATCTAAGGAACATTTTGGTCTAGTATAATGCGGTAGTAAACATATGACAACTACATACTTTTTGGGTCACTGAATGAAATTTGTGCCTTCGTAACAGGGAGTTAAGAGCGAACTAGGTGGATTCAGACACAGTTGACAGAGGCGCTCGTTACTAGGTAAGGTAAACATCGTTTTACTGGGGTTTATGGCTCGTTGAAGGAAAAGTCATTAAATCCGCGAATCTTGTGTCTAAGAAATAGAAAGTAATTCAGCTATCGCATTTTGAAGGAAACATCAACGAATTTGCTGGGTACGTTTTCTGGAAACCATGAAGATCTGAAATACGGATTTCGAGATCACGGCTCGAACCCGTGTCCTTCATCGTTCAACCCAATCTGATGAAAATACGATAGTCGTAAAGTTAAATACTAAACGTGTTTTGATACAGACAGAACTTAAGCATCTAAAATCCTCATTTGTGCTTTTTTTTAAAATTTGCTTGTGGATTTGCGCCTTGTCATTAGAGACTGGAAAGGACTGGGAACAACGAACGGGAAGGAATTAGGCCATGAACTTTTGAAGGAACCATACTGGATTTCTCCTGGAATGATTTGGGGAAACCATGGAATGCTCAAATCTGGGTGGCCGGAAGTCATTTGTATTAGATTGTTAGAACTACAACCATTAATATATATATATATATATATATATATATATATATAGAGAGAGAGAGAGAGAGAGAGAGATATACCGAGCTTGGTGGGTGAGCGGTTGAAGTTAGGACTCGACTTTCAGGAGGACGCGGGTTCGAATTCCGGCCAAATCCAGGATTCGGTTCGCCATGGTTACCCGAAATCACTCTAGGCTATTAATGGGATTATTCCTTCAAGAGAGACCATTGACGAATTCGTTGCAGTTTCTTATTATAATTCTAACTTTGATGTAATGATTTCGGCGTTGACATTACGTAAAGAAAAATAACCAGGTTAGTTCATGGGACAGAGAGAAAGAAAACAGGTTAAGAAATTAAGATACTTTCTATACTATTCGTGTAAAGCTTACAGCAAAAATCAGAGAGGGTAATAACTGTAATAAGAGTTACATTCGTGTTGTTTCAAGAAGCTTAGCAATTCGACCTACAGGTTGATGTGAAAACCAGACAATGGAATGTTCATGTTATTAGATTGATAGTTGTTTAATTAATATGATAAATAATCAGTCGACCAATAGATCACTGTAAAATTATTTTCATAAAACACGGCGTCAGCGATACTGTTTACATGAATACATATAATCCAGCGATTGTATACAACACTTCTTCCACAGACAATACAGTTCTTGGCCGTCGTAAAACGAGTCGGTGAAAACTTTGCCGAAAAACTTCTTTCTCCGTCTCGGATGTTTGTTTTATATAAGGGAGCGTGCATAAACCACGTAGCTCCATTTTGGCCTCCTGTGAACCGCCCTCCCCCCCCCACACGTAACCCTACGCCTCTATCCCCCCCACCCACGTAGAGCTTTTTTCCCTTTTGATTCCAGAAGACATTTTGTACTGTTTCTCTTGTCAGACGATCGTAAATTACATATGGAGATTATTAACTGAGGGAAATAAATATTCTGATGCTGTTGTGAGTTCTGTTCCTCATTTTAACTGTGAAAAATGTTATGAAAGGAAAGCTACGTAGCCTGGCTTCCAGCCAGCCCCCCCCCCCCTTTTTCCTGGATCAAGCCACGTAGTTTGTGCACGCTCCCTAAGCTACATCGAGATTTCTAGAACACTTAAAAAGCTTCCGCCAGATAATTCTGGAACATTAACAATACTTAAACAATTGAAACATATTAAAAAAACAATCAGAATTAATACATGATCATCAACCATCATTACAAAATGGTCAGAAATGGAAATTAAAGATACTTAAACACAAAATTATGCACAGAATTCATTTCAAACTGTAGTAAATTGCCCTTTATACATCGTAACTTGCATTAATACTTGGAATTTGGAACATTTAAGCAATTCTCTTGCACAGTACTGCCCTCAAAGCACATGAAATGGCTTCTAAATAATTTATTGTCATAAAACAAAGTCTAAATACACTGATTTACGGTTAATTGAAAACCAAACATACAAGATCATATTCAACCAAACTCTAGCTTACTGCAAGTGCTTCATAAAATACCATTCCATTTAATTTTAGGTTTGAGGGCTGTTATAATGTCGTACTTGACAAGCTTTGCAGTGTTCCCCCCCCCCTTCCCCCCTATGGCTTTACGCCTCGTTCATTAGAGGCCATGGTCGTTTGAAGGAACCATTCCGGCATTCACTTGGTTTTGGGAAACCACCCAAAACCGACATCTAGATTGCTGGAAAGGAATTCGAATCCACGTCCTCCTAAACTCAAGGTCAGAGCGTTACCGTTCAACCACCATGTTCGGTTTTGCAGAGGTGAAGGATTGATTAAAACGTTTAAAACTTTCAACTGTTCCCGCATTCCTTTTTGAAACCTTTCGACCCACAGACATACATCTCAGCTTTGAGCTATCAGACCTCTGTCGGTTGCAGTAAACTTGTATAAAAAACTGAATAGAGTAAAGTTAGGTGTGTGTCAAGCATGGTATGTCAGAGTGGCCGCCCGCAGGTATCGCTGTCAGAGGGCTGGCTGGGGGTTGGAGCTCATCTCGTACGTCACCCCGGCTGAAACTCGACCTCATAAAGGAGGGGGCAGTTTTTTGGCCGTGCGTCTCGTCTGGCAGGCAGTCTGGCCGTAACCCAAATCTTGGCTACACCCCCAACCCCCTCAGCCGCCTTTGTTTTAGTGCATCCTCCACCTGTTCCGTGGAGGCGGCGTTGCCTTCTCTCCGGAAGATGCTGCTTGCATCTCGGGAACTCCTCCTTCACAAGTATGCGGGCAGGGATACTCTGGAACCAAACACTCTCTCTCTTGAGAAATCACCTTGATTGTTTACTTTATTTCTCTAAATCCGATTTTCAGCAGCGCCATCTGTTTGGTACATAGTCATTACTGTTCCTGTTTTAAATACATAAAAGAAAGATAATGGAGTGTATTATTAACCTTAGAAATTTATTTGATAGGTCAAAAAAATCGATAGTGACGGTCTAGAGCAGGTATGGTGAACCAACGGCACGCGTGCCAATGATGGCACGCGACCAAATAATTTGGGTGCGGCATTAATTAAGTATGTACCTGATCGATATATGTAATTTACTTTTCCGTCTACATAACTTAAGATCATAGTAACAAAGTTCATCTTAAACGAAACTACCGGTGCCGGAACGACTAAAGGCTACATTACGAACAAATTTCTGACCGAACGGACTGAGTAAGCACTTGCAGGCGGCGCGACGGCCGAAGGGGCGCTAACGAAACTTATTCACTTTTTAGGTTTAGTTGACGTCGTTGAGTGCTTTTACCAATTACGCATAGTTCTTTCATTTTTTACGCTAATTTCGCTAACACAAATGCTTGTTTGAGTACAACTATTCAACAATTTGGTAAAAAAAAAGATAAGTCTAATAGAAAGTTTGAACCTTGGACTGAGAAATACGACATGATTTACAAAGGTGATAAAGCGGAGTGTGCTTTATGTTCTAGAACAATGATATGTAGAACATCATCTGTAAAAAAAAAAAAAAAAAAAAAAAAAAAAAAAAAAAAGCACTATGAAACAAATCACAAATCTCTTTGTAAAAAAAAAGCGAACCAGAATACCATTAAAGACTCGCTTCGAAACCATTTGTCATATGACTAGATTTCAGCTTGCATGCTGCTAAAAGTAACAAAGTATGAACCTAATATAACTTGTTTGGCATCTTATTTGTAACAAAAGAAGTTGCACTAGTTCCATCTAGGTCTATATTTCTGGTTGTAATTATAAAGCTTTAAGGTGATGGTATTTAATTGTATGATTGTTTGATGGCACGACCTGGCTTCATTCAACATTTCTTTACAAAAAATGGCACGCTGATCAATAAAGGTTTGTCATCTCTGGTCTAGTGTATCTTTGGCGGACAAATTAAGATATGAAAAAGAATGGTTTGATGGAAAAACGAATATGAAATGATTTTTACGAAAGATGCTTTAAGGAAGAAGAAACTTAAAATGAAATTGTATCTTTCTTTGTAATCGACAAGTTTGTGAATAATTGTTAATAAACTGTATGCAGCCAGTGGGCAAAGAAAAATAATAGGCACATGACCTTTGAATATTGTGTATCAGTAGGAAATCATGTATTGGTAAATGTATGAAATATAAGTACTAATTTTTTGTTATAAAACTAAAGTGAAACACAAGAATAAATTGTGTGTTTGATTATTCAAGGAAAACTGGATGAATTATTTGAGAAAAAATTTGAGTAAATATCTAACGATATTAAGATTACGATTTTTAAGATGTTAAGGTCTTGGATGAGTACCAGATATTGAAAGCCAGAAAGAAGAAATTCAAATTATGCTAAATCTCTAGTAAGTGTAAAAAGGAAAATTTAAAATCAAAAATAAAAATAAGACGGGGAGTGCACGGACAAACGTCACGTACCCTTAAAAGGAATAACGCTTTCACATCGTAACTACCTACTGGTATCTTGGAATATTTTTCTCGATTCTGATTGGAGCACAAAGTTTATTACTGTGTATTTGCGTTTGTATAACGGAGAAATAGTTTTAAGATGATAATTAAAATTAGTTTTCAATATCAACTGATTAGTTATGTTACTCTACTGAACATTTGCTTAGTATTCCACTCAAAGTAGCTTTCGATAAAGCACTCCAGCCATCCTGATCTGGGTTTTCCATGGTTTTCCCAGATCACTCCACGCGAATGCGGGGATGGTTCCTCACAATAGCCCATGGGCGCCTCCTGCCATATCCCTTATAACCCTTCCAAACCATAACCCTTTTCGATAGGTGCTATGCACCCTCCGCCACACACTTTTAGTGAATCGCGGAGTAATAATAATAATAATAATAATAATAAAATGATAGTTGGATAGGTCCACAGAATTTAGCCCGTATGTCACAGACAGTGATCCAAATTAACGAGAAATCCACACCACGGAGAAAACACTTCAAACACACAAAGAAAACATTGACCGAGGTAAAGATAAAAGCTAGTGTAGTCGTAATGACATTGTGACAGCATTTTTATTGGCTGCATAATCTGTCCATATCGTAGTCACCTTAACCTGACCTGGTAATGGGGACCTACAGTTTAACGTGAAATCGGAAGCACGGAAACGCTCTGGCGTACCACAGCTGTACCAGAGGTAAAGATCAGGTTAACTGCATTTGAAAATCCCGTCGAGACAAGTATTCGAATCGGGGAACTTCCGATCTCCAATCAAACGCCTTATCCACTAAGCCATCAGATTTACCTTCGGCAGAAGTAAATGTCAACTTGTGTTTATAAAAAAAGTCCTGGAATTAAAAACTCAGTGTCTTGGTACGAGTAAAAGTAAAAACATTTCCATCATAAGTATTGGTTCTCGCATTCGGGATGATGTCTGTTCAAATCCCCGAATCCAAATTTCGATTTTCTATGGTTTCCTGAAATCTCTCCAAGCAAATAACGTGATGATTCCTGCAAAAGGCCATCGTCGAATTTCTTTCAGTATTTGTCACCAATACTTTCTTCAATGTAATGAAAAATTAAAATAAAAATAAAAATTATAAAGAATAGACATCCCTGCTTTAAAATAAACTTGAAAATAGTGTCCTAAGTATAATATTGAACAGCATATTTGTTCTATAAAACTGGCAATACGCGTAATATTATGTATGTTTTACTTTAAAACGTCTCTGCAATATGTGGTCATGTGTTTTGAAACAACAGTTAGTTATGTTGTGTCGAATGCCAGAAACCATCAATGAATGCTGTCATTTCTAGCTTTGTTGACTACATCAAAGTAGTATTTTTTCAGCCATTCTGTTGTTGAAAGTAACGGATAAATAAATTTTTAAGTGTCTCCTGTATTTTTAACTTTACTTTAGCTGCTGATTGAAATATGATTAAGTCCTCTAGGATCGAGAATGAGTCATTAATCCCTTTTTTCCCCGAGTATTAATTATAGTCTCGTTGTAAGTATTAATAAAGTATGCAATTAGTGAAATTCGTGAAGCTAGAAAAGTTGTCTTGCCCGAGTTGAATTGTCGTTCTGAGTCTTTATCACGGTTCATGATGGATGTTATCCAAGAATTTAAGTGGTTATCGAACAAAATTCAAAAATTCAACTCATGCTTTCAAATGAAATCGTTTGGTTCGTCAAGAATAAATACAAAAGATTTCTAAAAGGCATATAAAATACAAGTAAAAATGTACTCCCCATTATAGACAATACAGCAACATTTATGTTAATTTATTTTCTTGACGACGAGGAGAATTAACTAATTTTTAAACTCTTATATTTCCTATCATTCATTAAGTTCGCAAGAACAGGTCTTAGGTGCAGAAATGAGAGTAGGCCATTTCACCCTCGGAGCAATATATATATATTCCTTCGTGCATTCTTTTTTGATACTATCCATTACTCACTATATGATTTTTTTTACTAAAATATGCTTTAATGTACTGTAGGTGTAAAACAACCCCAACTTACTCTCTTCTAGTCTGTATATGGGTGACTCTACATTTTATTATGTTTCGGAAATGGCTAAGGTGATTTTGATTAAACTACTTCCTTCAAAAGACCATGGCCAAATTCCAGGCAAGATGTTACATCTCAGTAATAGCATAATACGCTTACCTGTAATAGTTAGAAAGAAGCACAATCAATACCATTATACAAACATATTTTAAAAAATTGCTTGCAAAATTTATTAAAATAACGATGATATTTAATGCATACAGTATAGTTTCAGGTCTACAGAATTACAGAAACTCATTTTAATTATTGGATTGACCTGGATGCACAGAAATTATGGCCGCGTCTGTTTCTGCCTGGCTGGAACAAGTCGCATGTTCGTTGTTTACCTTCACGCAAGGCAGCGACCTTGGCACTCCTACTCTGCATGTTGCCACACGCCACGCCAGTAGAAAAAAGAACTCAAACTCACTTCCTACTTCTAATCGCTCCATCACACACTGCCATAATGTAAATCTACGCTGAACCATGCGAGCAGAAATTCAGATTGCATAGATGGTATTACGGATGAAATGAAAAAAATACTAATAAAAGAGTTTGGACTAACGTAAAACAAGTGAAGAAAAAAGTGGTGACGTCTTGCGAAAATTATAGCAATAATTTTATAACATCAGATGTAGTAGAAGAAGTGAGAGACTTCTGATAGATCTAGGAACAAAATTGCAGTTGATGACAACATACCAAAAGCTGAACAGGACTAATGTTCTGATGAAAGCCCCAGAATGATAGCTCGAACATCAAGTTTCATTGTGACGTAGGGCAGTATTCCGCCAGTGGAAAGCTGCGAAATCTGCGTGAGTGATATGAGCATAAGTGAACCAATCACAGAATTGTTACAAAAGAACAAACGAATGTTCATGTATATTTTCATGATTTCGAGGAAAGAATGGCAAGAGAGACGCTACTGTCCCGTGGATTGGCCAAGATATCATGACAGGAAGAAAACATAGAGCTGAACAACGGTTAAAGGCGTCTGTCGCCTCAGACTTCGTTCTGTTCACTCTCCGCCCGTGGTTTGGGCAATGTAAGTCGCCTTCAGTCTCGCAGGAGCGAAGGCTTTAATCTTGCACGAGGCAAGGTCACGTCTTCTGCAGCATGCTTCGGTCCTGCGCTGCAGAATCCCTTGAGCGTTCAGTTAGCCGCTAAAATTAGTAACGACCATACCAGCAGAACTAATAAGATTGTGACTCCAGTACAGTATAAGTTTGAGCAGAGTGGCAAGGCGATGAACAAAATCAGTGTGTGGTGATTGTCGTAGCTACATAACGGAAAATGTGGCCGTTTTCTTACTGACCAACGTTTGCACAATTTCCAGTGACCCGATAGGACTTTGAGTTAAAATTTCTTGTATCCGCTAAGCTAATCGCATGTCAAGTTAGCTAGAGGTTCCGAATTACTATTCGGTGCCACCCAAAATATTGAACAGTAATTTGCATTCATAACGAATCAGTTGCACCATATTCAATTCGATATGTTATGGCACAAAACTTGCAACGTTAATAATATGCGTATTATGCTTTTTCTTTGTGTGTATTGATATAAAATGATGTTAAGCTTTTCATGTCCCAGTGCAATGAATTACTGAGAATTAAAACTATTCATACTAATGAAAGTACTACTGTTTGCATTTCATTTCGTTAAATTTCGAGACCTGATGCAGCTCGTTGAGAAACTTGTAAGAATGACTTGTAACATATGATTTTGAACATACTGCTTGCAGCAACGGTAAATAGTTGAACAGATGTACAGTACAGCCAACCAGTTGCATCGATAATTCTAGAATTATCGATGCAACTGGTTGGCTGTACTGTACATCTGTTCAACTTGTAACATAGATGTTTTATAAAGTAAATGATACAGTATCAAGGTGCAACATCACGTGGCTTGCACAGATAAGTTTAGTTCAGATATTTTCTTTCAGTGTGCTAACGGAGAAAAGCGACATATGCAGTTAGTAACCTCAACGACTAACCATTCTTTGGTGTCTGCTGCATTGTAGTGTTCTTAAAAACTGTGTTTGTAGATTGGAAATTGGAGTATCGCCAATATCCCTACAGATTTCTGCAGAAAACTGTCTATCAGTTGGCCAGTGAGTTGGTGGAGTAGTATAATTTGTTCAGTCCATACCTCTCCTTGCGATTCTTAGCTCTTAAAAACCTCAGATAAAAAACTTAGAGAAACCATTGATCAAGTAATTTGAGGGTGTGTGTACGTACGATATTGAAAATTTATTTGGAAGTAGTTCCATGATATTATTTAAAATATATTCACAAAACTGTCTTGAGAATTAATGGAGGAAAAAACCAGTAAATCCTTGTTTTTTTGTGTGTTAATTTTTTATTTTGTTTGTTTATTTTCATTATTCTTTTAAAAGACACCTATATCTATAATTTATAGTAATATAAACATGGAGATGACAGAAAAACGATTTGGACCCATTCCTTCAAGCTATGTATTTGCTGCTCTATTATATTGAAGTTACGGTGCCTTGTTGTTTACTGGGCTTACGCTCGACGTGCCTCTCCTCTCTGAAGTTCGCAGAAGGCATAGTTCCTGAAAGACGAGTGACGTTTAGCACAGTTACGCTGCGCCAGTCACGTACAGTACAAGGCGTAATAACACGGGGAGAAACATTCGACACACTTGACCTTAGTGAACGAACTCTTTCACCTCCAGATTTCCTCAGTCCTTGATGACTTACTGCTTTTCTTTATTGCTATCTAAACTGTTCAAGTATCTGTAGCATGGCACTAGAAAAATGCAGGAACCGGCGGACACTGCAAACATGAGAGTATTGAAAGTGATTTTTCTTTATTTGGTAACAGGTAAAGGCTCGTGTGGTCGTAATTACCTGATGACTGTGTTTTTACCTGTTGCACAATTCGCCCCTATCGTAGACGCCTTAAACTAGCCCTGTAATCCTAACGGGTATACGGGACCTACAGGTTAACGTGAAATCCCAACCACAGAAGAAAACTGGCGTATTTCGCATTACGCAGCAAGCTGTGCCATAGGTGAAGGTCGGGTTAAGATACTTTGAAAGCTCAATCGAGGCCGGGATTCGAACCGGCTACCTTTCGATGTCTACTCAGATGCTTTCACTACTGAACCTCCAGACCGTCTGCTTTTCGCATTTCAGCCTTTTAATGCCTTGACCGGGTATGACCGAATTAGAATTTCGCTGATTAATTCTTAACTACCTGGACTAAAATAAAAATTTAAGAATGTCAGTGTTTTGTAGGAATTGGATCACACTCACTAATCGATTATATCCCACAAAATGATGAGGTACGTATGTGTTACCAGAAGACAGGCGAATGTAGTAGTAAATTTCGTGTTGTAAGTAAGAATTCTGGTTTGGCCAGGAGCTTAGCTTGCCGAAAAAAATTTTCTGTCCAATAAAAGAAACTTTAATCAAATAAATAAACAAACTCATATTGTCCAGCTCAGCATATGATAAAATATCGAACTCAATAAATTTTTATAAATAATTAATATCACACCACTGTATTTCTTTATTTCTTATTTATTTTACCTTACGCGTTTCACTTCTTACTCTGAAGCATCTTCAACAGTTCAGTCTGTTACTTTGTTTTATGCTACAATTTACACAACGAAATTTTGGTATAAATATAAAACTTACTTACATCTTCATTGTCTCACATTTGCTTGTATTTATACACTAATATCTGACCCGGCAATGCTTCGCTATTGCTGGACTTGAGTACACATATAGATTAAAGGTACCCATTTGGAAGTTTATGTTATTGAAAATTAGACATTTAAATACGTATTATTATTCTTATGTTTTGAAACACATAAATTTTAGTTACTACTTCATTAAATTTCAAGTTCATTGCAATGGTCTTGGATAAAACAATGTTTTTAGTGATTCCATTCGGCATATATACATAAAAAAAAACCTTCTCGTATAGGCCTAAATATAGACTCCCAGTGTCTGCATTTTTTAAGTTGCATTTGTTTGCACTATAGATCATTTTTTCTTGATTTTTTTTCACTCTCACTGTACTACAACTGGAATATAGTGTTCCCGCTTCTATCAGCCGGTATTTTGTTTACCTTAGGAAGCGCAGCGCTGAGTGACAGTGTTTTGTTTTACGTTCGTCTTATGTTTTTATTTGGTCGATGGCGCGCTCTTGACAACATTTTACTATTTAGTTTGATGCGTTCTGCGTATTTAATTGTTAAATGTCTTTTTTGGTTGATGGATGTGTTTCTTATTTTTTTTTGAGTATTGTGATTCGTTGGATCTATGAGGTATGTACGTGTATTCATTTATTACATTCATTCCTTCGTCCAGTGAAGCTTGAGAGTATGAAGTAAACGGGTTCGGAAAAATAAATAAGAAATAAACACATTCAATGGCATTGGCATAGTATTAATTACTCATACAAATTGATTGTATCGCAATTGAGGTAAATGGCCCACAATATCCGCTTGTTATTGTAATCGATGTTTTCTCCTAGGGACTTTCTACTGAGTACAGCGCTAATTTGCAGTACTGTGGTGATGAAAGAGTATTCGGAACTATATTTCCACCATTCAGGCTGAAAGGGAATAACTTTCTCATTTGCCTAAGACACAGCTTTATACCAGTTTAATGTAAAACAATATAACAGACACTTACGCTGTAGATTGTATCATGATTAAGCAGATATATGTAAGCTGAGTTTAGTTATAGTTATTTTGAGGAGGCTGGTTTGAATCCACGTCCGGGCATTCAGATTTGGGTTTTCAATAGTTTCCGTAAATCACTCCTGTCGAATGCTGGGATGCTTCATTCAAAAAGCTATGGCCGAATTCCTTTCTGTTCCTAGTACCAAGCCCTTTCCCACCTCTAATGACCTAGATGTCAACATAAGAAAAAAAGAAAAGATATTAGGACTAATGTGTTGGGCATTTACTACGACCAACTAAGTTGTACAGTTACAAGTAACACAGCCTCGTATTTACCCGTAGAAATCAAGATGCTTAGGACGAAAAATTCTCGGTGAGCGTGTCTTTGTGGTGTTTGCTACTGAAACATGCAACACTTCTCTCTCACTCTCGATACGAGCTCCACAATAGTCAACAGAAAACCACTCGAGTTGTCTCGTTCGGTCGACACCTTGGAGCGACTGAAAGTCAACGTTCGGCAAACAGACCGTAATATCTCGGAGGGAAAGGGATCTCTTTTCAATTCTTCCCGAAAGAAAGGAGGAGTGGGTCGGGCTTTGCGCATCACTTTCCAGGATTTAGGGAAGAATGAGCGCGCGCGTGGAGGGTCGTGTAATCCCCAGCGCAGGTAGAGTGGAGTGGCGAGGGAGCCTTCTCAACCCTCCACTTGACTGCTGATGCGAGAGGCGAGTCGAGAGTCCACGGGTCAAATCCTATAGACCGGTCAACAAGACCCACCAGCGCACAGTAGCCTAGTCTGCACACTGTCTGCCGAACACGATTATTTCATTATTAATATGGTGATAGGCCATCTTCCCGCAGTTGTTGAACAATAATTTTGTAAATGAATCCGTCAAAAACAACTGGTTTGGTGAATTTTGTTTTTTGTTTAATTCCCCAGATGCGTTTCACCCTTGTCATGTAGGGCATCTTCAGTGGAGATATAGTGGTATTCCTTTACATGTCGGTCTGGAACAGCACTTCACACGTTTTCACGTCACTGTTCATTGCAGTTTTCTTTTGACTATTGTTTCAATAGTTGTTTTTCATGCTGCACTTGTTCTTATAGTGAATATTTTCTGTTGATTTGCACATGTGTGTTACACACGGTTTGTTTTGATTTTACCAGATAAGTAACTGATGAAAGCGTGGGAAGTGCGGTTCCAGACCGATATGTAAAGGAATACCATTATATCTCCACTGAAGATGCCCTACACCACAAGGGCGAAATGCGTCTGGGGAATGAAATAAAAAACAAAATTCACCAAACCAGTTGTTTTTGACGGATTCATTTACAAATTACCATTATTTCAGACTGCCTGCCTTGTTTGATGTGAATTGCAGTCTGCGTACCACAGTTTCCGTTGTTTATTGTGTCGGGCACAACAACTGTGTATGTTGTGTTTGCGAGAGTGTTTAATATCTTTACTGACATCCAGTGGCACCACAACAGGATTTCATGACTTGTTATTCATGCTGGTTGGTATCTACTCAGTATATTTGGTGATTTTTTTTTGTGATATTCGGATCGTAAATATTACAAGTTTTCGACACTGCAACTTTTAGTAACATTGTTCCCTTCTTGTACCATTTTTCTCAGCAAAAGGAAAATATCAGTCGTTATTTAAGTATGAACGATCAATTATACTGATTCTACCAGCGCGAGAAGTAATTATCGATGTAGGGATGTGTTATCTAACACAAGAAATTATAATATGATTTTATAAAGCTCGAAATTTTCTTTCAACAGTGATTAGAGAATAAAGTTCGATAGTGCAGGTTTTTTTTTTTTTTTTTTTTTTTTTTTTTTTTTTTTTTTTTTTTTTTTTTTTTTTTTTTTTTTTTTTAAATGGCATTTGGCAACGCAAGCCATACAGCCAGGTCAATATGATATTATGATTCTTCCAGTGTTCAATTTCTAGTAGGTTGTGGCTGCTAAGTACAGACACCACAGGACGGCCACAACATTAACACACACAACACTTAAACACCCATGCCCTCGGCCGCACTCGAACTGGTGACCTTCAGCACGCAGGGCTAGTATTCTAGCTCCTACGCTACCGAGGCCACCACACTACTTGATGTAAAATGAATTAGTCTGTCCCTTCAGTGGAACAATTGACGTTGTTCTGCGACGGAAAAAAATTAGAGATTTGAGTCTGTAAATAATTGGAAAAATACGGTGTTTAGTAGAACGGACACTGGTGCTGTGAGGAAGTTTTACCATCCCGTACTTAGCTAGAAGGTTGATGAAATTGTGGTGCGCAATTTCTAAATACAATATGCTCTAAGGGCTTGGAATGAATTCCAACCTCAGCGCGGTGTACATAGAGGTAGGAAATACGATACTGTTAATGGTAATGCATCAAGAGAGGGGGACGTTAATCCTGGCGGCGACCCTATGGATGTCTTTCGAAAGAATAGCCCAGTGCTGGATTTCATTTAATCCCTTCCTACAATTCTCGTACAGAAGACGAACTAGGCCCTAAATACTCTATTCACATAACAATCTACACATACAGTAAAACTTAACTACAATTACGAAAAAACACAGAACCTTATCAGTCAAATGTCCCAGGCTAAGGATTTGTAATACACTCAACTACAAGCGATCTACATCTGGGAGTCCGGATGACACCGAACTCTCATCCCGTACTAAGTATAACACAAATGATAACGTTTGCCTTTATTTACCTTAGTTACTGAAAATTAAGGGACCCAGATAAAAGATAAATTTTATTTTCCATGAGAAAACGTGTTTATTGTGGCAGGATCAAGTTAATTTATATACGTAATACTAGGGTGTTAAAGTTACAGATGTATAAGTCGCCATCTGTCTGCGAATTCTAGAAACTCATTACAATGTTTGTTAAAATACGAGGGTTGGAACTTAAATAGTGGCAACTATTTATTCACAACCGATACAAAAGCTTTACATGTTTGCACCTGTTACTGTCCTTCAAAGTAGTCACCAGCGTTGTGTAGAACCCGTTGTCAGCGATGTGGAAGGCGTAGTATACCGTTAGCAGAGCATGTTCTGTTGATGGTGCGAATGGAGCGGTCTACTGCCTGTTGAATCTCTGGAACAGTTCTGAAGCGAATGCCACGAAGTGGTTCCTTCACCTTCGGAATCAAATCAAAATCACAAGGAGTTATGTGCGGGGAGTGTAATGGATGGTACAGTACTTCCTATTCCCATTGACCGAACATAGCAGCCACAGCTTGCGCTGTATGCGCCCGCGCATTGTCGTGCAAAATGATGGGTGGGTTGCGTAGAAAGTGTTGCCGCTTCTTTCGCAAAGCTGGTCGCAGGTCCAAAAACGAACAGTAATATTGTGCATTGGCGGTCTGCCGTGGAGGAACGTAGTGCGTTACGATAACACCATCACAGTCGTACACGAGAATCACCATAACTTACACCATACTGGGGCTCTAACACACTTTCGACTTTCACGGCGACTCATAAGGGGGCATCCACAAATTACGTGAGGTGTTTTTCCGGATTTCTGGACCCCCCCTCCCCCCTGGTGAGATTTCGTGAGATCTGGCCGGACCCCCCCCCCCCCCTCTGGTGAGATCTGGTCCGTGAGAACCCCCCCTACAAATCGCCCTGGAAACTTTTGTAGACCTTTTTTTTTAGGTCACACCCTAACTTTTTTGACGAAATACCCTCCTAAAATCAACTTTGGCGCAAATTTAGACCTTTTTTTTTGCTCTACTGTCCCCACATTTTTCGCAAAATCTCACGTGAGATTTCCGTAGACCCCCCCCTCCCCCCTGGTGAGATCTGGTGAGATTTCGCCGGACACCCCCCTCCCCCATTTCACCTCACGTAATTTATGGATGTCCCCTAATGACGACATTCGTTGGATTGGCATTTCAATTTTGGGTCGTACGATGTGGCCCATGTCTCATCCAGTGTTACGATACGGTGTAAGAAAGCCTCTTCTTCGCGCTCATAGCGCTCCAAGTGCGTCTGAGCAGCGTCGTAACGCATCCATTTTTGCATTTCCGTAAATTCATGCGGAACCCATCGCATGCCCAGGTGTTCCTTCAGGATGAGAAGCACAGTCGTATGCGCTAATCCGGATTCGTAGGCGAGCTAATGAATCGTCTGGCGTCGATAACTGTCCACTAACGTGGCAACAGTATGCACTTCTTCTTCAGACACGCTAGGACTACCTGCCGATGCATGTCTGCCACAGTTCGCCGACCTTCATTGAAGGCTTTTACCCAGCGTGCCACTGTTCTGTATGGCAATGCTGATTCCCCGCACACCTTGAAGACCTTGATGACACTGTCGTTCTGTACGACCTCTCTCACATTCAATCTTGATCCAACTCCGTTGTTAGTGTTTCTAAAACAGAGTGACACCGTTACGTTAGACCGCTCGCTCACAAGTGACTGCGTTTCCCTCGATTGTGCGCACGCCGGGGATGTGAGATGGGCGAGCCCCTTTGCTCGGAGGTAAGGTAGGTATGTCAAAAACGTGTGCTATGAGCTACAATAGTAGATTCCATTGCATAGTGTCTCCAAAGCAGTGGTTGCCACTATTTAAGTTCCAACCGTCGTATTTGGTTTGTGTAAGGTGTAGTTTTAGATCCTGTCATTGCTGAAAATCCCTACGTCAGTCAAGATTATTACGGAGAACTTCCATTAGAATAAAGTACACGCACGAAAGGGCGGTATCTGAATTCATCCAGATCTTACGTCTCAATAACAGCGGTGCCTCAATTCCATCAACTCAAGTCCTGAACCCACCCTGTTGGCGGAGGGCCTAACATTGTGGCCCTGCGTTGTTAGTGTAGTCCGTTCCAGTCCGGCGAATTGTGTGGGCGTTTTTAATTAAATTATAATCTTGGTCTAGTGTCGTTATAGCTATGGAATATAGTGCTTATAGGGAAGACAGCATTATGAATATTTTCACTAACCTGAATGGATGAAAACCCAAGTAATCACTGCAAATAAAAATAACTCCTGAAAATAACACTTACCAGACCAATCCTACTGAGTATGGTAACTACGCGGGTTCAAATCCTCGACCGGCAATTCAGATATCGATTTCTAAAACCACTCCAAGCGAATGTCAGGATGGTTCTTACGAATTTCATGGGCGAATTCCTACATCTTCCATGTCCTAATCATCTGTCGGCTTTCATGACCTCAATGGTGAAAAGGCAAAAAAACCTATCCGACCAACTCAACTAATTCGTCGTTCAAGTTTCATTACAAATTTTAGTTTTGTTTATCTGGGGTTAAGGATTCTATTTAAGACGATAACATTCTCCTTGGCTAGAGTTCTTTGTGCTGACACCGGATCAGGTCCTGATCGAATTATATTTTGTTGAGTTTTTGTCTGTTCAGGTTTTCATTTTGAAGCTTGCGACGTCATTAATGTTCCTGATAATCATTCTTAGACCACCAGCAATGCAAACGTTGTGATTAAGTAAAGTTTTATGACCGTCCTTATGAAACAGTTCTATTGTCAATCGTATCACTGCGTGAATCGCTTTACTTCTCGATATTTCATTTGCCGTTGGTTTTCAGACTCTCCCTGAACTGAACTCGGCTCGTAATATTAAGAAACTACAAACGCGCTCAGTTATTTGTTTCATATATTCCAATCCTTCTCTTATTTTTTTGTTATTCCTATCAGATGTTCTATCTAATAGCAATTAGCAAATCACCCGTGTCAAAAAGCGCAGACTACTTCCTTTGACCTTTCTATTTACGATATTCTACCACGAGCCCCTTTCTCCGTTACCTTTTATCTAGGAGGTGCTCATATTCTGCTTTATCTATGGTCTTAACCAAAACAGATCTTATTATAATTACTTTGCAGCTCTAGATCTGTCAAAGGCTTTTGACAGAGTGAGCCATAAAATGGTAGTAAATAAGTTAAAAACTATTGCAGTGGATGAGAAAGTGATTTTCTGGGTAGAAGAATTTTTAAAAGGTAGAAAACAGAAATTTAGGGTAGGAAATGCAGTATCAAAAGAAGTGGAAGTAAAAATGGGAGTGCCCCGAGGGTAGCGTATTGGGACCATTGCTAATCATTATTCTAATTAATAATTGTGTTGATTGTTTACTATCTGAAATTAGATTGTTTGCACATGACATAATGCCATATAAAAGGATCAAAACGGCAGAGGACTGTAAACAGCATCAAGGTGGTCTGGACAGAATATCTAGCTGGGTTCGTAAACATGGGATACAGATAAATGCAAAGAAGAGTAAGCTTATTAGATACACAAATAAAAAACAAAAGGTTTATTATGATTATAAGGTGGGGAAAGAGTTGCTTGCTGAAGACTCGAAATGTAAATATCTTGGCATTACATTTGATAACAAAATTAACTGGGCAGGACACATTGGACAGGTGGTAGGAAGGGGTTTCAAAATTCTGCACTTGTTGGAGAGAGTGATGAGGGGATGCACGAGTGAAGTAAAGGAATTGGGTTACAAAACTTTGGTCAGACCATTGCTCGAATATGGTAGTGTAGTATGGGACCCACATTTTGAGTATCAAATACAGGAGTTCGAGAGGGTGCAAAAAGGGCTGCTAGATTTGTTTCTGGAAATTATCGCAGAATGCAATCAGTGATAGATATCATAAAAGAGCTGGAATGGGATTCTTGCAAGACAGGAGGAGGTTGAAGAGAGTCATGGGAGTGTACAAGGCGTATATTGGCGATGAGACATGGAAAAATTTTGGTGTAGGTATGAAAAGTAGTCCATGGAAGGGAAAATATGACCATGACCACAAGCTGTCACTCGATTTCAGGCACAAGGGTGTAGGAAGATTCTCTTTTTTAGGTAAGAGTGTCAGGGATTGGAATAAGTTACCAAGGGAAATGACGAATAATTTACCAAAAACGTTGAAAGAATTTAAAGTTAAAATTTGTTAGGAGGCAAATGTAGGTGGGTGCGGGAAAGGGGGAAGATAGCTGTGTAGGGACATTGCCACCGGAGCGTGTGCTCCATTGCAATTTAATTAAATTAAATTACTTTATATGTCAATGTGGTTTTTTTTTAAAGCCATTTCCGAAGTCCAAGCATCACTTTCACAAAGCGCCGTTATATAACCATTCCTTTAGCTACAAAGTATTTTTTCCTGGAAACTTATTTTTCCAAAAGTATTATTGGTGCTTTTTGGTAAACGGAAGTATTACATAAGACTGAATTATTAACAAAAGTATTTTTTATTATTATTTTGGTCGTCAGTCTCTCGCCTGATTTAATGTAATCCTCCATGTCTTCCTATCTCAAGTTAATTTCTTCATCTCAGTATTTCCATTACAGGCTGCAAGTTGAATTATCCGTATAATCTGATATCTTTGTATTTCTTTACAGTTCTTTTTTTTCGGCTGCTCTCTCCACTAATAAATTAACCCATCCCTCATATCTCAAAATGTGGTATGTTGTATTATTCGAATTTTTCCGTGAAACTCTTTTACAAACTTCTTACCACTTAATATGTCCACTTAATTTTCATTGGCCTTCTACAATACTAATTTTCAAATGCTTCGATATTCCTTTTTTCCGATATTAATAAGACCAAGATTCATTTCCCTACAGCAGTGAGCGCCATTTGTACAATTTTATGTAGTCTTTCGTTTGGCTTAAATTATTCTTCTCTTGAAGCAGTCCCTATCTGCTTGTGTTATTTCGCTTTATAACCAACAGTATTTCCTTATTTTTATCCTATTTTTTCTTTGATCTATTGCTATAATAATCATAACATTTCATGACTTCTTTCGTACATGGAATTGGATTCATTACTATATTGGTCAGTCTAGAAAGATGTTTTATGTAATTGACTTAATCTGACAAACGAATTCTCTTAAGTAATACCAGAGAATCATTAGAAAAGCTTATGTTTTTCGGTGTGGTATTAGTATTATCTTCCCGTCATTCTTTCATTTGCTAAAGAATATCGATGTTGACAACGTAACGTGGTCGACACAGTGTAAACAACTCCCAAAGGCAGAGAGCTTTTCCTACTGATACGTGCCAACACAGGGAGAAGGTTCAAACTGGACAAACAGTACGAATCGACACAAACTTTCTTCACCTTCACCACGCAGAGAATCAAAACCTTGCTGTTTTGATGCACAAGTGTACCTAACACATTGCGATAGCACGTACATTATGAAACAAGAAAATTTCTTTGACGCTTTTGAATAAAAATCCGTCTGTTAACAACTGTTTTTATTATTAATTTTCATCTACCAGGCGCGTTTCGCCCTTCTGGAGTGGGGCATCGTCAGTGGCTATAAATAACATTATATTATGATTATATTTGTGTATGCGATTAAGTAAATCAGTTATATACATACGTATATTCATATTGTACGAGTAGTATTGTAACGTCTGTAGGCTCAGTCTGCTATAATTATTCTATATATTATTTTCGTAGTATCTGTGTTAAAACATAAATTCACTTCTTAATACTAAATTATCTGTATGGTTACAAGCTTTATGTACATACATTCAACTTACTAAAAATTGTGGCGGCTAGCACATGTCAGTCCGGAACAGCACCTTCCGCTTTTCTCTGGACCGTTGTTTCTTCCTACAGCTTAATATTATTTCTTTTAATATTGCTCACTTCACTCTATTGATGTAATCTGCTGCTAAATTTCACTTTTAACTACACCAACCTAGTTATAGTGTCTACAGTGATGTGTTTGTTTTGCATGTACAGTTGTACCAACCTATTTCTGTTGTTTTTTGCTTTGTTCACTCTATGTTAAATTATATCTTTTGTTTTTGTGATTATCTTAACTATTATTTGTGATTTGTGTGTGACTGTGTTGGTTTTCTTGTGTTGTAGTGTTTTCTGTTGCTTTGTATAATGTTTTGTTTGTTAAATTTGTAAATTCATTTAGCACTGTTTTTCCCTGTGTAATGGCTTTTTGAATTTCATAACTTTCTTGCACTGTTTATAATTGCTTTCTGTAGTTGTTAATTTTTAGAATTTCCATATCTGTATGTATAGCTGTGGGTGGGTGATTGATGTCTAATAAATGCTCGGCAAATGTCGAATGGTTTGTGCATTTTATGGCTCTTATGTGTTCTTTGTACCTGGTGTTGAAGTTCCTAGCTGTTTGACCTATATATATTGCTTGGCACTATTGGCAAGTCAGTTGGTATATTCCTGACTGCTGGAATTTGTAAATTTCAGTGTTGGTTTTTAGATGCTTATGTATTGTGTTGTTTGTTCTAAGTGCTATTTGAATACCTTGCTTTTTGAATATGTTACTTATCCTGTGTGTATGTTTGTTGATGTATGACATTGTGTACCATTGCGTATTAGATTGGTTTTGGATACTGGTTTGTACTGTGTTGAGTGGTATCAGTTTGTGTGCTTTGTTCATGATATTATTATTAATTAATTTAATTAAGTTTTCAGTGTAACCATTAATCTTAGCAAATTGTACAATCGTTTTAAATTTGAAATGTACTTTTTCTTAGCTATAGGTGTGTTATTTAATCTTTTTAGAATATGTGTGAGTCATGTATTGGTTACAACTGCGAGAATAATAATTGTAAAGCTTTTTTAACCCCAGAAAACTGAAACCATCTGCTTTATTTTATCACTGTGATTTTATTGTGAGGTGTTTATTTATTTACAAAAATTGTTTTCATAAGGCTTTCAAACGTTTATTGTGTTCTTAACTGGTTTTTAATATTTTAAAATTTATTTTTACGTACAAAGTGCTTTTTGGGTAGCCCATTAAACTAAAATTGGAAAGTAAGCTGTATTTTAGAAATGTATTACATCCATCATTGCAAATGACCTGGCATATTAAAAAAAAAAAAAATAAGTTTCTAATTAGCGTCGTATTGATCGGTTTCTGAATCAGTTGAAATTGATAACATTGCCTGTGGTATCTACTTCATATAATTTTGGTGCATTATTTTATAATTAATGTGGCCTGTTTGCTCAGATCGTTGAGGCATTATAATGCTGTCCGGTGTTTGACTTAAATTTAACTGGTTCACGCCCAGATTTTGCAAGAAATTTTCATCATCGAGACTTGGCGTGGGAGAGCTGATGGTGAATGATTTGAAATCACCAGATAGTGTCATGCAGTTCATTTTTCTTCTAATCTGAAAGAAAAATAAACATGGTATTTTTAATGCTGGAAATCATATTGAAGAAGCAGTCTAAAGTTGTCCATATTCCTTTAATAAAGATCACCTATGGCAGAAACTTACGTAGTTGAGAAATATCTTGACCTTTAGCAGTTGCTTATTGCGTTTTAGACGGCGAAAGATACGAGTTTTCTGGAACTTTTAAAAAATGAAGAAAAAAGATCGATTGAAACATAACCCTCCACCATTCTATATAAAATGTGTCATTAACACATCCATTAAAAAAAAAAGATTTGAAAACATTGAAAGAATTACAGAAAAATGGTACTAGCTCTTAGATGCAATTGTTTACCTTTCACTTAACAGTGTTTTTAAAATGATTATATGTCCGATCTATTCCAAGAGAGTGATGAAATAAAATAAAGGGTATAAAACGCTGTAAGGTTAATCGAAGGGAAAATGCGACCTCGAATCCCCGTCCCCAAATCACTCCAGGTAAATGTGAGGATGGTTTCTTCAAAAACTATTGTCAAATTCCTTCCCGTTCCTTGCGCTCAATCCTCTCCCGCCTCTATTGAGCTCGACGTCAATGAGACCCAAAACTATAACAAAAGAAAAGCACTGAGATAAAGTGAGATCAGTGTCACTACTCACATGACACACGACCACTCAGTGCTACGTTATAAGCTGTCTTCAGGGAAGACCGTGGGACTCCGCGTCTACCCGATTCCGAAGCCCACAAAATCCGGGAGTCGTCTGAAGCACTACCTTTCGATCACATTCCCGTATGACCTGCATCTACATCTACATATATACTCTGCAATTCACAAAATTGTGGGTGGCAGAGGGTGCTCAGCACCAAAGCTAATCTCTTTGCTGTGCATTCCAATCCCTAATGGTACGAGGGAATAAAGAATTCATATAAGAATCAGTCCGTTCGTTTAAAAAACACGATAAACCTCGCATTGTTCTTGTGCCATGTTTGTAAAATTACAAAGAACGATATAACATTCATAATGTGGCTGGAAATCTGGAAAGCCAAAGTGGTAAATCCCTGTAATACTCTCCATATTACGAAGTCGTACTTCCATCTAATATTCTTAGCCAAGACATTATGGAGTATTTTAAAGCGTTAATAACCTGGTTATGGCGAGGTACAATAGATCATAGTTAATTTATCGATTCCGGTCAGGAGTTTTTCTTTTTCTTTTAATCACAAATGAAAATGTTAAAATATATTCGCCAGTGGCGGAAAAAAATAATAATATGCAAAACTAAAACTACCAAATATCGTACACTAGTACGTTTGGTAGCTATTCATGTCAAATATTTTATTTAGCACCTCAATACATACGTTCATGAAAATTATGTAGGAATGTGGATGGGGTCCGTATGGAGTAGGGAGCTGCCAGATAGGTGCAAAGGAATTATTCACAGGATGCTAAATACTAACACTGAGGTAACTCTACGAAAGACGGGTGCAAAGGACATAGAGATGACGTTTCAGAGAAGCAGAATTGTAGCGACTAAAACGCACAATTCGATAAATGGAAATGTGAAGAAAGCCATTGGGGAGAAACGTGCAGAGGATGGAATAAAAGGATCGATAAATCTGCGGTACTGGAGTGTGAAGGTAATAAGTGAAGAAAGGGGTCCAAAGAAAATGTGTAATTTGAAACTGGAAGAAAAAAAATCTTGAGGGACGAAAAAATTTAATCAAGGGGGTCATCGAAAGTGTTTCAGCGGAGTAAAATGGACAATAGCGAAACAGGATAAATGGTGGAAAAAGCCTCGCACTCTGAAGGATGTGGCTTCGAATCCAAATTGGGTTTCCGTGGTTTTCGCAAATTACTCCAGACAAATCCCTGGATAGTTCCTTCGAAAAGTCACGGCTACTGTTGCAACGATATATCGGTCCAAAAATATCGGTACTGTTAAATGGTCGTTACGATAATATCGATATCATGCAGTGAAATATCGGAAACTAAAAACCCCATCGCGGTAAATAAAATCCTGCAAATAAATATATGGGTGAAAGACATCAAATTTGATCATGCTGAACTTTGATTTAACTCGAAAACGTCCTTTGCTACTCTGTGGTTCCACTCTGTATCGTTCGCGTTATTTGTTCCCAGTTCATTTACGTTCACCGTTTTGTTATTTAATATGTTGCGTTACGTTTGCGTTCTTGTTTCTCTCCGGTACATATTACAGTATTGCGTAGGGGGTAAAGAATACGACCACCTGACCAATACAACTGGTTATTTTATCAGTGCTGATAATAGACTTTTTAATGCAGATGAAGGCAAAGATTTTAAGTTTTAATGAAGCACCTAGCATCATTGTGCAAAGTCCCTTTTCGTAGAAATATCTCAACAAAAATTGATGAAAAATGTGGAAAAAATTCGAAAGTTGTGAAGGAGGAGTTGAAAAGTGTAAAGCATTTTTTATTGTTACATATAGAATAACACCAATTATTTAGAGATTTCTTCTCAAGTCACCTTCACCTATTGGATGTTGGCGGTTCAGATAGCTAGCTCTGAGCGTGAAACTGCATCATGAAAAGCCTCTTCTAATGTGCAGTTGTACCATCTCCGAATGTCCTTCAGCCACGAATTCCTTCTCCTTCCAACAGATCTTTTCCCCTGTATCTTCCCTTTAATGATGAGTTGCAGTAGCTGGTACCTCTCGCCTCTCATAATGTATCCTAGATATTGCGACTTCCTTTGATTTAAAGTGAGCAGCAGTTCTTTTTGTTTCTCCATCCGATGAAGTACTTCTTCGTTTGAGATTTTCAGCACCCAGGATTTGCGTAAGAGACGACGATACAAATACATTTCAAAAGCCTCAAATTTTTTTCTCTAGATTTTGGTCTAAGGTCGAGCTTTCACGCCCATAAAGAAAAATGGAGAACACGTAGCAGTGAATCATTTGCATTCTCAATTACAGACTGAGATCCGATCTTCTCAAAAAAAAAAAAAAAAAAAAAATAAAAAAAAAAAAAAAAAAAAAAAATTAAAAAAAAAATCATAGTAATAAATCGTCTCCTGGCCTGTTCTGTTCTCAATTTGATATCTTTCTTGCAATCACACTGCTCATCCATCACGAACGGAGGATACTTGCTTGGTCTTATTGATAGGGTCACCTGGATTTTTCTCTTAGAGAAGAATACAACGTTGGTCTTGGAAGGGTTGACAAGAAGGTCAAACCGTTCACTATGCTGGACTGCATTGTCTATTATGCGTTGGAGTGTAGGTAAATCACTAGCTATGACAACAGTGGAATCTGCGTACCTGATATTATTGATCACTTTTCCGTTGATAGTGATCCCTCTGTTTTCGTTCTCCAACACTTCCCCGGAATAACTGTTGAACAAGCGAGGTGATAGTACACAGCCCTGGCGAACACCTTTCCTGTTGGCAGTCACTTATGATGTTCCTTGGACAATTCTGACATCTGCAGTCTGATTCCAACACAGCATGTTTATACTGCGTAAATCATTTTGGTCAATACCAGTTGATCTCAGAATCTTTTATTATCGTTTCATGTCTCATGCAGTCGAAGGCTTCTTTATTGTCGATGAAACATACATACACATCAACATTCATGTCCCTGCACCTCTGCACTAATACATTTAAGGAAAATAGAACTTCACGTGTGCCAAGCCCATTTCATATGCCAAACTGGGTCTCCCCCATATGAGACTCACACTTCTTGTAAATACGGGTGTGTATAATTCGCAGAAATATTTTCAGTACATGCGGCATCAGACTGATCATACGATAGTCATCAAATTGTGATGAGTTGTGAAGTGAACTACACTTAATGGTTTCTTGAGGTTTATTACAATGTACACAAAACAACTGGTAAACAATAAACAAATGTGGTTACAGTTATCGGATGACCGTCGAGAAATTTAGCCTGGTCCTGATCCGGGGTAGAGAGAGACGGCTTCTACTTCTCGCGAACTTCCGGTGGTCTTCTGTAGTTGACGCTGGTTCCGCGGTTAGGCCGGAACTGTCGGTGGAGCTGCCGGCTACGCTTATATAGGCGGCCTGGCGCAGGAATACAGTTGTGTGGTAGTACGGCGACCTCTGTAAGAAAAGGTCCCACTTAGCCTCTAGATGCTTCTATTTATTTTCCTGGTTTGTTTTGATGCCTCTGCGCCTGTTTGGAGTCGTATATGTGTCCCGGCGTGCAGGCGCGTTGTGTGTGAGGTCTGCCTGGCAGGGGCCTTTACTGGCAGACTGAACAAGTTGGTATTCTTCGGCAGTGGTATGAAAGTTGATCTCAGCCAGTCATAAGGTATCTTTCCTGATGCATAAATAACATTGAACAATGATGTTAGGAGGCTGAGACCATTCGAGTCCTGTTCAGCTATAACTTTAATAACTTCAGAGTAAACTCCACTTTACCATTCGTCTGAATTTTAATGGCATGTACTGCTTCACTCCTTGTGATTTCTGGACTGAATTCATTGATTCTTTCGTCTGGTGGAGGAGGATCTTTTAAAAAAAGTTCGATATATTCCTTACACCTTATAAGTTTTCCTTGAACTCCCAGGATAATTTCATTGTTTGCATTCCTCAGTATTTGTCCGCGCCGCTTCCTCTGTATACTACTCAGCTCTTTTACCTTCTATATTCATAAGTTGAAGTGATCGTGTTTCTCCTGGAATATCTCAATTTCCTTACATTTGTCAGACATCCATGTTTCCTTAGGTTCTCTTCATTTTCTGCGTATGTCTTTGTGCAGGTTTTTGTATTTTATAGGATCCTTGGTTTCATATTTCCTTCTTTCATTCATAAGCTCGAGGATTTCATCAGTCATCCAGAGCTGCCTTTTGTTATTAGTAATGTATCCAATGTTATTTTCCTGGAATTGAATGAGGCTATGTTTTATAAATTTCCAGGTATAGTCTACTTCTATAGGACAAGTTTCTTCTATTACATTCATCTTTTCCCTCAGAGCAGTGCCAACATTAGTTCTCACTTCAGGAATTGATAAATTTCTTACATCTATGCGTCTTGATATCTTGACGTCCCTTCTTGTATTACTAAAGCGCTGCATTTTTAAGTCCATTACTACGGGGTTGTGGTCGCTATTAACGTCATCACCAGCGTGGGTTACGGTATTCATTTTTTGCTGGAAAATTAAATTTAAATCAGTCATGGTTGGTATACTAGTTTAAGAAAATTGCAATTAATCATTTACTCCAACTAGCCTCGTCGGTACCTTCTGAACGCCTTTTCTCACAGGCAGGAACCACTGTCACTCAAACTAGGAATGGACTTCATGGGAAAAGGTTAAGCAAACTACGTATTCAGGATCTGTTGATGCTTAACATTTGCAGACCTAATTTGTTTTAATAAACTTCCTCAAATTTACTACTTGATTTTGATTTAGATATTTATTCCAATTTCTAAAATAATATATACAAATATCGATATAATGCGGCCGGTATTATCGATATCTGCCTGCCATCGATATAAATATCGATATTGTTATTACCTTGCAACCCTAGCCACAGTCGAATTTTTTCACTTCCTTGCCCCCAGTAGCTTTTAGCATCTCATGACCTCTACAATGTACACCAAGCGGTAAGCAAATTAATAAAACTGTAAATAAACAGTTTTTTTTCCGCTGCCTCTACGACTGTTGTTGAAGTACCACTACCCTTGGTAGTATAACTTCTGGGTGTCAATTGGGTGTTGTTTTGGGGACACATTTTTTTTCACTTTTGGGGGGAAAATGGCTATGTACGCTGTAGGCGTCCTTATATTAAAACCCCCTACTGGGTTCGTGTTGTCAGTTGGAGATCATCACCGTAATAAGCTGCATTAGCAACTGGACGATTTTCCCCAACTGATTTTCACGTTTTGGTTCATGGATGCAGCATTGATGCACGCGCTGGTGACTTTTGTCGGTTGGCGGATGGTTTTTACCGCGACTTGACGCCCTTTTCTGTGGGTCGCCTGGTTCTTCGACTGTTCGGGCATGGCTGGGTTGATGTTGACGTCTTCCGATGGCGGCTTGGAGCCTTCTCTTCACAGGACATCCCCCGTAGCTGGCGGCATGATCAAAACCGCAGTAAGCACATCTCGGCGTTGCTTCTCTCGGACGTGAGCATACGAGGTTGCTGTGGTTCCCGCTGCAGCGGACGCAACACACTTGCTTGTTGCAGTCCGAGGCCTTGTCCCCGAATCCTTGGCAGCGGAAGCATTGTTGTATCGCTGCCATCGGTTTCCTCGTCTTTGGTTGATTCTTGAAGTTGTTCGTGTCTTGGCAGCTGGCCAGGTCGATGTGCTTGGCTGTTGTGGGCACGCTCCAGCCTGGTGCTGGGCGTGTTGTGGAGTTTCTGTCTTGAGGTGTTTCGATAGAGTCTTCTGGAGATGATTCTGCGTGTATGGTCATTGCTATGTGCCTAGTATTCTCTTGGGAGTCCATGTTGTATTTTCTATTCCTAGTTTCTAGAAATTTCTTGACGTCTTCGAGATCTTCTTTACTCATACAGGTGACAAGCAGCTGAATTGGCGATGAACATGCATGCGCCATTATTGTCTCTTCCTGATGGGATTCTCTTGATGCGGGACGTTTCTGATCGTCGTGACTGCTGTCCTGTAGCTTGGTTGAGTTTGGTTGTTGCTCGATGTTCTCACGGTTAGATGAAGCCAGTGTGTCTTGCTCCATCGCTGGTACTACGTTGCTGCTTGAGTTTCGGTGACGGATGTAGAGCGTTCGATGAAGATCGTCAAAATACTCATCCTCCTTGAAGTTCTTGGAAAAGACGAGAGGTAGTTGAACATATCGGGACCAATCTTCTTTTTCCGAGATGATGGGCTTGGCGTTAGGTGCATTCTCTGGATCCGAGAGTGTTTGCATCAGTTCTTCCTAGGGATTTTCCATACAGTTTCTTCCCTGTTTTTACTCGGAGTTGCACTTGAAGCGGGATACTCTCACCGCAGTAAAACTTTTCTCACTTTGACGGATTTGAGTTTATTATATCACTGTAAACATACTGTCTGCGAGAAGCAAATTCTGATTCACGAACCCTGGCGGTAAAAATTACCAACTCCAAGCTGTCGAAATTTGTATGGGGATCTGTTATAACGAGTTACATCAAGCAAGCCACGTATCATGGAACAATTTGAATGTTTCTCACACCACAGGATCCGCTATAGCATTATATCACGTAATTATACAAGTTCAAATGACAGTTCAGATCTTGAAGTATGATGGTAGGCTTGTTTCTCTCCCAAGCCAAATAAAAAGGGCATTGTTTGTTGCTTGATACTTCTTTGAATTGTTCTCCCTTCACAAAAATTGAAAACTGAACTGTACTTACTGGTTTTTAGCATAGTTCTGAAAAGTTTGAAAAAATCCTTATTTGAATGATTTATTTAAAAGAGCATTTTCCGTAGATACATAGTTCACTTAACGATGTCGCGGCCAACAGCTAGTATAAAATAGGAATATGCTTCATGGAAAGAGGATTGCGATGTAGGGTCAAAAAGTTACCGTAAATGGTTAATCTTCATTCAAAATACTCTCCTCCTGCTTCTACACACTTATTCCTCCGTTCATAAATTGTTGGAAACACTCCTGATAGCCATTTTTCGATAGTTTTTTCAGTCGCATTTTCAATCACTTCTAACGAATCAACAAAACGTCGTCCATTTAATGCCATTTTCAGCCGTGGAAACCGGTAAAAATCCGGTTGTGCAAGATCGGGAGAATATGGAAGGTGTTCCAGACTGGTAACATTGTTTTTGGGAAGGTATTGTTTCACCATTACGGATCGATGTGACGGGGCATTGTCATACAAGCAGATTCAAAACAAAAAAGAAATGGTACAATGATTGCATAGTCCACTCAAGGCACTGATGTTGTCTGCTCGGTGGTCGGCGACAGAATGAAAACCTACACGAGCCGACTGAAGTGATGGCTTGTTGTCGCTCCAAGTGGTTTTCCCCACACACCGTCAGTCGGCTTGACGGCATGATGGACGAAACCGATGGGAATTTGACTAACCGGATATCCAAATAATCCTGTCAGTCCACGTCATCCATATCAGTTTCCCCGTAGACGACACGATAATGGAGTGGCGTCGCTCCATTTGAACGGATGGAGCGATCGTGTATGGCCAACTAAAGGATCGTAAAGAAAGCACCACCTCTCATCACCTTTACAATTTTGCGCAGGACGCTGTTGCCTGCATTAGCCAATTCAATCAAGTCCCTGCACATGGACACTCTCATTTTTTTTCTTTTTTGTCAGGGGATAACATTTTCGGAATCATATGCAAGCAAACACGATGCATGTTCAAATCATTATGAAGAATGCTGTAAACATTCCCATGTAAAACATCAACTTCGGAGGCAATAATATCTATGGTTGATGACCCGTCCGCGCGCACAAGTCGTGGAACGCGTTCAAAATTCTCATATGTCGTGGAAAATGAAGGCCACCCAGTCCGAATTGTGCGTCAGTCGCTAAAACGCTTGTGCCACTCGTAAATTGCCGTTTTCTTCATGGCATAGTTTCCGTAAGCTTTCTTCAGCATTTCGAGTGTCTCCGAGGGTGATTACTCCAGCAACACACAGAATTTGATATTGCCACACTGCTCTAAAGATCACATTTCACAATTCGATGAAAGAATGAGACTACGTCTAAAATATCATGCACCCCATGCACGAATCAAACTACAACTGCATGCTGCACGGCACAGCATCTTCCTCAGTAGTGTTGCCAACCTCCGAAACAAAAATTTTACTTTTTGCAAACAAATGCTTGACTTTACACGACAATGTGGGAACGTTTTTAACCCTACCTCGTAAAACCTTGTGCAATGTCAACTTTGAGACAGCGGTGACTTAATTGTGTTCATGAAAATGGGATGAAACAGGTAGGGCATATACCGGTATTCCTGCGTCAAGTTCAACAAAGGAGATTAGCGTAGGTCATTTGCGGAGTATTCAGACAAACAGGCCCGGCGTTAGGGGGGGGGGGGGGGGTAAGCGGGTCAAAAGTACCCGGGCCCCGCCGGCTGATGGGGGGCCCGATCACCGACTATAGGGGCCCTCAGGCCATGAAGCCAAGAATTTGCACATTGTCTCCTGGCCATTTTGTAGAGCTAAAAAAAAGGTTGCCCATTTTACCCCATGCCCGAAATTCAAAGCGCCGGCCCTGCAGACAAACACGATGGCTATCGTTTGCTGGACTCCCTAAACAAGTGAGTCAGGCAGTGAGATATTAACTTACTGGATTCCAGAAGTCAGATTGACTCACTAGTACTGTGACCGTTATACTCCCTGATTATTTTCATGGCTCTGTCTTTCAGAATTCAAGCAGTGAGATGTGATTCTTGGTATGGCGTGTCTGCTCATACTGACGCTGCGACCATAAGGTTGTGGAAATTTAACTTCTGGAATACTACCCTACTGTGTTCGGTGCTACTCTTCGCCGATCAACGATCAAGATATCTTCACCATCGTCATCAATCAACTCAAGCGAACACAACGGAAATTCGAAACGCTGTTACCGGTGAAGTGTTGGGCTCGATAACAAATTTTCACATTTCGCTCTGAGAAAAAGCCATAGAATGATGGCAGAAAAGTCAGAATTGAATAAACTGACGCGGTTCCATCCGAACAACGAAGATAACATTTTCCCTTTATAATATTACGCTGTCGCTACATTTTAGGGCGCATTTTTTATTATATAAATCATAATGTTAGAGTAATTTATATAAATCTTGGGCGACCACCTAAATAGTTTTGTTTTGTTTTTGTTTTCGTTTTTTTAAAAAAAAATTTCCTAAAGTACGCAAGATTCCAAGTGAGAACTGTAATGCAATGGTGAACATTCAGTGTATCTTGTTGCAACGAATATTAAAGAATTATTGAGCTGTGTAGGCATGAAGCTAATCGTGGCCTTCCCGAACTACGGCGACAGGAAGTCGCGTATAAAGGGTTTTGCCGGACGACACATTCTGCTCCCTGGGGATGGGCGGTCAACAACGTCGCTCACCTGGCGGGAAATACCTGCCGTCCGGGCACAGGGACGTCCACGAACTTAGCCGAATATATGATATACGCGGCGCAAATAAGATATCGGGGATATCACGTGACCTTAGGTGCTAACCTGAATATCCAATACAAATGAGCATATAACTTAAAATCCTGGGAATTTTCTGTTAAATGTGATCTGCGATACTGCAAGGGGCGGAGCCAGAAATTTCCTCGCAGATCGAAGAGCTTGATTCTAAGCTAGTCTATTCTGTGGTGGACTCCGAAAGTTGGCTTTTCTCGCTGACTGCTGAGTCCGACTCCTGGTGTCGGAAATCTGAGTCTGCCGGCTTGATGGAGTTGCTTCCGCACGGCGACACAGCCAGTAATGCGATGATCCGCATTACCACTAGGACGTGCCTGTAGCCGCCTTGTGAGACAGTCTCACATACCGTGGGTCATCTCCGAACACCGCAGATATCAGACGCAGAACTACAATGGTAACTTATTACGACCAATCCATCTGATAGTGCATCCGTGAAACTGAACCCTTAAGCATCTTTGAGAGGATAGATCCATGTTCTAACTTTGTAACAAAAATAAACCCTGAACAAGCGGCGTAATTTGCCAGAACTAGTTATTTTCGAATGCCATATTGTTCATTCGTGGTGCCCATGATTTTTTTTTAGTAATGTAAATCACAGTATTATGATACCTCTGTCTGAGATCGTCATAACTTGTATTGAACGTTGTTTCCAAATATCATTATTTCTTGCATATTAATTCTGAGATGGATTTTAAAGTATGTACACAATTGTTTGCTTGCTCATGACGGCAAATTGTACCTCTGAGCTTTTCTTTTATGATTTTGCCAATTTGTGTTAATGTTAACGATAAATTCGCTCAGACTTGTAATCACCAATGATAAAAAATAAATTTCATATTGTGACAGTTTTCCTATATTCCAATTAACATCGAGATTCTTGCAAAATCCATATTTTCACTCCTTCATAAAACAAAAACAAAAAAATCCCCTTTATTAATCATAAAGGTATGAAAGATAAATATAACGTATTTATCCACCAGGGCCCCTAGTACACCTTGAATATGTGAAACAAGTTTGATGCTCTCAAAAACAATTTCGTCACAATAATCATGCACACAGCTAAGTTTGTCCAAAATCTAAATAATGTAGTTTATGTATTTCAATTTTACAAAGTTTAAGTTAACTAGATGGTTTAAAAGTTATGTCAAATAAATTGAATGGCACGAATAATTTATTTCATTGCAGAACCAGATCACTATTAAATTTAAGTCATTGAGCTATTTGGGAAACCTGCAATTCACAGAAGGTGCTGCTAGCACTTTGCCATTCTGCCATAGATTAGAAGTAAGTGCACCAGAGTCAAATTTCAACTTGGGTCTAATATCGCCAGAAGGATAAGTACTTAGGGGACATCCATAAATTACGTGAGGTGTTATTCTGGATTTCAGGACCCCCCTCCTCTCTGGACCCCCCCCCCTCTCTGGTGAGATGTGGTCGGTGAGAACCCCTCCCCCCCCTAGAGATCGCCCTCCAAACTTTTTGAGACCTTTTTTGGTTTTTTTTAGGATTCACCCTTCAAAATCCGGTCACAATCCCCACTTTTCGACGAAATAACCCCCTAAAATCGACTTTCGCGCAATGTGTAGACCAGTTTTTAGCTGCACAGTCCAAAATTTTTTTCACAAAATCTCACGTGAGATTTCCGGAGACCCCCCCTCCCCCCTTGGTGAGATTTTGCCGGACCCCCCCCCCCCCATTTCACCTCACGTAATTTATGGATGCCCCCTACCGCTATTCTAACTATTTGTCTGACGAGATTTTTATTCTTTTCAGATTCGTTCACTAAGGATCATGTGGACACTGGCTGCACACTGGTCAATCTGAGTCATGAAACAAGTGGATGGGGAGAACTCCTGCCTGAAGTCTAACCGGGCCTGCTAAGGCGCGTTCCCACGGGGCGTGTTAGAAGTCGTCTCTCATCTTTGCCGCATATGCTAGCAGGTACGACGTGCTTCGACCCACCGCCAGGCGGTAAAAGATGAAAGGCGCGTACTACAATACCACACGCCTTGGGAATGGGCCTTTGGCCCGGCCTATCTAATCTGTTGCCATCTGTCAACGAAACGTGTAACTTTGTGTATTCGGTACGGTAAGTGTATTTTTTGTTTGTGAAATGTGTACCTACTTTTTGAGGTGGGGATTGGTAGCCATACCAGTAATCGCCTAGACGATTGCGCGAAACAGCCTGAAAACGGCAATCAGGACGGCTGGAACGCAGGGGCGCAGTCCTTTTATCTATCCCCGATCCGGTGTGCAGCGCCTCAGCGCACTGATTCACTGACGTGTCGTATGAGGTATTTCGCTATAAGCTTACTAACGCTACTTGTAAATTCAACATTATTTGATATTTTAAGTCTGCTGCTGTCTGTAATTTAAACTACAGTTCAGTTCCTTTGCCTAGAAACACTTTCAAAATCTGCTTAGATTGTGAATATAGGAAAAAAATATTACAGGTAGTAATTGTTTTTTAAAAAGAAAGAAAGAAAGAATTGTGGATAGAGACTTCATGAATGTCATTAAGTACCCTCCTGATTTTTTTTTATTTGAATTAAAGCTCAGTATTACAATTGTGGTGCTGCTGTAGTGGCGAACCCAATGTTAAATTGATGGTTCCATCAGTACTTTTAAATTATTTAATAGATCTTTCCGGTCAACTCTTGAGTCTGATAATCTAGAGACACTGCGATTGACTCCATAAAAGTATTATAGTATTTTGTTTTCCGTAGTTTACCGAAACCAGTTTAGATCTGTGCAGTGACAGTTGCCTGAAAAGACTGTCGCCGAATTCTTTACACTTCACTGCCCTCATCCCGGCTCTATCCTGACACTGATAACATCATCAACGTCGAATAAACGTGAAAACCTATAGAAAATCGATCCTTTTCATCGATAAAAAGAGCTTCGAAAATGGAGCGAAAAAATGCTTGTATAGGCCCTACCATAAATCTAACGAGTATTCACAATCTGTGTAATAATTTATTTTTTGTTTTTTCTTTTACAAGAAAAATTGCACCAATTCGTTTTATATTTGTGGTGCTGTGAAAAAATTTCTGCAATATGTACTAACACTGGATGTTTCCTCGGCAATGCATACACATAAAATTCTCTATGATAATTAGCCGCGTGAGTCATAGTTACCCGAAAGAATTTTACCTATATCAATTTCTGTACTATTCGTTTAACATATTTACGATATTACTCACCCACAGTCAGTTTCTTACTAGCCCAACGCAATACAATTAATTTATTCGACACAATTCTCGTCTTACAGACATAACGTTGTAGTTTTTTTGAACGCCAGCAACACTGCAGGGAAAGCAGGGGTCAGACTTTACTTGAATGTAAGCCAGTCAGTCATTCCTTTCGAGAAATAAAATCACAGCCTTATGCGAAGTAACACGGCCTATGATATCTGCTGTTATTAGTAGCTTGTCTCTTAAAACAGATTATAGAGCGAAGAGAGAGAGTCAAAGTTAATAGTGGAAGGCATTGACAGGAAAGTTTAAATGGATGGTTGTTTTTGGAGCTTTAAATGGTCATTTAAATTCTAGTATTAAAAATTCAACAAATTTATTTTTTTATCTTACAATTATGAAGCTTAAACTTCGGTAGCAAGATAATAGATACTGATTTTCTACTGTATACTTGTAAAGATTCTTATTAAAGTACGATACTATTTTCCTAAGTTTTTCAGAGAACGAGTGAATAAATAATGTGATTAATGATATGAGATCAAGTGCCGAAACATTATTTAATTTTTTCTGACATGTATCCAACTGACCTTCTCAAAGACAGTGAAACCTTACATCTGCCCCTCTCGGATGAATGCTCTAATGCCTGGTCAACACTACCCTCAAATCCCATGCGGCTCGCGTTTCGTGCCCGAGGAGATAATCCTGCTAGCGACCCCACTCGCACTTCCCTGGGGCAGGCAGGTACACAACTCGAGGACTCTGTTGTGTTTGTATTGATGCCAGAATAAGCCGACCGCAAGCCCACTGTATCGTTGCACCAGTGTTCTATATTCACAGGCAGGCGGCTGTCTTTCTCCATCTTCTGCCATCGTACATAGTAGAGTCGTGCAAACGCTGATTAGGCTCATTGGGTTTTTCGCTGCCAGCACAACCTCTGCCGGCCAAATGAATTGCAATGACAAAGAAGAATATAGACAGGTTGAAGATGCACTCAAGATATGTGAGGCTGAAACAAAATTTAAACGAAATTTTTGAGTAAGAGATTGGGTTTAAATATTATAATCAAAGTGACCCACTAAACACGTTGGTAAAATTCAAGTTGGGTGCTTTGAGGGACAAAAAATGAGTTATTAGGGTTATAGGTCATTACCGCGTTAGCGGAACACGGGGCATAACGGGGTACTGGTAAAAGTTCGAAGTTTATCGGTGTCAAGAAGTTATTGCCAGCGAGCGGAAATAAGTAGAGCTAATCTAGGCTAATTCTGCTCAACTACGGCAGTCAGTCTAGTTTTTTCGGGCGTAAGTGTGTGAAGTTTTCGTTGTGTAATTTTCTTCTCTTGTATTGTAACTTCCGATATTTTTGTAACCAAGGTGAACTATATAAACTTGTTCACGTAAAAAATATAGTCAGCACACGCTTGAAGTACGTTTAATTGTGTTTAGTTTCGTGTAGTTAAATATTTGTTCACGTGTCTTCCTCGAGTGACCTTACCTCCATAACCTGAATCGTGTCCTTGGGGCCGAACGGAATGGAGTAGTACTTCATTCTGCCCAAATCTTGGGATGGTCCTGAATGACAACTGACAACAGGGCCTCTTCACTGCACATTTAGCCTGAAATTCTTATGTCTATTCCAAAAGTTGAAGAAAACACAGAAAGGACGAATCGGAAGAGGAGGGAGACGGCTGTCTTAACAGACTCCAATTTAAAATATATATATATTTAGAAGCCGCTATGGCCAAATAAGACATAGCAAAATTAAAACAATTTAAGAAAGAGAGTAAAATTAACAATAAAAAAACAAAGGAAAGTGCCTCAAGATAAATGGAAAAAATAAGAAGCCAAAGAGACAACCCATAAATAACAAGAATGTTTCTGAAGATTGTTCTGACTGTGAATGTTTGTACTAAGGTGAATTTTACTCAAAGTCAGTTGATGGTTGGGTCGATTGTTCCATGTGCAAAAAATTGGCACACAGTTCCTGTGCGGCAATATATAGCGAAGATATTGAGGAATCCTAGTGTGTGAATTTTGTGAATAGACTTAAAAAATGAGAGAAACAGTGAAAACAGTAGTTAAACCTTTGTAGACACATAAAACTAAATAAATATAGAGTAAATTTATTTTCTATGCATTTCCACAAGTTTTATATGTTTATATATATATATAATTACTTGTCCTTACTATCCCATTTGCTTCATGCCCGGGGCAGAAGAGGGCACATGGCATAATATGTATATATTTTTTATTGGAAAAGAAATATATTGTGCTTTTCTTTATCACAGTATTATTTTATTTTTGTGATTTTTACATTATAATGTGTTCATAGATAAATTTACAGCTTTCTTAATTAAGCCTTTTGCATTTTTAAACCATATTTTGAGTTTGCTACCCCATTCTGCCCCTGGTTCCTCTTCCTGATCTGATTTATTTCTTAAGTTTGATATTGGTTGAACACCATAATATTAGATGTCTCGTGGTTTAATTAATATAATAGAATAACTAGTCCACTATCCAGTTTCAATTTTTTACTTGTTTTTATTGCTAGTAAGCCATCGGACTTCAAAATACAGTTCACATATAAACACAAGACTCCAACGATTACAGTCGACACATCTTCCAAAGACAATACTACTAAACTGTTCGTTCAACACTGTCCATGGCCAACGTAAATTAATGCCAAGACACTAACACTCTGTCTTTGCTGATCACTTTATATAAGCTCCATCGAAAGTTCTAGAACACTACAAAGGCTTCCGACAGATATTTCTCGAACATTAGGAATACTTAATCCATTGAAAACATATTAAAAACAATCAGAATTAACACATAATCATTCAAAATCATTACAAAATGTTTAGAAATGAAAATTAAAGATTCTTAAACACAAAATTATCAACATAAATCATTTTAAACTGTAGGAAAACATCCTTTAAACATCGCAGCTCATCTTAATACTAACAATTACAAACATTTAAGTAATTCTCTTGCATAGTTCTGTTCTTAAATATATTAAATGGTATTTACATATTTTATTTTCACAAAACAAAATCAATTTACACTGTTTTACAATAAAATACTGGACAAATATACAAATCCATTTTCAATTACACTCTAGCTTGCTACAAATGCTTCATAAAACACATTCCAGTTAAAGTTTAGGTTTGAGGGCTCTTACAATAAGGTCGATTGAAACCAACACTACATTGCGCAGTGACGAATAAGTTTTTTTGAAAAAAATAATAATAATAACAAATTTTTAAAAAAATTTGCTTTTGAGTTCAAAGATGATATGATTTGGCAGGAATTTGACGTCACCTGTATTTGATATAGAGGGGCTGATTTGAAAAATTGTTGTCGAGTCTGAAGGAGCTAAGAAGTACTAAGGACGGATAGAAGCTGTTTCGTTATACAGTGGATGAGTTAGTAAAATATCTGCTGGTCTCATCGTGCATTCTCAGTCAACAACTGGTCACCCTCCAGGAAAGGGTTCCCTGCTTCCGCCACACACCTGTGATCCTACAGGAAGCCAGCCCTGTGTTTGCTGGCCAGATTCCTCGTTAGGTGGGCAGCCGTTTGAGGCGGCAGTGGCTGAAGAAGACCACAATTTCCGGACTGGCCGGTTAGCGCCGGAGTAGTTATTACACTGGGCTGCGATAATTAAAGTCCATTCGACACGGACCGCTGTGATTGCCAGCAGCCAGATGTTCGCAGCGGGCAGTCCAGCCTTTTGTTTCACAACCCTGCCTACACCGCTTCCGTTTATTTCTACTCGCTGATCCCGAAAGCAAAATGTTTGGTGATGTCAATCAGAAGTGAGAACGTATTGCTGGAAGCGGTTGTGAAAGCTAGTGATATCATTTCACTTTGTGCCGACAGTTCTGCATCATCACCCTCCATGAATTTGTACTTACTTACCTATATATTTGTTTGAGATGCATCGCATCAGTCGGGATTCAGCCCCTTCCCTCGGATGAAAGTATTCTTATCTTGTAATTACCTTCTGCATGTCACTACATCCATGTGGAATGGGGTGAGTCAGAACGAATGAGCACAAGACAGTTACGCTGCCGGAATATCGCATGTCTGTCCGTACAACTGTGCATAAGGTTTTCAAAGTGCTACTCCAGCAATCACTTTTACCGGGAACTCCACTGAATTTTAACCAGTCGAGTTCGTTTGCAAATTCCCGCTGGCCAGAAACTTCGGTCAGTATTCACCCCTTCCTTGGAATCCGTGTATGATTTTCACATACCGGGAAGTACCTGTCTTGTTCAATGCTTAGCGCGCACACAAAAAATCTCGAGGCTATCTTAAACTAAACATTTGTGTACGTAAACTTTAGACACATTTCTGATATAATCATGTTGTGCGTTCTGTGACTGTGTATATCAGAAACGTATCTACAAACAACCCATACTGTTATAAAATAAGTTTATAAATTCTCAGCGCAAACATCAACGGAATATTATGTAACAACACTTTACAAGCACTGCAGTTTCAGTACACCCCACTACAAGACACGAGCAGAGAGATCAAATTTGCTACTCTGGTTACTGAGGAAATTTTCATCATCAAGTCTTCATCATCAGGGTAGGAGAGCTGATGGTGGTTCAAAGTTCCTAATCACCAAAGTCCTGGGTTAAATCCCAAACCAATCCGCAGTTTGTAAGGATTAATGGCGTATGTCACTGTTGGTACGCAGTGATTAGATGTTCGACTGGGGACGTTAAGCTTGACGATCCCCTTGATATTTTTGTTAGAAGTCCTGAATGGGCCAAGACTCGATTTCACACTCTCCCTTCTTTTATCTCTCTTGCGAAACACAAACAACTCTCTATACTAAACACACTCATCATCACATTCTTACACAACTACAACAACACTTGCTAACGATGTCACACTTGGTAAGAAAACGGAAACTACCCCAGTTTATATGCCCCGGGACGTATCCATTGAGAGGCAAACATCCCTCATGATAACCGGCTACCCTCGGACAAGGGTGTGGCACTCATAGAAGAAGAAAAATTTGTTGTAAAACAATAATCAATTCAGGGACGAGTATTGACTGAATGACCAGTAAACTGCAGCTGACGACTGAGAAATACTATCCTTCATCGAGAGAAGTGTTAGCCTTTTATCGGCGACCTCTAGTTATAAAATTAAGACTGTCCAGTCGCGTACGACTGTTGACAAGTAAGAAGGAAGCCTTACCAGTATAAAAGAAGCGATACCTACCTAACCCCTTATGGAAGGTTCTCCTGGTTAGTTTTATCTATTTGTACAACAGCCCTCCCTCATTAGGATTTCTCTGCTATTAGGTTATTTTCATCTGTTAGATCGTTCAGGCTCTTACCCTCTGTTAACTTCAGCTGGACTTCGTGAAGAACGCTGCTTTTCCCGCAAAGTATTCACCATGACGTCACAAAAAAGAGATCCTTTTACCTAATCTGTTAGGAGAGCACTCTCCAGTCATATAGATTTCACTTTTCCATCGTTTCCCGAAATTACTACAGACGAGTGCGGGCATGGTTCTTTCCAAAACCTGTGGCTAATTTTTACAGTTTCTTGACGCTAGTCCCCTCAAATAACCTCGTTGCCAACAAATCGCAAAACCATACAAAAAAAAAAAAAAAAAATCTCTTAAAATCCGTTCCATTCTTGCTTCACTTTTCACCTACGTTTCTGTCACTCTTTTTTCATTGGAATGACCTGTAATAGATATTCCTGTGATGAAGAGTAGTAACATAAGAGCCTGTAATAAATGTGTGCGTTTACTACCTCTATTCGTCACGTTTCAGCATTTCTTCAGTTTCGTAGACGATGGCTTTCCGCTAGCTGGAATAGCTACCGAGAAATTGATAAATAATATGCAGTAGCACGGCTACCGTGCAGTCACACCGACTTTATACACCGATTCGAATCAGTGTGTCACTGTAATCGCTTTTTGCCGCCAAGCTGTGGAGGCCGGCAATCAAAGCAGTAGAAAATGACCGAGATGGAATCGTAATGAAGCACGAGCCAGCGATAGAGAGTCGCAAGAAAATGCAAGTCTTGGAAACAGAAAATATGACGTCAGTGTTCATAAGCTCAGCATTGTTGGACCGAGCGTGGTGGTGTAACGGATAGCGTTCTGGCCTCGCATTCGGGAGGACGGCGGTTCGAATCCCCGTCCAGGCATCCAGATTTGGGTTTTCCATGGTTTCCCCAAATCACTGCAGGTGAATGCCGGGATGCTTCCTTCAAAAGGCCATTGCCGAATTCCTTCCCATTCCTTGCCCCCATCCTTTCCCGTCTCTAAAGACGACGTTGTTAAAAAGGGACGTTAAACTGTTACAAAAAAAAAAAGCATTGTTGGCAGACGGCAACCGAATGATAATTCGCAGTATCAACACAAATCTGTTTGGTCAGACATGCGTATTATTTGATAACTACAAACTGTTTTGGCGTCCATGGTACTTATTTTTCGTAATCGTGTCGATAGTTGGCGACATCTGAAATTTTTATTTTTTATGCTTAACCAATGTCAAATCTGAATACTACCTAAATCATACAATCCCGAAATATTTCAAGGAAACAAAAGGACTGATTCCAGAAATATTGATCTTTATTTCTGGAAGAAGGTTACTTTTCTGGAAATTATAGTAAATCATCAGATTGCTTTATGACTAAGTTTGATATATCCAAATATCGATATTATTTTTTGAAAATATCGATATTTATGAGTGATATTTTTTAGGACGATACATCGATATTTCGATACTGAAATATGAATATCGGTGACGATATTTAAAAAAAAAAGTTGTCTTTTTCCATTTTCCTCGTAGAAGATATCTACTTATTATCGGTTGAAAAGAGGAGGATTACCTGTATTGCACATGCAGTAAATTAATTCATAGACAGAATTTTAAGAAAGGATGAAAATTAATAAAATCAGATGATCAAATTAAATTTATAGGACCATATTTAAACAAACAGTTAGTGCTTCTGATTAATTACTTCTACCTAAATAAATGTTTCTACTGTTGCTTTATTACAAATTCACTAAAGCTTAAATTTCCCTGGGATCTCTTTCTTGTTTCATAAGTCTTAGAATAAATCGTACACACAACGCCTTTCATTTTAGTACAAATTTATAATGCTTCAGTTACAATATTCTTTAAAAAAAAAAAAAAAAAAAAAAAAAAGTAACGCTTTGAAAAAGCATTCTGGTTCAGAAATTGAAGACTTGGTTCAGAAGAATATTCAACAACGTTTTATGAGTAAATAGACATAAGGCTTGGTCGTATTTTTACACAATTTGTTTTTGTAACATTGTTTCCATAAAATATATCGATACATTGATACTTTTTCTTCGATATATCAAAATCAAACTCGATATTGATACTTTTAAAAATACCGATATATCGAAAATCCGATATTTTTTAAAATATCAACAGCCCTATCCTATACTGGACTACAGGTGTCTTCTTCCGCACTGTCAACAGCAAGAATGATACGAAAGTCGTGACATATGATAGCACCCTAGCCAGCCAGCCAATTACCTTCCTTCATTTTAAACCCTTTGTGATTCTTTATAAGAGCTGGATCATCAAGTTAACCCAAACATAATTATATTTAATCCAAAAAAAGGTATAAACGTAATATAACAATATCTTTGTATGTATTTCCCTAATATATCTTGAGGTCTATCAAACGCCTGCAGGAGAGAGACTGAAGTTTCCCTGCTTAAGACACGCTATATTTGGCATTTTAACTACTCAATTATGTATTGTTCAGACGACAAAAAATCAAACCTAAATAAGGTAATTGAAAGCTCGCAATTGGCTTATCGTTGACAGTACTGGTTGAATAATCAAGTAATTTTCTCACATATTGATATCTGCACGGGTGAAAAAGCAAAATACCAATTTTAGAAAGATAAAAGGGGGTGGTATCATATTTACTGGCTGATTAATTTTTCGGACCCTATGTAGCACAGTGCATGCAAGATTTACTTCCATTTTGCCCTAGCTGTAGCCAAATACTTCCGTCTAAGTATTTAAATCTTTAATGGCTTCAGTAGATTGTCTTCAGATACTCTACGGCTACCGGGCGAGAGTATTGTCCTAGCTCTGCTGTCTGTCCATCAATCACTGGCCTCCAGCACTCAAACGAAATACGTTTCAGACTTTAAAATTTCACATGTTATGTGTACCGTTTAGCCAAAACTAAATTTGATGTTTAAAATTGTCTAAGCTTATCTCCTGGATGGTGGGATGTTAATAGAAGCTAATAATGTCTAATAAAAAATATTTTATGTAATCCAGCTAGGAGCATATAGTTGTTTAGAGCTAGTCAAGAAGAAGACCAAAAATTTTTTTCACTGAAAAACAAAGAAGGGAAACAGCTTCTACTTATAGTAAATTTGAATGGCACTAACAATTTTACAAGCGAACGGAAAGCAGCGTTGTAGGAGACGGGAGTCCGCTACCCTGAAAATGTGTTAGGCATTGGATTTTCACGAAACAATTGTAATCTGAACTACCACGCAATGCCATTACCTACCTAAGGCCATTAGGGTAAGAATTTCTAAAACCGCAAAACTGGAATCGCACTTGGCCAGTTTTTTTTTTTTTTTTTTTTTTTTTTTTTTTTTTTTTAAATTAAAAGGGTCTGACCTGTGTCATCCGTAGCGTTTTAAAGACAAGAATGAAGAAGCAATATACGCCAAGAGAATCAGTAGACCTATACACTTCAAGTATGAATGATCACATTTACACTTGAAGAACTAATATATTCGTTGATGTTGAAACAGAAATACCATATCTGGCATTGTAGCCGATAAGGTAAATGAATTTTTTTTATATTTTTAAGAACAATCACCTCTTCCCACATTTCCAGTAATTTTTACGTTTACTAGATACTTGTTTGCAAGTGACTACAATTTTTCATTGATGAAATTTGAAGCCACTGCGTCGAAATAATGGCAGTCGTCATAATCCGCTGTAGACAGACAGTCATCTGGTTGGGCCGAAATCCATGTAGCCCTCTAACTTTTTTCTGAATAGGGGATTGTGAGCTGGCTTTTTATGGACATCATACTTTTATTTTGTTAAGTTACTTTTGTTGTCAGACCCTGTAGTTTCTAGTTATAGTAGCGATGGGGCAGTTGTAATTTGCGGCGTCATTTTGTTGTCCCATGTTTTGAATTAGTTGGTGGGGCGAAATTTGCGATTTTTGGTAGAATGTAGTCGATTTGTCTTTTATAAAGTCAGTGATTTTTGGTATGCCCAAGTCTTGGTGTATGCGTAGGTATGACATGTAACGGGGAGCGTCTACTATTATCCTTAGTAATTTGTTTGGTATGGTTTGCAGCTTCTTTACATTGGAGTTTGCTGCCATACTAAATAATTCATAATGCTAAGTTTTTTCCCCTTCAGGAGGGGATACAGTTGGTAGAGTCGAGCCGAACCTATATTACATGCGTTTTGAATGTGGCTGAGCACCTCGAAGCAATCACACAATGATGCAATCTTTGGAAAATAAAAATTAACCCAGAAAATAGTTAGGCAATTATGTTTACAAACAGATTGAGGAAACCTAACCAGAAAATCTCGCTAAACGGAGTGGACCTCTCACGGAGCAATTCGGTAAAATATTTAGGCTTGAAAATTGATAATCCGCTGTAAAATAGCCTTCATTTACTTTACTTTGGTGGGTGGAGAGACAGAGCTATAGTGTAAGGTTGCATATTGGACAGTTGCTCATCCTGTTTCTGGCTCTAACGAGGCTTTAGCTGTATTAATTTCATTTCAACTCTAACAACTGTTCCAATCTTGCGATAGGTTACTTGTTTACAGTCTTCCAGGTTACAACATTAAAAACATTTCAGCAAAGGGGTGCATAATGTGAACCAACTCAGCGTGGTATAAAGTCAATTCCGTACAGTGGTATGTATAAGATACACCTGCTTTTTACTTGATAATATCACAACTACTTCTTCGAAGACGATCTACTACCTAGTGAAATGATTTACTAATTATTAATTACAGGAGCAGCACTTGAGGTACTTAAAAATAAACATGAAACCTAGATTAAGAACTCCGAGCACCGACTTAAACCGTATTAGTTATGACAGAGAACACGCTCAGTACCAAGTGAAATTTGAGGACAAGTTTTCAGATAGTCAATATATGCACTTTATTGACTAACAATAACCGAAGCTATGAATGAATTAACGTTGAAGATGAACTATCCAAATAAAAAAATACACGTAAAGTAACGTAACTCTTAATAATTACAGAAGTAACATGCCAGTGTGGCTGCGCGCACTTAGGTGTCACTTCACAGGACCGGGGAGATGCAAAGGGACCAAGTTCGACTCCTGAAACTCACTTACCTTGGCCGTCCTGATTGCGTTTTTTTTTTTTTTTTTTTTTTTTTTTTTTTTTTTGCGGCAATCATCTAGGCGAATGCTGGGAGGGTCTATAATCTCCGACTCATAAACTGCATATTTCACGAACAAAAATTCACTTATCATAAGAACACAAGTCACATGACTCTCAGACAACTACACAAACTTTCGACTCTTACGATAAATGCTGCAAGTCCAACAAATCTGCTTCTGACTATGTTGGGGGCCAAGAAACCCCTCTCCTTCTCTTTACTGCTCTGGTAGTACTGTCTACGTAATCCAAAGTGTAACGAGACAAAAAAAAAAAAGGTAGTCGGTGATGCCTTTCTGAATAATTTGAAATCGAAATACTGATTTGTATTATTCAATACCAGCTCTGCGAGTGTAGTGGGTAACGATAAGCTATGACAGAGAAATTCAGCCCGTTCATATGATGTTTCTGTAACGTAGAGTATTTTATGAAACTTTAATCTCGTAATATAGAAATGTTGTAAGCTTTTTTTTTTTTTTTTTTTTTTTTTTTTTTTTTAATTGGGCCTCCTTCCTCCCCTTCAGCCCTTCCTTTCGCTCTCCAGATAGTTGGCTCTATGCCTGGCTCTTTACCTTTTTATTCCTTTCCTAGACTTCTTACATTTATTTCAATATTGAAACAGTTACTTCAACTTAGTCACGAGGAACATTCTTTAAGTTCTGTCCTCTAGTTTAGAATTATGTAGTCTTTCTTCTTTTATTTGTTGTTTATTTAAACGGTATAATTTTCTCTAAATATTTTGCGAGAGGAGTTTGCTCATTTTTTCTCCTCTTTTTGAATCTGTGGTAGTCTACCACAAGTTGGACCCAGTAGTCCTCTATATTTACATTCTTTTGAGAGAATATATAGTATATGGTGTTCCCCATTAGCCATATTAGGGCGTCTCTTTTCTGTTGTGAAGTGGATGTCATATCTGGTTTCAGTAAAATTCAGGACTTATTCTTCTCGTTGTGGTGTCTAGTATGTATGCTGCGGTGCGCCTTGTCCAGTTCCAAATGTCTTTGACACGGTGGCAGGTAATCCTATGGAGTAGAGTGTCTGCCATTTGGCAGTAGTTACATCTATCTGTTTCTAGGAGATGGATTTGATTTAGCTTGGTGTTAGTGGCTATTGTCTCATTGACTACCTTGTACCATATTGAATGTACTGATGTCTGTAACACTGGGTTGTGGATATTTGTCCAAAGGTTTTTTCCATGAAATATTGGGATACTTTATTTCCTGTCTGTTCCTAGGGGTGTTATCCTTCATAATATTGTATATAATTTGGTTGTCAAAGGCCTGTTATTTTTGTGTTGGAGCTTCAGGTAGCTGAGTTCCAAGTAGAAGAGTTGTAAGTATTTCATCTGATTTGGTATTCCGGCCATACTGATAGGTGGTGTCATGCTGTGTGGCTTATATAGGTCTATCACGTGTGCTGTAATGCCTTGCGGATTCCTGCTTTTTGCATGCAGCATATGTTTAACGAAGAGAGCTTTGCTCTTCTTATATACATCGACAAGGCCAAGTCCCCCTCTTTTCTTTTCTAGTGTCAGTGTTTCGACTTTAACTTTGAAGATTTCTCCTCTATGTATAAAAAAGCCAACCGCAGACATAATACTTCGTGCTAGAGGCGTAGAAACTGGGAGTATTTGCGACGTGTACCATAGCTTCCCAAGGACAAATGTGTTAATTAGTTGTACTCTCTGTATCATATTAAGATTCCTCACTGAGTGTTGTTGGAGGGAAGCTCTAATTTTGGCTAATAGGTTCCGCCAATTTGTTGTCGCACTTTTTTGCAGGCATTTTTGGAATTTGATTCCCAGGAGGTTGATTTCCGAGTTTTCTTCTAGCCAGGAGGGTTTACTATGCCTCAAACCCGCTCCAATATCCATGATTTTTGATTTTTTTATGTTTAGTACTGCTCCAGAGCATTGACAGTAACTTTCGATGGTTTGTTTTGCAAGCTCAATGTCTGTTGTATATAGGTCCACTCATCGTCCCGTTGACGATTATTTTCGTTGTGGCCTTGTTTAGTAAGTTATGTACTATGTTGGATATCTCTTCTCCGAATCCCATCTTTATCATCGTTTGTTTTAAAAAGTTATGGTTAACTCTATCGAAGGCTCGGTCAAAATCTAGTGACAAGATGGCACCCTCTGAGTTGCTTGTGTTCATACTTCCTATGACATCGCGATATTCCGACAGTAGTTGGATAATTGATCTGTTGTATCCAACTGCAGCCTGGTGGGTTTTTATCACCTTGTGTATTTTGTCTTTTATTCTGTGTGCTAACACCCTAGCGAATATTTTATAATCACTGTTCAGTAAGGTAATAGGTCTGAAGCTCTTCATATTTTTGGCTTTCGTATTTTTGGGGACTAATACTGTTACGCCGTTCACAAATTCCTCAGGTAACGTTTTTTGTTCCATAATCTCATTACATATTTGTATAAGTTTGTCTTTTAACTGACTCCAAAATGTTGCATAAAACTCTATCCCGATGCCATCTGGTCCCGGCGATTTGTTTTTGGGGCTTCTTTGGATTGCGAGGTAAGCTTCTTCCACGTCAATTTCCTTGTTAAGTTCTGTTCGATTTTCGTCGTTCAATTGTTTTTCTATCGAATCTAATATTCCGTCTGGGGCTGTGGAACTATCTGCTTTTTCGAATAGCTGCTTATAATGATTGTGAACTTGTTGTTTTATTGTATTTTGTGTTTTGATGATTGCTCCTTCTTCTGTTATCAACTCCGTAATCAGATGTCTTCTTGCTCTGCGTTTTTTCTTGGACCAGATGATAGATTGAAGCATCTTCCGAGGATATATCATTGTGTACTCTGCTTCTAATTTTAACTCCTTCAAGTTGTCTCCTCTTCATTGCAATTATTTTTGCTTTGATTTTCTTGATCTCAAGAATGTATTTCCTTTCTGTTTCCACCTTTTTATATAGCTCTCTCAAACATAGATAGTGAAATTCTTCTTTTTGCCGTTGCCACCTCTTTATTTCGATGCTATAAGTCTTTAGCATTCGTTGGATCCTGGGTTTCGCCAGTTTTATCCACCATTCTATGGTTGACGGAAATTTCCGAGTTTGGCTGCAGCACTGTATCCATGTATCTGAAAAGTTCTGTTGTAGCTGGCGCTGTTCTAGAATAGAGGTATTTAGTTTCCAGTATCCCCGTGCAATGTTTATATTTTGTTTCGCTAGGTTTATTTTACATTGGTATGCTACATGGTCTGAAAATTCAACCGGCCAACGCTCTGTTGTTTTAAGTTCGCTCTTCAGCTCTTGGCTGATGTAAATACGGTCTAGTCGTGAAGCTGATTTTCCTGTCGTATATGTAAATCCTATGGTGTTTCCGTTTAATACTTCCCATGTGTCTAGTAGTTTGAGATTGCTTATGATGTATTCCAATTCTATGCTTTTGTTGCAATTGGGTGACTGGTCTTTCTGATGTAGGACGCAGTTGAAATCTCCTCCTAAAATAGTTTGTCTGGTATTCTTACCCATGTGTAAGGTTAAACTATTTTTAAAATATGACGCCCTCTTGGCTCGTTGGTTGCTGCCTGAGGGAGCATATACATTTATTATTCTGGTATTGGCTATTGTGCAAGCTATAGTTCTTCCTTCTTCTGATCTTGTTACATCTAAGGTTCAATACCTAGCTTGGTTAAAATTGCTGTTCCGAGGCTTATATCGCCACCTGTGTTCGTTATAGAGTTGTAGCCGGAGATTCTGTCCAGGTTTATTGCGTTTGTGACTTCTTGCAATAGTAGTATGTCAATGTTTGCGGCTCTCACATAGTCTTGCAGCATTTCCACTTTAAGAGGGCTTATAATTGAGTTTATATTTAACGTTGCCACGGTGTACGTTTGCATCATACTGTCAGTGTGTTGCATTCAGACAATGTGCGTTTCTACGATTGGAACTTCCTGCTGCTCGTCGTCCGCCCAACTATACGGCGTACTTCCTACTTCGGTCCCTGCGCCTCTGCGCCTGTTTGGGTTTGGAGTTGGCTCTGTGTTGCTAGTTGGCTGATTCTTCTCTATTGGTTGTTTCTTTAGTTTTTTTCCCACTTCCTTTGACTTCTTCTGTACTTTCTCTCTCTGTTGACGTTTCCCTACTTTGCTTGGTTTTGGTCTCCGTTTGTTTCCTTGCACGGCGTTTCTTACAGAGTTTGGCGACCGTTGGCCTCGTCCACTCCGTTTCTTCTGCTGTGGATGGAGGGTCAGTTGTCAGCATCGGTTCTTCCTTCCGTGATCTGACTCGATGCTGTCGTCAGTTCCCATCGTGTTTTCGAGAGGTTTTTTATTTATTTCTGCTTTTTCTCGTCCGTGTTTGTTTTTGTTTTGTCATTCCAGTCTTCTTGTTGTTTAGTTTGGAGGTTTTCACTTATTTTGTTCTGGTTTGGCGTCCCTCGTCGCTCATATTTTCTTCAGTATTCTTTGTATTGTACATTTTTTGTGACTTTATTTCTTTTTGTATCACCGTCTCAGGGGGGCACAAGTCCGTTTTCATTAGTGGTGGAAACTGCTGTTGGTTTCCTAATGCGGCCTCTTCATTTTGTTTTGTTGTTTCTGAGCGCTTGGCGTATGTTAACGGTAGTGTTGTCGGTTGCATGCGAGGGCAGTTTGCTCTGATATGTTCTATTGAGTTGCAAATAGCACAAGTTCGTGGCTGCCCGTCGTATACAACGAGTGCTCTGAATCCACTTACGTTTATGTATGATGGTATGTGTTTTGTTATTTCCATTTTAACTATGCGCACTCCTGTTTATCTTCTTAAATCGGATATTGCCTCCCCATTTATCTTCTGTATTTTCTATCACATTTCCGAAAGGTTTGATCGCCTGTAGAATCAGTTCGTTGGATATTTCAAATGGCAGATTTAACACTCTTATCTGTCTTTTGCCCATTCCTGCGTTTGTTACTTGAACATTACTTACATTCCCGTCGGCATGGTGGAATTTCAAATTGCCTGTATTTTCTTCTATTACGCTGACACAATATTCCTCACTTGTCATTTTGACAAACACACAGTTTTGGAATGAATCTAATTGAATTCCCAATATTTCTTCATCTATTAATTTTACTTTGTCGAACAGCCACTCATGTATTTCGTACGCCGTTGGCCTTACGAAAGCACGATCGAATGTGAATTTTACGGTGTTTTTTCTTGTTATAGCGGTGGCTGCCATTTCTTACCTTTAAACTGTAGTATTCGCCTCTACTCGGCTGAGAAGATGGTTTTCTATTACACTCACACAAAACTTCTACACTGCACACTACTGTTGATCGCTACGGCGTTGACCGACTACACGGATGTTGTTGCAAACACGTCCGTACCTGACGGCCGCTGACAGCGGACGCCAGTGGTCGGCGAGTGCTTTCAATAAACCTATATTTAAAATAATAATAAAAACACACTGTAACTGCAATAGGAAACTAACAAACTTACATTTTTCCCTTTCTAATCAATTAAATTTTACTGCAAAAAAGCTATGCCAGACGTTTGAACCAAAACTGCTTCCGATTTTCTTCTTTCTGTCTAGTATGGCGTAATTTTAACGGCCACGTTGGCCAAATCTCCTCAGCGTTTTTTAAGTAGGAGAAATAGTACCATTTTGTCAAGTAGTTGATGACGTAGTCCATTTAGAATAATGAGATTGTTTTGTGTGGCCTTAATGGCCTTAACTTGGGAGCAGTTTTTGTAATGCACAAAAATTCCACCACTGTAGTTGCTGAACAGCGAATCCGAATCATAGAGGAATCACAACACCTTTGACCAGCAGTGATGGTAACGTTTAAAGTCCTTAAAAACTGAATTTCGCGAAGATTGTTTATATCCTCCTCATTGAGGTATAGCCATTGGGTCTAAAACATGACGTCCAGTTCCTGTCCTCTTGGAGTTTCAGCTCAAAGTCAAATCCTATCCACGCAACGAAGAATGTTTACATCGCAAGATTTACGGAAAACAAAAGTCGCTTGTAAAGTTCAACAGTCCCTGTAAAGTCGAGGACGGCTGCATCCCTTCAATCTGATTTTTTTTACTGTGTCTCTGTGTCTCAACGACGGCAGGTTCCTTAGAGGCGGGAAAGGACTGGGCACCATGAACGGGATGGATCCATTGCGATATTAACCTGTAGCTATTTATGGAAACCATGGAAAGTCTGGTTGGCTGGACCGGGATTCTAACTAGTGTCCTTCCGAATACCATGCAACCCCCCCTTTTTTTTCTCTGTTTCAATCTGAGATACCTGCCGGTTTATACAGGGTGTTTCCGTGATGATGATAAAAATGTGTCAAAAGTGATGGATAACGGAAAATGTTATAATCTGACGTAAGGGAAAAAGCATTAGTCGAAAATCATAATCAAAACCCTTTATTTGTTGTTTGTAAACGTTCGGTGTCAACCCGAACAGATAGACGTCCATGATGAGGCAGCCTCCACCTTAATCATTGCGTTACCTGAAAAGGAAGTAGAGTTGTTGCTTCGTGGCCAGTTGGTTCATCTGATGCAATGTTTTCTTGTTTGGTCATATGAAATAAGACGCACCTGAAGGGTATCTCCAAGCATGAATTACGCTGCCTGCGCAATCGTTAAAACGACACCGGGTTTCTAGTCATTACAGAATTTCCTGCATCTTCTAAATGAATTCGCAGCTTCTAAAAATAAATAAAAATATTAGATCTGCCAACAAACGTTTGTCAGTACTGTTATTCTACTTTCATAGGCATTCCAAAACAATTTAGGCTTATAATCTGCGATTCCGTTTCCATTTACGGGTTCAAGTTGTTTCTTGTTCACTATCCTTGAACGTTTGTTACCCATCACGGAACCACCATGTACACAGGGTGTTTCCGTGATTATTATACATACTTTCAAGGATGTTGAACAAGGACAAATGTAACAATTTGAGGTAAGTGATCCCGAAACGAAAACTACCCGGTTTGCAGTTATAATCAAAATCTGCTCAGGTTCTGCCCCAACTTTCGATTCCTGATCATGACCTACAGGATTCCTGCTAAATACTCCCAAATACTCTCAGATAATTTTCCCCAGTTGATGAACTAGAATTGGCGCAAGAAACTTGATGTCAGAGCAGATCGAAAACCCTAAGTGTACGGTACAGTATTAATGAATTCCATTTACCTGCACAAGTTTCACAAGCTGCTACATTTACAACAGTTGCACAAAATGCCGTCCTACAGCACAATGCAGGCAGGCATGATGGCATCGTCACATAAAGTTCTGTCGTAGCCGTTCTAATATCCCCGATGTTGTTTGAACAGTGTCACAGGCAGCAAGAATTCTCCATTCTCGACAGGCGTCTCGTACACAAGACTTCTCACTTGGCCCCACAAAAAGTAACAGAGTCAGGTGCGATCGGGTGAACGTGTTTGCCGCGAGAAAGGACCTCCTCTGTCTATCCAGTTTTCAAGGAATGTCTGACTTAGGTGTTCACGAACCCCCAGTCCAAGGTCATGTTCTATCGTATTGAAAACACACCCGTTGACGAATAACAACTGGGGCATTTTCCAAGAACTTGGGTAGTATGTCTTTGATAAACACTGTATTCCACTTTCAGATTTATCGCTTACAACTTTCAACTTTCTCTATCAACCCAGAAAGTTTGTAACATCACCTCGGAATCCCCTGTATGCAGAATCTACCAAGCAGATAGAGGGCAGCTACAACCACAAAGAGGCTCTTTCACCTTCCAGGAACCTTTCTTCGAAAGCAGGTATCAGACCTGCGCAACTAAACCGATGAAACCTTCTTTTTTTGTGCCGGAAGTCGACAGGAGCGGGTAAATAATTGTATCATCTGGTGCTCGGAGATTACACCTTGTAATGGAGACTCCCGCGGCGCCCACAATGGATATCTGTGTCTCCCCCGCGGGGCTTCGAGACAGATGTCTGGCGAGGCGGCGGTCATTACGGTAGCAGCTCCACCACTTGCCACCGCACTCCACAACTACAATAGCCAAGGGCCTCCACAATGCGACACACGACTGTGAAATTCATCAGCGGAGAGGCCTCAGGAAAAACAGCCCTGCTCGCACGCACTTACGCATACGCGGGAGGCCCTCGAAATATATATATAAAAAAAGGAGTGGGTGGGGAGAGCGGGCGAAGGACGCTCGGAAGCCCGCCCGGGTTCGTTCGCTCCCTTCATACCTCACACAACAAAGCGCCTATTGTTATTCGGCCCGGCTGTTTTCTTCATTTTCATATTTTCGTCCCCCGCTAGGGCGCGACGTGGCCCTCACACGTTCATTGTGTTTGTGTGTGTGTGTGTGTTGTGTGTTAGCACGGTCGCTCTCCTTGGCTCCGTTATTGATCATAATGACATATCTCGTCCTGTCGACACTCGCTTGTGACAAAACATAATATCGCCAGCCGGGCCAGAGCGGAGCAGACAGAGAGAGCGACGCTCGGCCGACAGCCAGCACAAAGATTTTCTTTCGGCACGTTCCTTGCCCTCTTCTCTCCGCGCGCCTTCTTCTCCACCTCTTTCGCCGTTCTACGCCCGCGCCGCTTATCGATTCCTTTCCCCGGGCCCGGGTGGGCCCAGCAAGAAGAGTACGGGCGCATAGGCGTGGTTCTGCCCGTCTGACGGACACTTTGCGCCTCTCGAGGTGCGGGAGTGCGTGCCACCAGGAGCAATAACTACACAACCGCCACGCTACACGGCAGCGACTATTTCATTAAGGCTTTCAGTGTCCGAGTTAACAAGGTTATGACCAGAAATCACATACTTTAAACATCTATAACTCAACCCGTTTGCTCAGATGCTTCAGTACCGTTCGAGTCTTGTTGGTGGAAGAAATTTTCACCACTGGAACTTCCGGTAGAGTGACAGAGGTGGTGGTGCAAAATTCCTAATTATCAGATCGTACATAAAAACCTCTTAGCTGTGCGTGTGGAATGAGGGAAAACGGTAATTCGGATGAGGATTCGCCATAGGATAGGAACGTCTTTCGGAAGGGTAGGCCTGAGCAGGCTGGCACCTCTCCCTTACTTCATCTCTCATCGACAACACCGGCATCGCTCTACTCTGAACATACATACTATTACAGCCATTCACACTTACAACAACACAATGTCACACTGTGGAAAGCAATGGGAAGACATCTTAATTCATCTCACCGGGATGTCCAAATGGAGGCGTATTAATGTCAATAGTGAACGACTACTGCCGGATTTCTGGCATAGAACTCAGTTTGACGTTTGAACCATCTCTAACCATGCCTCGGAAACACTAATCAGACCCATCTTCCTCACTGCTGCTAGATTGCTTAATAAACTTAGCTTTGAAATAAGAATGGAAAAAAATAGCATATTCAAAAAAAATATATCACTTGTCCCAGTATTAGCTATTCTGTCTCTTCCTGCTGTCTTTCATTGTTTCTATAACCTTCGCTCTACTGCTATTGGTTGTTTACGGAGCCTTCTTATTTTTTATTCGTTTTTCAACAATATTAATAAGGTATTATTTGGTATATTAGATATTAGTTAAATATTAATAGTATCCAGAATCTTAAAGAGTTTGACATAAACCCCTTGTACGATGTATGAGAGATTATAACACCTTAAATTAATCCTTTAATTAAATAAACTATGTGACAGACTTTCACCGATAACCTGCTATTTTTATGCCAGCAAAAGTTTAAACAGCGCAACGGTAAGACTTGTAACTGTAAACGTTGGCACACTCAGATTTCCTGTATAGGTGGTTTCCAGCAATCATGGTAGTTAAGTTACCATGCCCCTAAATTGAAGCAAAAGTCGTGTACTTTGGCTGTCTGTAAATTTTTCGACTTCTACTTCCATGAACGCTAATCTGTTCTAATAATAAATAAATACACATTATGTCGTAACAAACGTACATACTTTTTTAGAGTTTGACAATCATACAATTTTAGTGAAACTTCGTGTGTTGTTTTTCATAATTGCCGTCAAGGCTTAGAACTTATCACCGATGGTGGTGGGTGAGCGGTAACGCACTGGCCTCGAATTCCGGAAGTCAACCATATTTCCATTTTCCACACTTTCTCCAAATCACTCCAGGCGAATGCAGCGATAATTCCTTCAAAAGCACGTGGCCCCTTCCTTACCCCCTCCCTTTCCCTCCTCTAATCACCTCGATGTCTACGAGACGTACAGCCGTAAAAATAGAAAACTTATCAGACTGCCCTCAGTTCTCCTAATAAATAACCAATACATAAAATAACCAAATTTGGACACAATGGTTGACTGCACAGCAGACGTTATTAATTATTGATTCATTTGATTATGTATGTTTCGCCTCATGATTTGAATAATACAGTCAACTAACATAGCAAAGTAAAGTTTAAGGTAAACCAGTTTTGTTCACTTTGCTTAGTTGATTCACCGCTGAAAATTATGTTGTTCATGAATGTCTCGTGCCCGAGTCAACAGTTTCATCTACATCTACATATACATATATACTCTGCAATTCACAAAATTGTGGGTGGCAGAGGGTGCTCAGCACCAAAGCTAATCTCTTTGCTGTGCATTCCAATCCCTAATGGTACGAGGCAAAAAAGAATTCATATAAGAATCAGTCTGCCACCTTATTTCTCTAATTTTATCTTTCCTGTCCTTCCGACTCAAATAGGTTGGTGGAAGAAGTATTTCTCTACACTCAAAAGTGAAACTGGGAGTACGCATGTTTTCCAATAAGTTTAAACGAAACGTGTGTCGTCTATCTACCAGAGACTCCCAACCTAATCTACTAATCAGTTCTGTGACGCTTTCATAAGGACTGTAGCAAGCGGTCACGAATCGAGCGGCTCTTCTCTGTACTTTCTCTATACTTTCGATCAATCCCTTACGAAACGGGTCCCAAATGGCACAACAATAATCCAAATGTGGACGCACAAGAGATTTGTACGCTATCTCCTTTGTTTGTTCATTACAATTTTTCAAGATTCGACCTATGAAATGTGTATGTCCCATTTCATGTTCCTTTGTACTGTTACTCCCAAATATTTCATAGAATCGATCATATCAATAACTGAACTGTTTACCTCGTATTTCTGAACAATCGGATTCTTTTTGTTAGTTATGCTCATTGTCTTGCACTTTTTACAATTTAGAGTAAGTTGCCACTCAGCGCACCAAGCCGAAATAACATCCAAATCGCGCTGAATTTCTAAGCAATCGGCCAAATTTCTTACTTCCCTATAAATAACCGCATCATCAGCAAACAATCTATAGAATTCTCTAATGGCCAACTTAATTGCATCAGCAACTTCTGGCGCCATTGTCAAAAATGTATAACTTGAAATGCAAACGTACACCCCAAATCAACGATCTTTAAATGCCAGTCTTGTGAAACACACGTTGTAGTGATTTGTTTAGACGACGGGAGAAGCTTGATCAGCAAGTAGCGTCCGACCTAGTTATTCCCCATGCAGAGCCGAAAACCACTCTGAAAATAGTTCCTATACCATTAATATATTTTGGCTACACTATTATGACCTTTACCACACTCAAACAGGAAATTACGCCAAAGTGATGTTGCACAGTTCGAGTCGTGAAACTAAAACACACAGTGAGCACTTTTCGATGCAGTGAATGCAGTCACTGGAGCTTGGCGCGACTGAATTTGCAGCACTATTGGAATAAAACGTGAAGCGTTTTCCGACAATACGGCACTTCAAGCAATTCTGCAAGTCATCTCAATTTTTCTGTGCTTTAAAAATTGTTAAGTCCTTTCTGAAGCACCCTAAATACATATTCTGGCCTTCTCTGTGTCCCTTTTGAGCATCTATGGTACTACAAAATCGATTTTTGTTTTGATGGTTTCAAAATTAAAAAGTAGTGAATTCATTACGGTTTGTAAACTCACTGAGTGCATTTTGTAATGAGTGATCCACGTTGATCGTTTATAATACCTTGTATCAATCACAAAACCTACCTTTGTTCCTTTAAAACGATTAAACAACTAGAAATGGAGTTACACTGATGATTTTTTTTTCTCGTAATAGCTATATTAAAATCAGACATTTTCAAGGCGTACTTTCATTTAGACCAAAATTCCGTAACTGTGTTAATTCTGTATATTAGATATAGAAGGCAAGGTGAGCTCTCACAGTTTCAGAATTTGGTGGTGGGATGATACTTATCAGATCTAACCACGTTCGTTACAACCCAAAAGTTGATACATTTCGTGCTCTTAGCAAATTTGATTAGGATGATCGATTATATTTCAAGGAGTGTACTATAGCTGGCTTCGTTTATCTAGATATGGTTGCAAGTTTCTTCATTTCACTGTTAGATAAGTTGAACAAGATATACCCCCTCACTATCAGGAACACGGTGCACCACCTCATTTAATACCACACAGCATTTCGGGATTTCCATGATGTCCAGGTCGTGCAGGCCAATTGCATGGTACTCTCGCTCCGTCTTTAACTGAAAATCTAGCTGGGCTTACGAATCGAATCAATTCCGCAATTACAGAAATGACGTCTGTTACATTGGACCGAGTTTGACAAAAAACTGATTTCCAGTAGAGTGTCAGTCCCATCTGCCATGCCATTCACATCGACCCATGTCGGCGCTTTAAAGTTACACGTCAAATTTTTTATCGCAAATTGATTGTTTACCGGATCATGTAAGTTATCTAGATAAATTTCAACATGATTTGAAATTTCTATTAGATGTTTCAAGCACCCTGTATTGTTCGGCGTACAGCTGTAGCAAGTCCTTAATAAGCATGAAGAATATTAGGCTTGATTTTCCTGTTCGTGTAGTTTTTCAAGCGGAATATGGGTTCATTGATGGCATTAACCTAGGCGACCAAAGAAATCCGCCGAAAACCATATTCGGGCCAGTCGATGCGAGATTTGGAACTGGCCCCTCTGTACCTCAATGTCCAGTAAGGCGACGTTTTAAAACTGTTGTAAGACTGATACCAATCAATTGATTTCCAGCACTTGAAATATTATTACACCAGACATTGGCCTATTGGGAAATGATACAAGAAGATTTCATGGTCCACTCCACTAGATATCGACAACCTATCTTCCGTCGATGTTAGATCTAGAAATCCAATCTGGCAAGACATTAACCTTTCGCAACCATACCACAATGGAACAAGAAGTTACATAGTGGTCAAGATCTAAAACATCAACACTTAACAAAAAACTCAACTATCAGATGTCAAGCGTTTCACGGATATGCATAGTCAATGTCGGTAAATGTTATATAATAGGTCGACCAGCCCGAAGCCAATGCAGTAAAAGGAGTGGGGGGGGGGGACAACGTTGAAACTTGCTACCTGCCACAACACTTCTTGAGATAATCACAACGACTGAACGAGGCTATGCCAGTAGCAATACAATGACTCAACAATCTCTATGTGGACATCTGATACCATATGTTTTTCATCTGTAAGGGATATTTGTTTTTTCTTACTGTTGTCAGTAATATGTTGGTTCTTTTACTTATACTTTGTCATATTTCGTTTGTAGTACCAAATATACAATACATACAATACTCTTGACCAAACTGTCTGTATGTATGGGACCACTCCGAGATAATGCAGAATTTGCTTTCTCGCTGTCGAAATTGCTTTTTGCTTCATTAAATAAATCTTATGGCAAGGAATGCAATATGACTATAGTTATCCTATCTATATTGCACTGCTATCTGTAATTATCAGAACCTTATTTTATTCCATCAGCATAATCCTGAATCCATCAAACTTTGACTTGTATTGATGATCGTCTATAAACAGATGTTTTTTTCCGCCATGTTCGTATTCCATAGAAATTAGTTCTTTTTGAAATTACTGTTATAACAAAACAGTCGCTAAGACAACACGGCCGATGGAAGTGTTAGTGGTGGTTACTACTGCTAACTTACGCACTTTACTAGCTTATACGAAATCACATTTCAGTCTAGGCAGTAATTTTGGCATTTGGTGTTAAAGCACATTTCCGTCATGCCTTTCAGTTTTAGTGTATGCGGGGCGCACATATTTTGTATTCTCATCTAGTACCTGTAATGCCATTTTCTTTATTCGTTTCAGTTTCACCAACCTCACAAATACGAATTTTCATAAATTTTTTAGTGCAGCTGTTTGTTGAGCATACAAACATCAAAGTAGTTACTAAAATTCTGAGTCATTTATTTTCTCATTGGCCTGTCATCCGGTCGTACGATATGTTCATCCACAACAAGAATTTGCAAATCGCATTGCGTAGAAAGACGTGAGATTTGTAAAAAAAAAAAAATACTTGATTGTTAGCGTTTATTTTGTTAATTACTTACACCACTAATATGCGTTAAGATCTTTCGTTTCCCTCATTTTCCAAAATTCGAATGTGATCAGCTGCAAGAAAATCAGAATCGCTGCACGACTATCTGAATGAACAATGGTAATAGTCTTTAGAGGATTGATTACATTAACTCAAAATAAATTCTTTACTGAAAATTTACATACTCCTAATTTAAAACAGTGCTGATTAATGATCGTCTCTAGCATTGGGGAGGACACAAGTTCGATACCCGGTTTGGTAATCCTGATTTCAGATTTCCATGGTTGACCGAAATAGTTCCGCGGGAATGACTGGATGGTCTCTTGAAATGACTAAATTGCCAGGTTCCTTCCGTTTCTTCCTCTAAATCAATTTCCGTCTTAAGGTTTAGACGTCAACGCATCGGCAATCGCTGCTCTTCGCCAGTTCTAGAATTTCGTATGTTTATTTTATTTTTTTATTTTTTTTATTTTTTTTAATGACCTTCGGTCTATCGACCATACGGCCAGCTTCAACATTTACATTAGTTTAAACAAGTAGAATAATAAAGTCATATTTCACATTGGGTCATAAAATAAATCAGTAAAACAATGTTGGTATAATCTTCGTATGGACAATAACATTCAATACAATAACACTCGACGTTTTATGTTAATCTCCTAACAGCCAATGTACAACAAGGATCGTTACATTTAGTATAACTGTAAGTAAATTACATGATTTATGGAGGCCTTTTTTATTATTATTGTAAGTGCTTTCTTTATAAAGAGATATTAACACATAGTTCTAGTTGAAATTGTTCCCTATTTTCTCTGATTGAACGAGCGTTCCATTGTATAGCTTAATTTCTCCCATCTTGTTGTAGAATATTTGACAGAGTTTCTAAAATTATTGTTGGATTAAATGTACCCGCTGTTGGAGTTTTGGCTTCTTGGATCAGAAGCATAATTAGATTAAATATTTTTTCTAACAAGGTTCTGTTTTTGGTATAATGTATCTCGGCAGGTTGGTTGACGGCATTTGGTTGTTGCACTGCATCAGGCTGTATGTTGCGGGTGATTTGAGCGCCCTCCCAGGGCAGGGTGCCGGTTTGAGGTTTTTCGATCAGACTGACTGGGGTGGCGAGATGCTGGTTACTCGTGATAATTGGAGACATGGGACCATTGTATGTAAACAAATGTTGTCTTAGATTTGTAGATGAGTTTTCTTTAGTAAACCGAGAGTTTTTATAGGACTTTGGTCCTTTTGACCAGACATATCTATTGATGAGGTTTTGTTCAATGTTTTGCTGAGCAGAGCTTGAAGATTCTGGCTGTATAGAGAGCAAACTTTCTGTTCGTGGATGTAAAGATCGAGGAGGATCTGCAGCGGTATTTTCATAACTGTGTAGCAACGGGAGCTCAAGTACACTGGGTGTATTTACTACTGTTTGCATGGGTCCCCCACTGCGAGACTGATGGTGCCTGTGCGACTTGGCGTGCCGCGTCTGCGGTCGGTAGTTGTTGTAGGTGTTATGGTCAGATGCTGCGTCTGTAGTACTGGCTGTTGTGGTTGTGCCTGTAGTAGAGGTGACATTGACTGTTGTGTTGAGTATAGAGTAGGTAGACAGTGCTGTAGTCGTGCTGGTAGAGGCGGAAATTCCGTGTGACTACTGAATTGTGGTGTAGAAGAGGCCACCTGAGCGTAGCCACGAAATTGTTGTTCTCTGTCAGGAAAAGTAGCGTTTGTTCTGAACGCGATGGCTTGTTTTACTTCCCGGTGTTTGAGATATACTGGGCAATTCCTGTCTGTAGCATGATGTTGGCCACGACAGAGGGCGCAGCATATAGTTGAGAGATTATTACAGTTGACCGCCAAGTGGGGGCCAGCACATCTACTGCATCGTGGCTCACGAGATTTACATTGGCCTTGACGGTGGCCCAGCCGTAAACAAACAGCACACTGGATAACGGGGGAAACGTATGGTTCCACAGCACATCGGGTTCCGAGTATCGTTACATGGGTCGGTAGGCTCTGAGATCGAAAGGATACCAAACAAACTGGTATGGCTACTACAAGATCTTGGTTCGACTGACTCCTTTTGGTGAAGCGTTTAATACGCACTACTGGGACAGGGGAGACTATTTCTTGTACAAGTTCTTCCTCACTCAGGGAGGTGTCCACATTCCTTATAATTCCCTGTTTGTGGATCAAGAAGTTAGGAATGTATACTTCTAAGTTTTTTGTTTTGAAGATTTCTAGTTGTACTATTGAATTGGCGACACCTGCAGTGCTAGCTTCAATTCTAAGACGGTTTTTCCCCATGGAGGTGATGTTGATAATGTCCCTTTTTATAGTGTTGTTATGCTGGAATATTAATTTACCTATAGCCATTGGATGCAAGTTTCCGACATTCCTATCCAGGCTCTCTACGAAAATATAGTACGGACCACTGTCTGTAGGGTTGTATCTATTGTCTTTGCTTCTATAAGTTGGAGCTATCGAATCAGACTGCGTGTGGTTAGGACTAGATTGGTCTAGTGCCGTAGCTAGGGATAGATTAACCTCGATGGACCTTGTTGTATCGAGCATATCTGCTTCTTCCCTCTGTTCTGTTAGTTGTGGGACTACCTTTGTCTGCCCCATTTCTGGTCTCTGCACACATCTACGTTTCACTGGTTGGTTTGACTCACCCGTAATTGTAGGATTGTCGCCTCTCCGAGCCATGTGATGAATGGCTGCGCCTAGAGGTAAGTGCGGGTCCTGTTGTGGGACGCCTCCCGGCCCAGTTTCCATCTCCAGATACTGCCTCTGTTGTTGATGCTGCTGTTGATGATGTTGTTGACGCTGCTGATGCTCTTGCTGCTGTAACTGCTGCTGTTGATGCTGCTGCTGTAACTGCTGCTGTTGATGCTGCTGCTGTTGCTGCTGCTGATGCTGCTGCTGATGTTGTTGCTGCTGCTGCTGCTGCTGTAACTGCCGCTGCTGCTGCTGCTGCTGTTGCTGCTGCTGTTGACGCTGCTGATGCTCTTGCTGCTGTAACTGCTGCTGTTGATGCTGCTGCTGTAACTTGCTGCTGTTGATGCTGCTGCTGTTGCTGCTGCTGCTGATGTTGTTGTTGCTGCTGCTGCTGCTGCTGTAACTGCTGCTGTTGATGCTGCTGCTGCTGTTGTTGTAGTTGCTGCTGCTGGCGCTGCTGATGTTGTTGCTGTAGATGTTGGAGTTGTTGATAGCATTGCTGTCTCTTCTTCTGAGGTGTGAGAGGTAAATAGCTGCTCGTTTGCTGATTTTGCTGTTTGAGTATGTAGCATATCACTCGTGGTATAGATCACTGATTGTGAGACTGGAATTGGGATGTTTGTGTAGCACGTTTCTAATGCCGTCTTTATAGTCTGTCCCGTATCAGGCGGGTCAGCCATCATTTAGCTGTCCCAAGAAATATTTTAGTAGTATACTAATTATATCACTCGGAAGACTCAGACTGAATGTATTATAAAATAATATAAACACACTCGCGAACTCGAAAACTTCCGAACGAGCTGATCGCGCACACGATGAGAGAGCCGGATGCACAACCTTCCCGGTCGGCTGCTACGAGGATACTGGTTTCGTATGTTTACATTACAACGAAGTTGTCTTGACCATTCTGAAAAACAGATCAAGTGGGAACTTCAATAATGAAGTATTGCATCCATCGTTTATGGCGCTAAAGTGTTTACATAGTGACTGAATGTGAGTCGTCTTGGCTATATTGAAGCTACAGGAAGGATTAATATGTGCATGATAAGTTAATATTGCATTCAAAATTTTTGAAATTAAGATTAAAAAAATATATATATATTGTTCAGTTGATCTCAGAGTAACGGTGACTGACCTTATTGTTAGTTTATTTATAGGACGAATTCCTTCAACGTACCGTCAGAAATCGAAATTCGTCGTAAAATAGTTTTTGCAGTTTTGTAAATATGTTTTATAGATTACTTTTTTAAACGTAGTAATAAACATTAGTTACATTTTATTCATTTTTAATTTTATATTGCTAGATGTAGTAGCGCAGTAAGCAGGTCTTTTTTTTTAATTTTGCACACAGCAGTTCTTTTTAATTTCTCAAATAAATACTCTGATGATATGCAGATGTGATGGAATCTTCCATGTTTAAATGTTTAAAATTACACCTAAAGCTATATTTCCACTTTACTCGACATGAACAACGCATTAGGTCAAGTCGCGATGGAGGTGGAATTCTGTTCAAATATCGGCAGAAAAATGACTTGACAGACCAGCGGCCAACAGTGTATTACCCATTTACTTTCACCATTTTGCCACGAGGTGCAAATATATTCGAAGAGGACAGGGACATTTTATTATATTTTGGTTTGTTGTGTGGTGGTGTAAACTGACTATATAGTGCTTTCGTGCTTAATTTATGTCCGGTGTATGTTTATTAACTTCATTAAGTTTACGGGTAACTCGGTTATTTTTATAGTTAGCTTGACTTACAGGTATTAAAACCGAGATTGGATATGCAAAGTGGTATCATTCGTTGAAATATCGCGTTTTCTCTGCTTAACACTCAAGTCCAGACACATTGGACAGTCAAGAAATAACACAAAAAGTCCACAATAAACCGTCATACAGAAAAATGCTTCTTGTAATGTAGTAATTTCGTACGAACTGTAAACGTGACTTCAAATCAAGATAGAAGGAAGAATGAGCGTGTCGTTACTAATGTGCTTGCAATGGTTCTCGCATTCTCCCGTGGCCAGCAGCAGATATTGCCTCTCCGTGCTGCAATATGTAAGCGCACGACCCATAAATTCGATCCTCTTTTTTTCGTGTTTTCTTTTTTCCCTCGCATTACCTGGAACACGAAGTCGAAATTTCCCCGATTGCCTGCGCGGACTAACAACTAAGCACGGGGCCCTGGTTATTGCGGTACGTGCAGGTAAATTTGCATGGCCTCCTAACTTATGATGGCGGCGGGGGGCAGGTACAACCGGTCTCCTAGCTCCCGCGGCAGGGGCCCCTCCAACATCCCCACGCATCACTTTGGGGAGGAATCTCAAATTCAGATCTCAGATTGCTGTCGGAGCAAACAATCGGACTGTTCATAATAGAATGTCAGCTAATCATCACATATCGGTCTCTTGACGGTATTTCGTGGAACTCTTAATTGTAATGAATCATGCACCCCCCACCCACCCCCCTTTGGGCTCAGGGCTTGGCTGGCAGGGTACGAGAGTTTATGGTGCACCAGAGACATGGATTAAAACTCAAACCTCTCTACAGTGCTTTATGGAGGGACGGCATAAAACCATTGTTGGATGGTATTCGTCTGTTGGATTGGGATATTGATACCGCTGGCCCTAGGTGTCTTTCAGAAGAGTAGGCTGGAATGGGTGGGCACCGGGTTTCACCCTCTACCTTCTTCCATCTTTCATTCACAACAGACACAACACTTTGCACTAACACAGTCATCCCACACTTACTTTTTTTTTTTTTTTTTTTTTTTTTTGTAACTGCTTTACTTCTCTTTTTAACATCGAGGTCTTTAGAGACGGGAAAGGATGGGGGGCATGGATGGGGGCAAGGAATGGGAAGGAATTCGGCCATGGCCTTTTGAAGGAAGCATCCTGGCATTTGCCTGGAGTGATTTGGGGAAACCATGGTAAACCCAAATCTGGATGCCCGGACGGGGATTCGAACCACCGTCCTCCCGAATGCGACGCGAGAAGGCTAACCGTTACACCACCCTGCTCTGTTCCACACTTACAATACTAGCACTGTCACACTGGGGAACGCAACAGGAAACAACCCCAGTTCCTCTTCTCATATTTTCCCATTGAGGAATAAATTCCTCTTATAGTAACCAACTACGCCCGGACATGGGCAGTTCGATCAATGAAGAATTTTGAATATTGCAGATTATCGGCCGTCCAGGCGATTATGCCGATCTTCAAACTGTAAATTAGTATCTTTATGTATATGTGTGTGGATGAGAAGAGGGGCCGCCCGTCGCGACCGATCGTGGTTGGTGAATGGTAACGCTCTGACCTCGCATTATGGAGGACGTTGATTCGGATCCCCGTCCGACCAGCCTTATGTGGGGGCTGGAGTGATTTGGAGAAACCATGGAAAACCCAAATATGGATGCCCCGACGGGGATTCGAACCGGCGTTCTCCCGAATGAGAGAGAAATTTGCCATATACTGGTTGCCTGTCTGCTGTGGATACTTGGTGTCTGTCTTCTGCACACACATCGCTTGCACTCTACACTGTTTTCCATTATCATTTGCAGAAGGACTAATTTTTTACTTTGATGGTGTATTTTATTTCCTGCCATCAGTCTTGGCTGATTTGAGGCAGTCTTCCATCGCCTCCGATCTTAAGGTCAAATAGCTTCATCTCAGTATGTTCAACAGAAACTACGCCCTCGTTTACCATTCTCTTAGTGTAATGTTTGTGTTCCTTTACAGTTTTTATCATCAACTGTCTTCTCCTATACAAATTAATCAATCGCAAATTTCTTGAAGTGTGATCATAGATGGTGCCTCTTCTTTCTGTATACTCTATTATAAATGTCTTCCCTTACCTACTTTTTCCAACAAAAAAAAGTGTCCATTACCTCTTTTTTGTGGCCACTTGATTTTCAGCATCCTTCTGTAACAGCACATTTAAAATCCTTTAACATCCCTCCTTTTTATGTACCCTGGAGTACGCTGAAGTCCAAGCTTAAACTGCTTTTGTGTTAAAAAGTTAATGTTTGGAACAAAACGATTTCTTTTTCTGAAGAAAGTTGTTTTCGGCAGTGCCATTCTGTCTCTGTAATAAGTTTTACGCCGGTCATCAGTTGCAATTTTGTATCTTAAAATAATGATTTCTCTTACATATTTTGCTACAAACGATCTTACGTTCAAATATTTTTTATTCCTTAGTTTGTAAAGGACATTTTGAGCCGCTCTTGTGAAAACATTTAGCGAAGGCAATAACTGAAACTATCATAAACCAAGACTCCATGAACAGTAGTATTTTATTTGATCGCTAAATTTTGTCAACTAAGGAAAAAAAATAAAAAATAAAAATAAAAAATATTAATGGTCATTGAGTTTTCAACCCGGTGAAGCGAGTGTAACAATTCTCTGTAATGCCAACTATTATTGTTACCGATACTTCCCTTCTGATCTCAAGCAAATAAATGTACCATAGCACAATATTAAGAAGATGCGTGTTACGCATTCTACTGCCTTTGATTGCTGGCTGAGTATTCACTTGGGGGAAAAAAAACCGTCTCGAATGACTAATAGGCATGCATTGGAAAGGTATAAAAAGAGCATGGTGGATTTCCTTCTCTTTGGATATCCACAATCCTATCGCGGCTTTGCTAACATGGTCGTCGACCAACAGTAAAGCCATAATGTCGGACATGACATTTCTTTTCTTGTTGTCATAAAAAAAATCTCTCCATCGCAGCTCAAGAAACGTTACCTTAGATTTCCAAGCGTATTGGACCAGGACGAGTGTTTTAAAGAACTTGGCACAAAAGGGCTGTAGCAGCTGCCGAATGGCTGCTGGGTGAGGAGCTGCAGCAAAACAGTAGGCCCGAGGAGTGTGGTGCACAATGGCGACTGTTCGAGTGTTTTAATGCGCGGCGCCTGGGACAAAGCCGGCCGCACCAGCCAGCCTTTGTCTCTGCTCGTTTCATAACTGTCGCCAGTAATGGGAGTAATTCGCTCGCTGGCGGCGGGGTTCGACAAAAAAGCCGAGTGTATGAAGGTGCTGTGTCTGAAGCCGTAGGGTGTGACAATATCACACCCCGCTAATCATTTATTTTTTGTTGTTTTTCTTAATTAATTGTGTATATTTATAAATAATTGTAGTGATGTATGTAATTGTAGTGATGTTGTATCGTAGGATTCTGCAAATCGTATTATGTATAGTATTTGGGGCTGGAATAACCTAGTATCGACAATAGTGTTAAGGTCTTTGGTGGTAGCAATTTTAAACAGCTGATTTTTATTGTTTTTCTTAATTAATTATGTATATTTATAAATAATTTTAGTGATGTATGTAATTGTAATGATGTTGTATCGTTGGATTCTGCAAGTTGTAGTATGTATAGTCTTTGGGGCTGGAATAACCTAGTATCGACAAATAGTGTTAAGATATTTGGTGGTAGCAATTTTAAACAGCTGATTTTTATTGTTTTTCTTAATTAATTATGGATATTTATAAATAATTTTAGTGATGTATGTAATTGTAATGATGTTGTATCGTTGGATTCTGCAAGTTGTAGTATGTATAGTCTTTGGGGCTGGAATAACCTAGTATCGATAAGTAAAGATCTTTGGTGGAAGCGATTGTAAACAGCTGAGAACACAGGGAGTTGAACGCCAATACTGCCGGCCTCGGTAGCGTAGTGGCTAGAGTGCTAGCTCCGCGTGCCGAAGGCCGCCGGTTCGAATCCGGCCGCGGGCATGGATGTTAAGTGTTGTGTGTCTGTGTGAATATCCTGTCCGTCCTGTGGCATCCATACATTGGAGAAATACAATAAATACTGGATGACGACTTACACACTTAAAGCAATTATAATTACATTGAGCTGGCTGTATAGCCTCCGTTGCCAAATGCCATTAAAAAAAAAAAAAAAAAACAAAAAAAACAAAAAACAAAAAAAAAAAACCAACTTGCAATGCACCGGCGTGTGTTTGATGCTTCGTAGTATGGAGATATGTTTGTGCAAAAGTTAGTCGACGAGTAAGATTACGCATATGTGAATGTTGATTTTGCTAAATGCAGTGATTGAGTAAACAGAATGGTTTTTTGGATCAGTGATTATAAATTTTTCGTAACGATAGTACCTATTATTTTTGGCTGATTACATTAATTACCAATATTCAAATTTCTAAATTGAACGAGTAACAGCTTAAATGTATTAGTGATGAGATCGACTTTCTTGTCCATAACACGCTATAGTTTTGTGTAGAATGAAAATACTAACATACAGACTGATTCTTCGTGGGCTGGCATGGTTCATTATGTCAGCCAATAAACCATTAATTAAAGAAAGTTCATAAAGTCTATACTGTGAACCCGAGTGTGGTGATGGCAATAACGCTCTGGCCTCAT
>CM061920.1:295258323-295287720 GCA_031002005.1 Vandiemenella viatica | reverse complement strand
TTACACCACAATCTCGTGATCGCAGGTCTCATTGAAAAGCAGACTCAAACTTACAGCTCACCCTCCAGGATCGGTCTTATTTTTTCGCATTCTTATCCTCTCACCAATTTTAGTAGCGATTCACTCCAAAAGTAGACTTGTCACATTAGATGAAATATGTTTTTGCAAATCTAGTAATGGAGGGTCAGTACAAAATGTTGGTTTAGTCTTCGTACGATTGGCAGATGTCTGCTTTTACACATCTCTCTAAGTCTAATGTATACTGTTTACGGATTGTGTCGTGACTCGAATAAAACTCGTAACAGGGCGATCGATCAAATACACACACATACATACATCTGGGCAAACCGCGGAGTCCTTCTGGGAAGAACCTGACGTCTCCCGGCGTGGTATGCGCGTTATAATCGGTGGGCTAGTGTGTGGGGCTTCTAGGAAGAGGAGGCACCATTACTTAGGAATGCCACTGCACTGTAAGACTCCCTGTTGTGATGTGAGACGATTCTTCACTTCGACATTCATCGTAGTAGCAGATATATCTAGTTTGCTCATCACACTTGTAGTAACAGAAGATCTTACGTGTCGTTCCTAATTATTTATTTTTCTCTCCCAGCAAATGTCAGTCATGATGATGTGGTTTCTTTACAGTCTTGTGGTGGTTTTCCAAGGCCCGTGGTTTTGTACGCCGTGCCATGCAGCCGAATTATTCAGATCATCACGTGCCACAAGCTAGCCCTTCCCACCCTGTTCCTTAGCGTGGTTTCAACTACCCGGGCATTTGATGTTTACCGACTGGGTGACGGCTAGAGGCTCGCCATCGTGCCAAAAGTGGTGGGTCCTTTCCTACGGGCCGCTGTTCGTAGCTAGATCGGCTCGGCCGGGAAAAGCAGAGGCCATGGGAAGACACTTTTGGATAAGTTATGAACTTTTATCTATGTGAAGCATTCAGTCACCATGCCCTCTTCACTGACGGATAGGTGTCCAGTACTAAAGTGGGGGCTAAGGGGCATCCATAAATTACTTGAGTGTTTTTCCGGATTTCCGGACCCCCCCTCCCCTGGTGGACTTCGTGGGATCTGGGCCGAACCCCCCCACCACCACCACCACCACTGGTTAGATCTGGTCAGATGAGACAACCCCCCCTAGAAGTCGCCTTCGCACTTTTTGAGACCTTTTTTTTTTTTTAAGTTTCACCCTTCCAAAGCCGGTTACACCTCCACTTTTCGACAAAACACCTTCTAAAATCGACTTTCGCGTGTTTTGTAGACTTTTTTTTATCTCTACACTCCAACAATAATTTACAAACCACACGTGAGATTTCACCTTAACCCCCCCTCCCTACCAGTTGATAAGATTTCACCGCCCCCCCCCCTGTTTCACCTAACGTAATTTATGGACGCCCCATAAGTGGTTCCATTTGCTAAACGTGTGACTTGTGTTCTGATTGATAACGGAAATTTTTGTTTCCGAAATGTGTAGTTTATGAGGCCGAGATTGTGGGCCGTTCTATTATTGTCCTAGGTGATTGCGGGACAACGTCTAATAAACGCAATCGCAACCTGGGTACGTTGTACCTCCTCGATCCAAGTTGGTGGCACTTTAACGCTTGAACCCACATTTGTGGGTGATTTTTTCTGTAATTCATAGTGAAATATAGATGACACACACCCTAGTTAAGAATTAATTCCATTTGTATAATTTTTAACATGTCTTGTTGGTGAAAAATTTCAAAACTCGGAAGAAATGGTCTAAATCACTATAAAATCGGAGGATATGTAGAGCAGTGGAACCATAGTAAGTGATTATGATTTCAGAGAGAGAGCGAAAACGCAGGAGGCGCAGTGTTCTGTTTGACCAGACAGGTCAACGTAACGCCATGCTCAATCGGAGCAGAGCTTTGAAACGAAGTGGAATCGTGCAAGAGGTGTCTGTATGCCTCGTTGACGTTACAGAGCGCAATGTCAGCTAGTAACTGCGTTTGAGGGTGGCAGAATGATTGGTATTCGGGAAGCGGGTTTGTGGTACCTCGACCCTGCGGCTCGCACAGGGCACGTTGCCACCACAGTGACGAATGCCTGCAACCTGAGGATCCAAAAGTGTCGTACACAGCGATGAACGGACGCTGGACAACACAATGTATAAAATATGAAAACCAGTACGTTCATTAAGTCTGTCGAAACGCTATTTAATTCAAGTTTTTTCTTTATAAAATTTCAGAAAATTTTTATGATTGTCTAATCACCAAAACGAAACAGGAATTTCTTATGACAGTCCAAATTTTATTATTGTCATTGCATCGCAGATTAACGTATATCCTAATCTTTGTGGGAGTAGTAGTTTCTAAAGTATACTTTGTACTATCAGTATATATTTTACTGCTGGCTCTTGGTATTCTATAGGCCTGTCCTCCCCCCTCCCCCCAAAATCTTTCTTGCTAACATTTACGAGCGATATATGACATTGCTCACAACCGGATAATGGTTGGATTCTCCCGAAGAAAGAAATAAGTGATGTGTCAGAGGTAGGATGGCCAGTTCCTTCCGCTGGGATTTAGAGTTTAATGTAAAATCAGAACCAAGGAATGTTCTGGAATAGCTCATTTGGTCAAACACAATTCTTAAAAATTCCTGCTTTCGCCTTGATTTGAATATGGGACTTTTAAACCGAAGCGCTATAGCCACTGAGCTACCAGACCGCTCTTATGAGATATTTACTATCATATGAAATGGTAGATATTCTTTTCCATTTAAATTAGGTTTCAAGTGGATGTGAAGAACCTTCGTAGGTTACGGAAAATGAACGATTCAAAATTCTCTTGTCGCAAGCATGAAGTCGCGCTCCTTTTTAAATCAGGCAATTACGGGTAATTACTTGAAGAATCTGTGTTAACAATTACACTATCAATATCTTCCTTTTTTTCGATATCCTGTTTTAACAGCAATCCATTGCTATTGCTGAATTTATATTACCTATCTCGCCTACTTTTTATTTTTTTTAATTACGGCGATGATCCCAACTGATCACACGAACCCAGTAGGGGGTTTTTAATATAAGGACGCCTATGGCGTCCATAGCCATTTTCCCCCCAAAAGTGAAATAAAAATGTGTCCCCAAAACAACACCCAACTGACACCCAGAAGTTATACTACCAAAGGTAGTGGTACTTCAATAACAGCCGTAGAGGCAGCCAAAACAAAAAATCTCGCCTACCTTTCCTTACATACAAAGATATCGTACTTATTACTCATATAACATACGAGAAAAAAAATAAGAACAAGAAGGGGCCTTCACCTCTTGAAAAGTTTCGTTTTGTACGTAGGAAATACGCTAGGACGCTCCGTGGTTCGGTTTACTATGTAGGTTGCCACGATGGAAACCGAACGCACAGCAACAAAAAATTCAGTCACCAGATTCTTTGACCATACGAGTCGAATATATTTATCTGTAGAGAAGGGGTTACAATAGATAGAACAGATAGAATTAGTCGTAAAGGTCTGTTCAACGTGCAATACACAGAGACCGAACACTTCTCGTATTCTGAATAAGTGACGTCCCACTCGAGTCCACGAATTTTTTATAATCGGTGGCGACATATTTTCGCAAATATTTCGAAAGTGTATGATGCCGATTAACTATGCTTGTATGAAATAGATTCGTGTTGTAGTGCAATATAGAAAAGTGAATGGAAAGTGAGTGGAAAGGAGAATGTCATGCTAGTGGTTGTACTCATCAGAATTCTGCGTGAGATGCTGTCTGAAGATTTAGAAATAGCTTTGAGTATTGTACTATGGATACATTCCTCGTTTGAAACAGTTTCATTGTCATTAGTATGTTGGGTAAAATAGTAAATACTTCTGTACTTCACCGTACAACAGTAATAATTAATATAAGAATGGCTCATAAAAGGAGATATTTAGCTTGGTTGCAACCGATAGAGAATAAATTTGGGGGTATCACGGGGATTCGCTTTAAACTGTATTGTTAATACATCTTTTCGAATAGTTATGGTCAAAATTTGCCTCTACTTTAAACTGCATGTTTTCTCTGCTGTCCTTCGTAACAGTAGGGCCAAACAAACCTGTACTGGGTCTTATCATCTCTGTTCTTTCACTTCTCATACACAACACTGTATATCGAACAAACACTGATCAGAATAGACATACACAGTAACACTTAGACAACATGGGAAGTATTCGGCACTATATGTGAGTCACATATAGTGCTCGGAGCTTCATTATGTGAATGGAGGTCTGCAAACCTACTCAATATGTTCTAGTTCCATTGCGCTGGGTACACTGATGTTACCGGTTTGAAATAATACCCGAAAATAAAATTAAGAACATATTCTGGTCTCTAGAAGCAATGCATATCAACAAAATAGACCACTTACTAAAATAAGGCAGTGTCCCACGTGTTAGGAGTCGAAAGAGGTTCATCACCCTTAATTATTTCAGATAAAAGAGTTGTGTCTTGAACCAAAACAATGTACGGTTATTTTCCTTAAGGACATTATCTCTTTCGAATTAATTTGATGACAGTGCATTTATTGACATTTAGGACCATCGCGATGAGCTACATCTACGTGAAAGAACTGACTATCTAACTATTTAACCTTATACACACTGATTTTAATGGTAATATAATTTCTGGATGTCTTCCTTTCCGGCATCGTTTAGTGTAGAAGACACATTTGACTGCATGTCCAAAATTAAGTCTATTGACGTCTTTTTAGTCTATCCTTAAGATCCAATTTCATTTTTTGTAATAAAAAGTAACAAGCTTTGTTAAATATAGAAAACAGCTCTTTCCTTGTTCAGAAACTGGTTGGCGATCGTAGCGTGTCAGACAAGACCGAATCAACCAGTCACCAGATAAACACAGGCTCAGTCTCACACACTGAATCATTTTTAGTAGTGTCTCCATGGAAAAATTAATTATAGTTGGACGAAAGGTATAATAAAATACAGCCTTTTTTCAGCACAGTAATACATTTTGCTGGACACATATCACGTTTAGGACAAAACTAAAACCAACGTAAATACATACATACCTGAAGATGGATCCTCCGATCATTGTGGTGTAACGGTTAGCGTTCTCGCCTCGCATTAGGGAGGACGCCGGTTCGAATCCCCACCGGGCATCCAGATCTGGGTTTCCCATGGTTTCCCAGATCACTCCAGGCAAATGTCGGGATGCTTCCTTTAAAATGCCATGGCCGAATTCCTACCCATTCCTTGCCCCCCATCCTTTCCCGTCTCTAAAGACCTCGCTGTTAAGAGACGTTAAGCAGTATAAAAAATTAAAAATGAATATGGATCCACAGGGTCCGAAATAAATAAGACTGATGGCTGTGTTTTGTTATACCCTTTGTCTGATCAATACAGTCACGTACAACAGAGTGAATTATGGATAAAATTAAGTTGACCTATCTTTTCGATTTTGTTGTGATTATTTTTTGGCTGACCCCATATGGAAATGATACGTTTTGTATAAAACCAGAAACCATTTAAAATGTTAATTACTTGGTTATCTAAATTTCACGGGGACTCTTTACTCAGTATATAGACAGAAGTTCACCGCTCCTCGTTGCTTGGTGATCAAATGCATAACAAGGCTTTTTCGCACATGTCTGTACCAAGCCTCAAATAATAAATAGTACTGAACCAATTGAGACGAAATCATACATACAAGATGAGTTACTACCCCTGTTACTGATCAACTGATGGCTTGAATAGAATCCACTATACACACTCATTCTGAAAAACGCTGGTAGAAGTTATAAATTTACTGCTTGATTTAACGTCACTTGGGTATTCAACACCAACCTAAAGTTTCAGTACAGTTTAACAGAGTGCTGTTTATGCGACAGACTGATTGATGAACTGTTTGCTTATTTATATATTTAATTATTACAATAAACTATTACGACTAGGTGTTTGCAGATGATTACGACGAAGAAGGTTCCATTACTTACCATATGTAACGGCAAGATGGCCACGACAGTTGAGTGTTCTTCGTGGACCTGGCAGAAAACTTGAGGAGGAATGAATTACTGATTTTTACAAATGACACATCCACATATTTTCTGCCCAGAAACGTTTTAAAAAAGGAAATTGCACTGCCTTTTACTATTTAATCTTATATATATATATATATACGTGTGTTTTTTTTTTTTAATTTAATTTTATTGCAGTGGAGCACACGCTCCGGTGGCAATTTTTCCATATATTTTACATTTCAGCCTCCACTACCTTGCACAGATCACTGGTGTTTGTATGCGGTAGTAGCATCAAGTCTACTCTCGTGCACTATGGTGGTTAGATGTCGGTAGCTATGGGGGTGTGGGAGATATGGTGGTTGAAAGTGGTCGACCTGTGGCACTTACGCATTACGACCAAAGACGTGTGTGTCCCTATGTATCACTTTTTAGACAAAAGTATCCAGCGCAGATCATTGGTATTTGTGTGTGGTAGTGGCATACATTCACCGATAGTGCACAAAGCTGGTCTATTTTCGATATCTATGCGAGTGTGGGAGATATAATGGCTGAAAGTGGTCATTCAAGGATATTTTCATATTTCGACCAAAGGCATATGTGTCCGTATATTTCACTTGGTGCCACAACTATACAGCGCAAACGACTGGTGTTTGTGTGTGGTAGTAGCATCGAGTCTCCAACCGTACGCTATAGTGGTTACATGTCGGTAGGTATGGGGATGTGGGTGATTTGGTGGTTGATAGTGGTCGACGTAGTGCTTTTTCCTTCTTCTGCCAAAAACATGTGCGCCCCTATGTTCAACTTGCAGCCAGAACTACCAAGTGCAGATCACGGGCGTTTGCGCGTGGTAGGCACCTGGAGTTTTTCACCACGCACGGTGGTGATTGTGTATCAGTAGCTGTGAGGATCTGGTAGATATGGAGGCTGAAAGTGGTGGACCTGATATAAAAGTAGACATGCGTCCCTATATTTCACTCCACAGCCAAAACTTCCTAAAACAGTCCACTGGTGATTGGGTGTGACATTATCCTCAAGTCTCCCAACGTACACCATGATGGTGTTATATTGCTAGATATGGGGTGTGAGAGAATTGATGGTTGAAATTGGTCGACAGACGGCGTTTTCATATTTCGATCAAGGACATGTGTGTCCCTATATTTCACTTTGCAGTCATATATTGTGGTATGACAGAGTCACCCACAATGAATATAATTAAATAAATTAATTAATATTCAGATTTTCTTTAATAATATTCAATTTTGTAAGGTGTAAATATCATAAATAATAGGTATATTGCATGGGTAGATTAATTGCATATTAAACCCGGGCGGCCAGAGGTATCATTATTATAATTTTAATTTCTGCAAAACTTGCTGCTCAGTAATGTAGTGGATATGGGAAGCTATTTTCGAACGGTCGAGAGCGAGACAATAGCTGGGTCCTCCCGACTGAGCGGCGCCGACGCTCACAACAGCGCTGGTCCGTTAGACGGGGGCGCTGAACTCACCCCTCTCCGATGCTTGGTCGAGGTCAGGCAGAAAGTGCGCGAACGAAGACAGCGAATGCTGGCCGCGATATAAAACACGTGACGACGGACATGTATCGATGACCAATCGTGAACGTTTATAGGGGTTCACAAATCTTAATTCAAGGGGATTCTGTTGCATGTGGCGAGTGGGAGACGACTCTGCCGAAGAAGAAGAGAAGAGGCCAATTTTTGAGGACACTTGCTGCCGGGACGAGCCACTGTGCAGACGTGTCAGCCGACACGCTCTCGTCCGGTGATCACTGACTGTTTCTGATCACACTCTCTTGCTCTGGGAAGCGAGAAGTTGTATGGCATGCCTGCCATAATCTGGAAGCTGTTGTGGTAACGCGGTCGTATCCGCTAACCTGGCTTTCACAGCTGCTGTGGCACTGTGCGTGTCACACTTCATCACGACGATGCATTCATGGTAAAGTAGCAACGCATACGGTCACGATTTATTGGGTTTTGACGAGACTTGTGAGCCCTTAAGCGGCACTGAGATAAGACTCTGCTCTCGTCATAAAATCACTGAGCTAGCTAATTTTTATATTTAATTTCAAATTCCAAGCATCTTGCTAATTTGTGTAAATTCAAGACGATGCTTTTTTAACTTTATATGGCGCCCCTGGGATACTCCTTTTTTGTAGTAAATGTTAACTTCAATTTGATGGCCTGTGTTGCCACGTTGATAATATGTTGATTTTGCTACTTGTTGAAATATTTAATTCAGTTTTATGTTTGCTATTCATCGGCGGATTGTAAACGTCGGGTACTGCTTGTTTTTGCTGTCTTTGGAATATGTTTAACGTAAAGTTAACTATTACCTGGCCTTGTATAAGCCATAAGACTGAATACATGGGATATTATTTTGTGTAAAATATTCATGGTTCTAGTTCACCTTCTAGTTCACCATTTAAATCATTTTCACTTTTCATTTTAATAATTAATAATCCATCCCCCCTCCCTTTATACAATTAACACTGTCAACCGTAGCCCCACTTAATACAATATATCCTACGCAAATCACTGATGTTTGTGTGCGCCATTAGCCTCGAGTCTCCCATCGTGCACTATGGTGGTTACATATCGGTAGCTGTCAATCAAAATTCTTTACAAACGCGAAGGAAGTCATGGGCACCATCTATTGTTTTTTAAATTCGAGCAGTCCTGCGGTAGACGATGGCACTTTTCTCTAAACAATACATGGTTAGTAGATAATTAGTCACTTCAGAATTACAACCAAACAGAATATTTATTTTCGAAATTAATTTTCCACCTTACGTAACAACATAGCTAATATTCTGGGAACTAACCCTTATCTTTGATTTGATTACTGAAATAAAGCATTTACTTGAGTTGACTGCAGCAGAATTATTAACGAGAAGCTATAAATCAGCAAGTGAAACCCATCACTCAGAAGACATAGAAGCTTACTGGGAAAATAAACACAGACCGCCGGGATTAATGTATCTGCTTTCCGGAAATACATAAATTACACGATAAGTTATTCAAAATCAGTGGTGGTCCTCATATTAAACAGAGGATAAATGTTTAGTAATATCACTTGAATGTATGCTATCAAAACTTACACCCAAAAGCGCCTAGTACTTACAAATTTTCTTCCCGCCGAGCACCTCTGCTCAACTGAAAGGCTACTCTAATCGTCCCAGGAAACTGAAAACATTTCATAAACGAAGTGAGTATTACCTTTTGTGCTAATATTCTGACAAGAAAAGGCAACACCATGAATACGTTAGAAACAGTAAACTGGGTTTCGCGTAGTTTAAGCACTATTCCAAATTTTGGATTCATACAGGCATGCATGTATTTTTGCTGACACAAAATATAGCATAAGCAATTGTTAGAACACGATGAAACAATTTCACATCTTCACATTATTTAAATGCAATGGAAATTAATACAAGGCAAACGTATGGAACATCTTTCTTAAGCGAATATTGCAACCATAGTTCTGGTAAGATATTGTGCATCGAGAGGAATATATTCCAAATCGAGATAAGTATATGGTTTAGAATTGTTTTTATTTAGTAATTGTGTTTCTTAATCGTAAGTCCGAAGCTGAAGTCTCTAGGCTATATTTCAAACCTACTGCCTATTATAGCAGACAGACAAATCGCTTTGATGAATCTTAAAATTATTAAGAAATCAAGTTAACTGTATCATATATTTCGATGACACGCAAGTAAATGTCTACAGCGAAACACAACGATTTAGAAAATAGGCTAATCTGTAATTTTACAGAATACATAATAAGCGCTTTCTTAGATACGTATCGCATTCTGGCATACCTCCTTAGGCACTTAACAACATATATGCACGCGATTATAAATATCGTTAGCAATGTAGCGATAAAAACAATCCTACTTACAATGCATAGTAATAATAGTAAAAATCTGAATTTTTGGTGTTACTTAAGACAGATTTATTCTTGTTACAATGTTGATACAGTAAATATGACTCATAACAATCGATGTCAAAATCTGATTTCTTATTCAAATCAGTGCTGGTTCCAACTGCGAGAAGTAAGTAAACTATCGTCGAATGATAAAGAAACAGTTATTAAATGTTTTCAGTTTCTTAGTTAATGTCGTAGATGTGTGTTGCGCTGATTTTGCTTCATGAAAGTCGATTGTATCGAATTGCAAACTTAAAAATAAGAAAGATCAATAACATTTCAGTTTTCTTTATTATCTTCCCAAAAGTTTAGTTACGCGTATTCGGCCATATGAAGCAGAAGCTATTGTCAATAGAAGCACTGGTTCGATTCCAGTACGCGGTGCGGGACGTGCTACTTTGCTTCTCATTTCCACAACGTGGTTTTGGATGCAGTGACAGTGTCTTTGCCCATTTTGCTGCTATTCAGATTCATGTTTCTTATGTTGCAGAATATTGTTTATCATTCTCATCCAAACTGTGATCTTCCAGCACATTTTAGTAGTCGAGGTTGTGCCGTTCAGCAGCTGAAAGAAGCAGTACATTTTTGAATGAACGATGCCATTCAACACGTCTTTATCCTATGCGACTGCGAACGGAGCAAGAGTGCACTTCATGCTTACCGTTTTGGAACTGATGAAACCATTTGTATCCAAATTGTTTAGACGAGAATACCTACATATAGATCGATTCTCTCCTTACAGTCCATCATCTGATTTCTATTATTTTATTCACCCTTTCTTCAGAACGATGTATGAGTGGTTGCGATGTTTTAGTGCACTCAGAGAAGAAAATTGGTAACTGCATTTTTTAAAATAAACTATCGGTCTGTGTCGCCAAAACCTGCATGTGAGATTAGAATTTCGAATGTTGTGTGTTATCTTCGTTAATCTAGCGATATTTCTTTGAACTTTGTCGATATCTCCGGTTACAAACTACTCCAAAGTAGGCCTATATCTAAATAGGCACATAACAATTTTAGCCTTACTACCTGATTTTTTTCCCACTAGTGTCTTAACCAGTTTGATGTAGTTCTCTGTATGATCTTACGCTGAAATAATTTGTTCAGATGATTTTTTTAACTTTTGCGGCCATTTATGTTAACATTAACTTGAAGTACAAGGAATTCCTGTTTTTTTTTTTTTAATTTTCGTTGGTGAACTATCGACTTATATGCTCCAGCCTTGATCAGAGATAATACATTTGTTTACTTAGTGCAAAGCGTCACAAAGTACTAGACCGGTGTCTTCGTTTAAGTTGCTGCTTTTCTCTCCTGTATATACTGGCTTTCTCACTCGTCTAAGCCACCACTGGTGTTTTCACCACAACAACCTTATGTTCCAAAATTTTATCTCGTGGCCGGTGCCAGTGGGCTAATGCTTTCCATGACGCTTGGCGCTTCATCTCTGATGAACGCTGCAGCATATCAGCCGAAAGATGGACAATGGGAGTAAAAACGCTACATTCCCTGTAAGTCAAGTTAATGTTAATATACCTAGTTAAATATCTAGCTCAATACTCATTCTCTATTGTGTTTTTTCATAATCTTAATTTTTGTCATGATCTACAAATGTTTACTTCGACTGTTCCATCCAACAATAAAATTACGAGCCCTGCATATCTTAAAATGTGATCCATCATCTGTTGTATCTGCTATTCCTTCCAAAAACTTCTTTCCTCGCACATGACGTTCAGTTTTAATTATATTAGTCCTCTTTTAATATCTTTCTACTTTGCCATATTTCAAATGCTTGAATTTTCCTTTCTTGGTATTCCTGAAATACAGGAGTCACTTCCATTAAGTCTGTGTTCCATTCACATCTTATTCTTCGAATACCTTATTCGGCAACACGGACGTGATCGCCAAAAATAACCGTGAATGATTCTTTTTTCTTTTCCTTATGGCTTTACTCCTCGTCGACGTCGACATAATGAGACGCGGGAAAGGACTGGGGGAATGGAACGGGAAGGAACTCGGCAAGGGAGCATCCCGGCGTTCATCTGGAGTGATTTGGGGAAACCATGGAATAACCAAATCTGGATGCCTGGAAGGGGATTCGAACCGCGTCCTTCCGAATGCGAGCCGTGGAAGGAGCTGCTCCATTTGTTTCCACAGCAAACACTGCTTGACATTGAAAATCCTAGTCAGTATCTTGATGCCATCTAATCAATTCTTTTTCATGGATCCTAAACAGGCTACCAACAATCTTTCTCTTCAGAATCAACTGAAGCAGATGGTATCGAGTTTCTGACAGGATGTCACTTAAGTACTGCATTCTGCAATATTTGATTACAGTAATAACTTTTTGGCTCACTGTTTTTATTCTACTGCATTCGAAGCTTTCATCTTTGGATCCACATTTCGAACTTCGATAATGCAGCATTGAGAGGACAACTTGTTGCTCCATCTCACTGTAGTACTGAACAACACTAGATTTTCACTATACGTTATCGTAACTTAAGACAGTGTTTATCATTGAATAAAAAAAACATAAACGTTTCCCCAGGTGTTTCGACGTGGATTAGCGCTTAATTATCGAGTCTTACAACTGAAAGGACGTGGGTTTAATTCCCGCTTCCACCATCCAGTTTTCTGTTTTCCAAGGATTCTAGAATCCTGGCGAACGACGGAACTGTTACTCCATAAAAGACATAGATTCATTTCCGTTGTTCCCAATATCAATTCGGCTTTCATGACCTTGTGATAAATAATCCGCGAAGCCAGAAGATAATAATCGAATTGTGGAGATGATAATTGTTTATTACATAAATTAAAAGAAATTGCGATGGTTGTAACAACTTTAACATTTGCAATAGACAGTTTCCACGGCCGGAAAAAAATTAGAGCACCCAGAATTCATGATCGCATGTCAACACGACTTCTAGAGATACACACCATTGGTAAATACAATTACAGTTGTAATTCTCTGTGACAAGGAGAACGGTTCTTGGTTGGTCTGGTAAGGTATACAAAGGGCGTGAACAGCGTCAGATGTTGAGTGATCATAGTGAAGTACACAGAGAAACCTAGTACTCCTAAGACAGCACCCTGCAGAGTTTGAAAGGAGCCTCACTGTGGGTCTCCATTTGGCCGGTTGGTCGAGGCATGCAGTATGAAGATTTGGAAGGCATTGGAATGTGACAGTGGCCTCATGTTCGACTGCACGGGAACGTGAGAGCAAGCAGGCTCGTCGTCAAGGTTCCGGTTGACCACGTCTGACAACTAAAATTGAGGATGGCCGTATTGTGCACCAAGCTCATCGTAACCCCTTCACATCTGCGCCTAGCATCCGAGGACAAGTAATGGACTCTCTGCAACATTTTGTATGATCTGGCACCATCGGTCGGAGATTATCAGAAGCCGAGCTAGGGATTTACCGTCCATGCGTAGGCTGTCGTTAACACAAGAGGAAATGATGCTTTTGTAGTGGTGCTGTTACTGGGAAGCATGGACTGCTGATGACTACTGTCGCATTGAGTTCGGTGATGAATCGCTGTTTTGCATTTCCTCGGATTACCATCTGCCGAGAGTATGACGGCGACCTGGTACAATGTTTTGGAGGGGCACAGTGGTGCTGCTCCTGGCATCATGGTGTGGGGAACAATCTTGTTTGACTGGTCGTGGTTGAGGTAACTCGACGGCACCACGGTAAGTCACGATGATCCAGCTTCCTCACGTGCTACATGTCATGCGACTGTACCGTGGTTCCAATTTTCAACAAAACAATTTCGTCCACGCAAAGCACGTGTCTCTATGAACTGTCTGAGTGATGTAGACTCGCGTCAGGCAAGATCCCAGATCTGTCCCCTTCCATTAACTATGTGAGCTCAAAATAGGGGGTGGGGGTTCCGACAAGATATCACCAAATCTCATCTGAGGGGAGAGATGTCGATAAAAACATCACGTCAACCTTCTATTTCAGAGTTTCACCATTCAAAGAGCGGTAGACCGAAAAAAAAAAACGGAATCTCAAATCTCATCAAATGGGTGGGGAAATCAAAACACCTAATGTGAATAATGGACACCCCCTTATCACACCCTTCCTAACTGAATCAAAGCATTCATCTTGGCCAGAAGGGCTGGCTGCAACGTGAATAATTGGTTCATACTGTCCATTTCATTGTAAATTTGACTCGATTTTGCAGTCACTGAGATGGTATCACATACCGTCTCAATCCATGAAGTTTTATTTCTTTCCTCCTACTCTTCCGGATGTTTCACCTTTTTTTCTTTCCAGGCAATGTAGTCTCACAGTCGCAAGAGGATGTTTCATACTGGTATTAATTGCCTACATTTTGGCTGTATTCCTAAGATGAATCAGCACAGAGAGGAGATTTACACGCCCTAATAAGCGCAGCTTACGGTCTTGTGGAGGTTTGAACAACCAAAGAGGAGAGCTCAACATTCATTGTACTAAATTAAGGGTAACCCATGTTGTAACAAAATGACGCAAACGGGTCATTCCGTACATTTTTATATTTAACATATAAAAATAATAACGAAACGGATAATCAGAGAGGCTTGTTAACATCTGCCGGACCTCCAAAATAGCCCGTCGCCGAGAAGTAGGAAGGCGCCACCGACAGCCAGGGACAATGGTGATGCAGCTACCCTTCCTAACGGCTCTGGTCAGGCGTATAATCCCTGCGGAAAATACCCCACCGGGGAGAACGTACGCCTGACCTCCTGTCCCCGAGCGTACGGTCCGGAGGTCATATTTGGCGAATATGTCCGAGTTTGCACGAATCTACAAAAGGCAATGTTGGTCAATCATCATAGCTTGGTAGGAGGAGCCAAATACCGGAACTAATCAACGGCGGGCTATCCTCCGCATTTTGTAATTCCTGTGAATTTTTCTGTATGTTAACCATGAGGGACGCGGCAGAAGTACTGGTCGTTTAGCCTTCAGACGGGAAGGAGTGAATCTTCCGAGGTTGGAGATTGTCCTGCCTTGTCATCGAACCTGAGGGTTTGACACAAACGTCCTGTGGCAGTGAGGTTGATGGCCACTCATTCAGTACGTTGACTGAAGAACGTGGTGCACTGTCCGCTATAGCCAAGGTGCTATAACAATTTCACCGCCGAGGGAAACATACATCACGGTAATAATCCTACGAACAGTGCAGTGTGGCACTTACATTCAGTCATTGGGTACAACCATGTAATGACCTCTGAATGATTAGGAGTTCTCGCCTCCAGCAAAATATTGAGTTAGACATTCCTATAGCAATACTTGGCGGATAATTTAAATTATCCTGGTGCCCGGCATTTGAAATCTAAAGTTGTTTCATGTTAGTATTATGTTTGATTTATGGTTCCTGATTGTTATGAAGGGAACTTTCATTAAAACCAAGTGTGAAGCTTTCTTGTTTGTTTATTAATGTCAGAAATTTGTGTCATATTCAATGGTTAATGTAGTAGTGCTTAAATGTTGTTGTTTGATGATTTATGTTGGCATTTGTAAGGCGAGGCTCTGCATGACCATAGATTTGAGATTCCAAGTGTTAATATTAAAAATAAATAAGCCTCAGCCTGTACGCCAGTACGAGTTCCTAATAAAATAGTTGCATAGGGTTTTCATTTGATATTTAAAACAGGAGTAAGAAAGTTTTCACCCTTCTACCCAAGCACCTACTACAATGTGTAAGGTCATAAGAAAAAGAAACTGAACAACAAGGTAAATTTTAGGTTTTAATTATATTCTGTTTTGACTGATAACTCCACAGGAATAATTAGTATGCCTAACACCGAGAATACAACACTGTAGAAGTGGGTTACCTTATATGGAGCGCCTGCCTGTTTTTTCGACCGCTTTCATTTGAGCTGGGAAGGCAGCTGCCTGTAATGAACGTCACCCGTCTGGCAACGAGTGACATCAGATACGGAGCCACTTAACATGTGGCGTCGCATCCTTAAAAAGGTCATTACTGCACGACTTATTTGTAACTGACATAATACATCTGCCACGGCCAGTGGCGCCCAGTCGTTCATTTCTGCCCGTTAAGGAAGGCGCAGCCAGTACCCAAGATGCATTCTGGACAATACGACCTGCCCACATCGTTGAGATTGTAGCTCTCGAAAAATGTTATCCACGTATTCTGGTCAGAAGTATCAGTGCATCGGGGCTACAAGACTACGTATAAGATAACAAACATTCGACCACATATTGCTACATTAAGTCGCGTTATCAATGAAACTATCAGTCCATTGTAATATACTATCGTAATTGTTACGGTATGAACTAATTAATGATTCTGCTAAAACTCTTTTACAATTTGTTTGTGGAGCGAAATCTGTAACTTAAGAAATGAACGAAATTAACAATAAAACAAGCGAGTTTCTTTTTGTGCCTTCACAGATTAAGTATCAAACTAAATTCAATTTTTTTGTAGTAATTTTTTAAAAAAAATATGTTATAAAATGATATTTTAAAAATATTTTATTGTAGCTTATACGAAATTTTCTTTTAAATTCTTCCGTTATATATAAATCCAGTACACATAAATTGTAAGTTCAAAAAGATACTGAAGGTATTAGAAAATTTTTGAATTAAACACATATTTTCGTGACATGTTTAATATCCGATTCGCCTTCTCAAGACAAATTTTTTACGAAAAAAATTATCTGCGGAAGTATCTAATTTGTTAAAGTAACATATTTGTTTATTTTTCTCCTGAAATCTGGCTAAAGATTATCTGTAAATTTTAACTGACTGTAAATTTGAATCAATTTTCGAAACAGTTGAAAGTGCGGCGAAGAGAGGGAGGTTATATATGTTCTTTATGATTTTTGGAAAAAGATTTCACAAATCTACGAATAAAAAGGAAAGTCTAAAATATTTTGTAAGTCGTTGAGTTAACAGAATTCATTAGATAGCGATGAATACAGGAAATCTTTTATTCAGTACAGTTATTTTCATCTTCCTCCAAAGTTTTTGGAAAGTTTATTTTACAATCGTGTTGGGGGTAGTGAGAGTAGTGTCTATACGCCGGTAGGCGCCAAAGCGCAGAACGTTAATGCGCATGCGTAATTGATTTTAATTGATTTTAATTGATTTTAATTGAATTGCGTGGGGTCCTTAATTGATTTTAATTGATTTGCGTGGGGGGGAGCCCTAATTGATTTTAATTGATTTTAATTGAATTGCGTGGGGTCCTTAATTGATTTTAATTGATTTGCGTGGGGGGGGAGCCCTAATTGATTTTAATTAAGGCTAATTGAATTGCGTGGGGTCAAGGAGGGGAGCCGAGGAACTAGGGGAGTTTAATTGAATTAAGGAGGGGAGCCGCTGCAATCTCACATCTGTAACCTCAGATTGATCTTATTATTTCCTTATGTACAGCGGTCAGCGGACAGTTTTTCCCCCATGATTTTAATTAATGCTAATTGAATTGCGGGGAGGGGGTCTCACATCTGTAACCTCAGATTGATCTTATTATTTCCTTATGTACAGCGGTCAGCGGACAGTTTTTTCCCCATGTATTCTTATGGAGGATGGAGTGAGCCCACTTTTTCCCCCATGGCGGGGAGCCTTAATTGATTTTAATTGAATTGCGGGGAGGGGTCTCACATCTGTAATCTCAGATTGATCTTATTATTTCCTTATGTACAGCGGTCAGCGGACAGTTTTTTCCCCATGTATTCTTATGGACCTGTCTTTGCAGACAGTTTGGAGCGGAGGGGAGCCGAGGAACTAGGGGAGTTTAATTGAATGCGGGTCCGTAATTGAATGCGCCACACCCGAATTATCGCTCCCCTCCGGAAGCCATCAATTATTGCTCCCCTCCGGAAGCCATCAATTATCGCTCCCCACGCAGCTGCAGGATGCGGGTCCGTAATTGAATGCACACACCCGGAAGCCATCAATTATCGCTCCCCTCGCAGCTGCACGATGCGGGTTCGTAATTGAATGAGCACAGCTGCACCACACCCGGAAGCCATCAATTATCGCTCCCCTCGCAGCTGCATGATGCGGGTTCGTAATTGAATGAGCACAGCTGCGCCACACCCGAATTATCGCAGGATAACAATAAGCGACTGTGTGACTCATGTCTCCCACTATGACAGCTGCAACCGGAACACCCGGTATATTGACCGCCCATTTATGCGCTTCAGTATTTTTAGATCACAACAAATTAACGATATCTCTAACTACCTCCATTTTTACACCCACCATCTGAGACATTGGCGTTTTCATGCTTATTCATAATTGCTTCTGTCTTGCTACTAAATAAGATATTAGATTTGAACTGATATAAATGTCACCACCGAGGTTGGTGGTGTAACGGTTAGCGTTCTGGCCCGCCCGGGTATCCAGATTTGGGTTTTCCATGGTTTCCCAAGTCACTCCATGAAAACGCCTGGATGCTTCCTTCAAAAGGCCGTGGCTGAATTCCTTCCCATTCCTTGCCCCCCCATCATTTCCCGTCTATAAAGACATCGCTGTTAAGAGACATTAAAAATAAAAAAAACACACAAGTTATCATTGTGTTATAGTCTAAATTACGAGATACCACTTCCTGAACTATCAACGGAAAATAACCTTCTGGTTTTTCCAATACCTTTCTTTTCTTCCACAATACCTTGCAAAATGTGTTCTACAACAGCCGATTTTGTTGGTTGGCCTGGTCTTGCCTATCACTAATGTTCTTTATTTATTACTAGCTGAGGTACCCGGCTTCACTCAGAGAGTTGATGTGAGATAGTGTAGTAATTGTAATAAAATGATAAACATTAAAATGTAAGAGGTAATTTTTTTTTATTGAAAACATTTTCTAACTTTTCGAATACTTGTTTCCGAACACCATTTTTCATTTTGTTATCCGGGGTATATATGTACAAATTTTTATAATTTTCTACTCGATAGTATAGACCGCGAGAGAAGCAGGAGTCTTTGGGGTTGATGCCACAATGTTTTAAAGTTTGTCTTTGCGCTGTGTTAATTGTAAAACTATAGGCTAATTTGATTGGAAATTGCAGTCTTTTCAGTAAAGATCAGAGCTATTCTGAGGATTAATACTATGTGTTTCGATTCTGGAGTTTCCCCGGTCATGTAATGTAGAACTTCCTGTGGAGGTGCTTCCAGTGGTGGTGATCGAATTTTTCCATTCATGCAACAGAATCCTGGTGTTTCTCCACTGAATTTTTTCGCGTTGCAAAATTGTTAGATGTTATCCATTTTTCTGATTACGAAGTGGTTGTTTTTGTTATATTGTTTTGTCGGGTCGTAGTGGAATGCTTCATTTTTCAGGTTATACTGTTTACTTGTCCTCGTCCGCGCTTCTCGTAGGGTGATATTTTCATGGGTGGCTTGCGTCCGCAGCAACCTGACCTTCACATCTTTCACAACTTGGGTCGTCATGTAGTTACGCCTTAACACTTCCGTTGTTCGGTTTCAAGTTTAAACTGTAGGTTCTCTACACCCTGTTAAGTTCAAGTAGGCTAGGATAGAGGCGGTATGCGCAGGCAATAAAAAACCCTGGTCATAATGACCAAACGAGCCATTACTCCGTACTTCAGGTGAATGTTGGGTTGGTTCCTCCAAAAGACCATGCCTGAATTCCATCCCGATCCTTGCACCAGTCCTATCACACCTCGTGATCGGTAAAGATCTGGCCTAGCATTTGGGAGGGTGTGGGCTCGAATCCCCGTCCGGGCATCCAGATTTGAGTTTTCCATGGTTTCCCCAAATCACTCCAGGCGAATGATGGGATGATTTCTTCATTTGCCATGGCCGAATTCCACCCCGTTCCTCGTCCACTGTCCTTTTCCCCCGCCTCTAAAGGCCTCGATGTCGACGAGGCGTAGAACCATTAAAAAAAGAAAACCCCGACCACCAACTCCAGATGAATGCCGAGTTATTCATTCAAAATACCATGCCTAAATTCATTTCCAGTCCTTGCCGCCAGTCCTTTCACGCGTCCAATGACCTCGTTGTTGACGAGACTTAAAAAAGAAAAAAAAATATCAAGAAGAATTGTGTTGGGGCGTGCAGAGGCTACCGTGAGTGTGTCTTGTTGCCTTCAGTTGAGGGCTATGCCTGCTTAATAAATTCAGCATTGGAGTGAGAGAGGATGCAGTTCTACCCCAGTTGCTCAATAATGAAGCCGACATGTTCCTTGGATATTCCAGTATGGTTTGCGATACGCTTTTTGAGTGATTCACCGGTCGAATCAAATTGTTGAGGTATGCGATGATCATCGTTTTGCTGAAGTGATCGGACGTCGGCTGCATTTATCATCTACAATTATGGCCTTTACATTCTCGCAATCACCAAATTTTAGTGCCAATCGATTTACAGTATACCTATCAACGGCATTGCCGGTATAAACAGCATTGAAACGACGATGAATCGTAGTAGGAATCACTTTGTCAGCAGTTAAAAAATTCGATAACAGCACGATGTTTAACTCGCGTTGGCACAACACTAGAACACTTCTCCATAATTCCGGACAACAAATCCTTACTTCTCAGTACTTTCAAATAAAATGTAATGTCGCTTGGTATGTATGGTCTGGCGTCAGAGTTTTTCAGTCGTAACAGCCTTACCTAAGGACAGGAATGAACACGTTTACCTCCACCACCACGGACTAGACCTGATTACTACCCAAATGGACTGCTAGTGCCAGTGTACAGATATGGCCAGCCCGGTACTGTTGTTTTTGTCTGTGTATCAGCTCAATGCTGGTGATTCTAAGCGCTTGACGATAGGTTTATCGTCCAAACACGACGTCAAAATCGTTGCCTCCTTCAAAAAGGCGAAGGCTGAATACCTTCCCGTTCCTTGTCTCCAGTCACATCCCGCCTCTAATGACCTCGACTTCGACAAGGCGTAAAACCATAAGTAAAAAGAAAAAAAAAATCTTAAGCCCAGTACGTTTTCATTTACTTTAGAATTACCGTCAATATTTTCTATTGCAGAGACTAAATGCTGATCAGTGCAGAAATGATTACATTCGTCCACGTTTCAGACGATGCAGGTTTAATTTTTGAGAATTTTTAATGTTCTGCAGTGTCATACAGGTGATTTAATGTTCTTTCTTCAATGCATTCCACTCGTCTTCTTTTCAGAGTTATTGCTTGTATGCCGGTCTGAATATCTACTCTGATGTGTGAGTTTTTAAAGCAAAGTAATGAATCAGCAGTTGTTGGAGATGTAGGTTATATTGAATGCGTAGAGACGTCTGGCTTATCACAACATCAGCAAAGTCAGTTCTGAACAAGGGAAGTTAGAGTAATATCTCCTCCACAAACCAGTCTAAAAACTTTACGAGACAAAGTTTTATATTCGTGCTGTAGTATCCCCCAAGATTAATACGAAAGATTTTACACAATTTCTAACAGTCTGAACGTTGGCTATATAAAAGTGACGATGTTATTATTATTATCACCGAAAACGTGCATCGGATGTCGAAAGTCAAGAGGATCATAGAATACCGAGCCTGGTGGGTGAGCAGTAACGTTCGGATATATCGTTCGCGAGGATATGCAGCACGGTTTTAGAGTCAGATTTTCTTTCGTTTCCCAAAAATCACTCGAGGCTAGTGTCGGGATCGCCCCCATGCAGTACTCCTTTGAGAGTAATTTTTTATATGCCGATATAACTACCGTGCCCGGTAGGTGAGTTTTTTAGGATTGGGACTGTCATGTGGAGGTGGAGAGTTCAATTCCCGATCCGGCTGTTCATTAGAATCTGTTGTAGTACCACTTTAGACGCAAATAGCCGTTTATCGCCTATAGTAGCTGCGACAGCGAAAAACACGGCTAGTGGTGTTTTTGTCCGTAGGAAGGGATGTTTATTATTATTATTATTATTATTATTATTCCTAGCCATTTGAGGCAATTTTTTCTTGTATTTTTGACCAAGAGTCCTCGATAAGTTATGGACATTCAAAAGTAACAGAGTTTCGACTTACCGTGCACTCTGCCTATGTCGCGGCTAACAAGTCTATGGTATTGAGTTTCGACGTGGGCAACGGCCAAGGCGCCGGTCACTGCGAGTTGCACACTGATGAGGTTCCTCCAAAAATGAATCACCGTTGGTTGTTAGGCTCAGTATTTGGGTAAGAAGATACTATTTTAACCCCAGCAACCGTTCGGCAGGTGACTGTGTGTTTCTCGCGTGGAACTACGATCTGGGGCATGCGGTGTTGAATAAGTCGGACACTACGTCCAAACTTGGATTAGCACGTTTTATTCTTCATAAGTCAGTGTAACTCTGGTACTGTGTCCTACATTTTTGAGTACCACAACCGGTTCAAAATCATGCTTAGACTGTTAACTCTATCGAAACTGTTATATCCAAGGGGCGGGTTTGTTTCAGATACCATCATTAATTACAGTTCATGCATGAGACAGGCGACGAAAAAGTGGGGTAGAACCCCCCCATGGCTCATAACTGACCAAAAAATCATCAGTAACATGTGTTCCAAGTACCAAACTCTTCACATCAACGTCGTATCATTTAACTCACACTACAGACCTCACTGCCATTCAATATCGTGGGTACTAGGTACAAAACTGTACACATCATCAGCACCACCTCTATCCCACACCACAAGCCTTTTCTGCCATTCAGTAATATTTGCCCACTTACCACGAGTATCAGGGTAGACATATGGTCATCAGACAGATATCATAACTCCCATATTCATACTAGGTCTCACATACAAATCCATACGTCACCACACACAAGCACACAAAAATATAACTAACTAAAAAACCATCAGACAGACGTTAGAGTGTGTGCAAAGGATGCCATGTTTTCACCATACACATCAGTGCTTATCCCATACGGATTATTCATCACACCCAATAGATTGCATGTATCATCAACTTATAGGTAGCCAGTGACTGTGAAATCTCAAAGTCGAGTAGAATCCTATAGTGATAGACACACAACGACATCGGAAGACGCACATACACACACACTCACATGTCCACACATACACATAGTTCCATACATCAACACACACGTACACGTAACTGGAGGAAAGTGACTGAACACCCTACATCCAGACTGAATAGTTACAGGATGTATGAAGTGTGACATGTCTTTGCCACACAGCTCAGTGCTCTTCACACCCAACTGATTACATCTACATAGGTGGCCACTGATGGAAAAATCTCGAGTAGACACCATAATCAGACACACACGAACACGCACACACACATATTTCCATGCATATACCACAATTCCATACGTCAACACATACATACAAGCAACTGAAGGAAAGGGACTCCACACACGACGTCCATACTGAGGTGTTACATGATAGGCAGAGGATAGCATGTCTTTGCAATACAGCTCAGTGCTCACCACACTTACCGGATAATATTATCGATGAAAGGTGTTGACAGTGTGTGTGTGTACAAACGCCGAAATCACCATAACAACTACAACCATCAGTAGGAAGGCAGAACTTATGTTAAGTCAGGTTAATACAGAATGTTAAAGTGTTTGTTATAGTTGGTTAGAGTAAATTCAGTTTAGGTTATTTCAACTCACATTCACATGGTGTCACTGATGCATGGCAATCCAAAAGTGTTTGCTGAGGCGGCTTGGGCCCCACCGCGGCCTAAGAGACCGGTATTTTGCACGACCTAAGAAGACCGGTATTTTGCGCGCCGGTTATCCGGATACAACGCGTTTGTATTTTTTCTACGCAGCAGCCGCTTACTGTGGGGCCCAAGCCACCTCAGCAAACACTTTTTGGATTGCCATGCATCAGTGACACCATGTGAATGTGAGTTGAAATAACCTAAACTGAATTTACTCTAACCAACTATAACAAACACTTTAACATTCTGTATTAACCTGACTTAACATAAGTTCTGCCTTCCTACTGATGGTTGTAGTTGTTATGGTACACACACACACTGTCAACACCTTTCATCGATAATATTATCCGGTAAGTGTGGTGAGCACTGAGCTGTATTGCAAAGACATGCTATCCTCTGCCTATCATGTAACACCTCAGTATGGACGTCGTGTGTGGAGTCCCTTTCCTTCAGTTGCTTGTATGTATGTGTTGACGTATGGAATTGTGGTATATGCATGGAAATATGTGTGTGTGCGTGTTCGTGTGTGTCTGATTATGGTGTCTACTCGAGATTTTTCCATCAGTGGCCACCTATGTAGATGTAATCAGTTGGGTGTGAAGAGCACTGAGCTGTGTGGCAAAGACATGTCACACTTCATACATCCTGTAACTATTCAGTCTGGATGTAGGGTGTTCAGTCACTTTCCTCCAGTTACGTGTACGTGTGTGTTGATGTATGGAACTATGTGTATGTGTGGACATGTGAGTGTGTGTGTATGTGCGTCTTCCGATGTCGTTGTGTGTCTATCACTATAGGATTCTACTCGACTTTGAGATTTCACAGTCACTGGCTACCTATAAGTTGATGATACATGCAATCTATTGGGTGTGATGAATAATCCGTATGGGATAAGCACTGATGTGTATGGTGAAAACATGGCATCCTTTGCACACACTCTAACGTCTGTCTGATGGTTTTTTAGTTAGTTATATTTTTGTGTGCTTGTGTGTGGTGACGTATGGATTTGTATGTGAGACCTAGTATGAATATGGGAGTTATGATATCTGTCTGATGACCATATGTCTACCCTGATACTCGTGGTAAGTGGGCAAATATTACTGAATGGCAGAAAAGGCTTGTGGTGTGGGATAGAGGTGGTGCTGATGATGTGTACAGTTTTGTACCTAGTACCCACGATATTGAATGGCAGTGAGGTCTGTAGTGTGAGTTAAATGATACGACGTTGATGTGAAGAGTTTGGTACTTGGAACACATGTTACTGATGATTTTTTGGTCAGTTATGAGCCATGGGGGGGTTCTACCCCACTTTTTCGTCGCCTGTCTCATGCATGAACTGTAATTAATGATGGTATCTGAAACAAACCCGCCCCTTGGATATAACAGTTTCGATAGAGTTAACAGTCTAAGCATGATTTTGAACCGGTTGTGGTACTCAAAAATGTAGGACACAGTACCAGAGTTACACTGACTTATGAAGAATAAAACGTGCTAATCCAAGTTTGGACGTAGTGTCCGACTTATTCAACACCGCATGCCCCAGATCGTAGTTCCACGCGAGAAACACACAGTCACCTGCCGAACGGTTGCTGGGGTTAAAATAGTATCTTCTTACCCAAATACTGAGCCTAACAACCAACGGTGATTCATTTTTGGAGGAACCTCATCAGTGTGCAACTCGCAGTGACCGGCGCCTTGGCCGTTGCCCACGTCGAAACTCAATACCATAGACTTGTTAGCCGCGACATAGGCAGAGTGCACGGTAAGTCGAAACTCTGTTACTTTTGAATGTCCATAACTTATCGAGGACTCTTGGTCAAAAATACAAGAAAAAATTGCCTCAAATGGCTAGGAATAATAATAATAATAATAATAATAAAAACATCCCTTCCTACGGACAAAAACACCACTAGCCGTGTTTTTCGCTGTCGCAGCTACTATAGGCGATAAACGGCTATTTGCGTCTAAAGTGGTACTACAACAGATTCTAATGAACAGCCGGATCGGGAATTGAACTCTCCACCTCCACATGACAGTCCCAATCCTAAAAAAACTCACCTACCGGGCACGGTAGTTATATCGGCATATAAAAAATTACTCTCAAAGGAGTACTGCATGGGGGCGATCCCGACACTAGCCTCGAGTGATTTTTGGGAAACGAAAGAAAATCTGACTCTAAAACCGTGCTGCATATCCTCGCGAACGATATATCCGAACGTTACTGCTCACCCACCAGGCTCGGTATTCTATGATCCTCTTGACTTTCGACATCCGATGCACGTTTTCGGTGATAATAATAATAACATCGTCACTTTTATATAGCCAACGTTCAGACTGTTAGAAATTGTGTAAAATCTTTCGTATTAATCTTGGGGGATACTACAGCACGAATATAAAACTTTGTCTCGTAAAGTTTTTAGACTGGTTTGTGGAGGAGATATTACTCTAACTTCCCTTGTTCAGAACTGACTTTGCTGATGTTGTGATAAGCCAGACGTCTCTACGCATTCAATATAACCTACATCTCCAACAACTGCTGATTCATTACTTTGCTTTAAAAACTCACACATCAGAGTAGATATTCAGACCGGCATACAAGCAATAACTCTGAAAAGAAGACGAGTGGAATGCATTGAAGAAAGAACATTAAATCACCTGTATGACACTGCAGAACATTAAAAATTCTCAAAAATTAAACCTGCATCGTCTGAAACGTGGACGAATGTAATCATTTCTGCACTGATCAGCATTTAGTCTCTGCAATAGAAAATATTGACGGTAATTCTAAAGTAAATGAAAACGTACTGGGCTTAAGATTTTTTTTTTCTTTTTACTTATGGTTTTACGCCTTGTCGAAGTCGAGGTCATTAGAGGCGGGATGTGACTGGAGACAAGGAACGGGAAGGTATTCAGCCTTCGCCTTTTTGAAGGAGGCAACGATTTTGACGTCGTGTTTGGACGATAAACCTATCGTCAAGCGCTTAGAATCACCAGCATTGAGCTGATACACAGACAAAAACAACAGTACCGGGCTGGCCATATCTGTACACTGGCACTAGCAGTCCATTTGGGTAGTAATCAGGTCTAGTCCGTGGTGGTGGAGGTAAACGTGTTCATTCCTGTCCTTAGGTAAGGCTGTTACGACTGAAAAACTCTGACGCCAGACCATACATACCAAGCGACATTACATTTTATTTGAAAGTACTGAGAAGTAAGGATTTGTTGTCCGGAATTATGGAGAAGTGTTCTAGTGTTGTGCCAACGCGAGTTAAACATCGTGCTGTTATCGAATTTTTTTAACTGCTGACAAAGTGATTCCTACTACGATTCATCGTCGTTTCAATGCTGTTTATACCGGCAATGCCGTTGATAGGTATACTGTAAATCGATTGGCACTAAAATTTGGTGATTGCGAGAATGTAAAGGCCATAATTGTAGATGATAAATGCAGCCGACGTCCGATCACTTCAGCAAAACGATGATCATCGCATACCTCAACAATTTGATTCGACCGGTGAATCACTCAAAAAGCGTATCGCAAACCATACTGGAATATCCAAGGAACATGTCGGCTTCATTATTGAGCAACTGGGGTAGAACTGCATCCTCTCTCACTCCAATGCTGAATTTATTAAGCAGGCATAGCCCTCAACTGAAGGCAACAAGACACACTCACGGTAGCCTCTGCACGCCCCAACACAATTCTTCATGATATTTTTTTTCTTTTTTAAGTCTCGTCAACAACGAGGTCATTGGACGCGTGAAAGGACTGGCGGCAAGGACTGGAAATGAATTTAGGCATGGTATTTTGAATGAATAACTCGGCATTCATCTGGAGTTGGTGGTCGGGGTTTTCTTTTTTTAATGGTTCTACGCCTCGTCGACATCGAGGCCTTTAGAGGCGGGGGAAAAGGACAGTGGACGAGGAACGGGGTGGAATTCGGCCATGGCAAATGAAGAAATCATCCCATCATTCGCCTGGAGTGATTTGGGGAAACCATGGAAAACTCAAATCTGGATGCCCGGACGGGGATTCGAGCCCACACCCTCCCAAATGCTAGGCCAGATCTTTACCGATCACGAGGTGTGATAGGACTGGTGCAAGGATCGGGATGGAATTCAGGCATGGTCTTTTGGAGGAACCAACCCAACATTCACCTGAAGTACGGAGTAATGGCTCGTTTGGTCATTATGACCAGGGTTTTTTATTGCCTGCGCATACCGCCTCTATCCTAGCCTACTTGAACTTAACAGGGTGTAGAGAACCTACAGTTTAAACTTGAAACCGAACAACGGAAGTGTTAAGGCGTAACTACATGACGACCCAAGTTGTGAAAGATGTGAAGGTCAGGTTGCTGCGGACGCAAGCCACCCATGAAAATATCACCCTACGAGAAGCGCGGACGAGGACAAGTAAACAGTATAACCTGAAAAACTGAAGCATTCCACTACGACCCGACAAAACAATATAACAAAAACAACCACTTCGTAATCAGAAAAATGGATAACATCTAACAATTTTGCAACGCGAAAAAATTCAGTGGAGAAACACCAGGATTCTGTTGCATGAATGGAAAAATTCGATCACCACCACTGGAAGCACCTCCACAGGAAGTTCTACATTACATGACCGGGGAAACTCCAGAATCGAAACACATAGTATTAATCCTCAGAATAGCTCTGATCTTTACTGAAAAGACTGCAATTTCCAATCAAATTAGCCTATAGTTTTACAATTAACACAGCGCAAAGACAAACTTTAAAACATTGTGGCATCAACCCCAAAGACTCCTGCTTCTCTCGCGGTCTATACTATCGAGTAGAAAATTATAAAAATTTGTACATATATACCCCGGATAACAAAATGAAAAATGGTGTTCGGAAACAAGTATTCGAAAAGTTAGAAAATGTTTTCAATAAAAAAAAAATTACCTCTTACATTTTAATGTTTATCATTTTATTACAATTACTACACTATCTCACATCAACTCTCTGAGTGAAGCCGGGTACCTCAGCTAGTAATAAATAAAGAACATTAGTGATAGGCAAGACCAGGCCAACCAACAAAATCGGCTGTTGTAGAACACATTTTGCAAGGTATTGTGGAAGAAAAGAAAGGTATTGGAAAAACCAGAAGGTTATTTTCCGTTGATAGTTCAGGAAGTGGTATCTCGTAATTTAGACTATAACACAATGATAACTTGTGTGTTTTTTTTTATTTTTAATGTCTCTTAACAGCGATGTCTTTATAGACGGGAAATGATGGGGGGGCAAGGAATGGGAAGGAATTCAGCCACGGCCTTTTGAAGGAAGCATCCAGGCGTTTTCATGGAGTGACTTGGGAAACCATGGAAAACCCAAATCTGGATACCCGGGCGGGCCAGAACGCTAACCGTTACACCACCAACCTCGGTGGTGACATTTATATCAGTTCAAATCTAATATCTTATTTAGTAGCAAGACAGAAGCAATTATGAATAAGCATGAAAACGCCAATGTCTCAGATGGTGGGTGTAAAAATGGAGGTAGTTAGAGATATCGTTAATTTGTTGTGATCTAAAAATACTGAAGCGCATAAATGGGCGGTCAATATACCGGGTGTTCCGGTTGCAGCTGTCATAGTGGGAGACATGAGTCACACAGTCGCTTATTGTTATCCTGCGATAATTCGGGTGTGGCGCAGCTGTGCTCATTCAATTACGAACCCGCATCATGCAGCTGCGAGGGGAGCGATAATTGATGGCTTCCGGGTGTGGTGCAGCTGTGCTCATTCAATTACGAACCCGCATCGTGCAGCTGCGAGGGGAGCGATAATTGATGGCTTCCGGGTGTGTGCATTCAATTACGGACCCGCATCCT
>CM061920.1:295147129-295257323 GCA_031002005.1 Vandiemenella viatica | reverse complement strand
CATAGTAGTAGTTATTAGCGATTCAAATCTGGGGATATTTTGTAACATAAGAAAGTTTGACCCACTATCACTATACTTAATGAACGAATAGATGTTCCACATCAAAAACAACAATTTGTTGATAAATGTTTTGAGAGATCATTAGGGATCAAAACTTGAGCAGTATAAGCTATCAGCTCAGTTCCAGAAATGTTGAGAGTAATTCTTTGATCGTGGAATGTGTATGGTGTAATACCGTTTTAGGTTCACTTGCAGTACCGTACTGACCTAGATTACAGATTGGTGATAATGCTGCGTGCGGTAGCAAGTAGTCTCCCCTCTTAGCATGCAGCCCGCAGTGCCGGCAATTGTGCCGTCGCAATGGGATTAGGGTCAAACGAGGCTTCACTAATTCGGGCCGAAGTGCGCGCCTTGTGTGTTTGCTTAGCATCTGCTCGCGGTGCTAACGATCTACCTGCGTGCATATTCGCACACAACCGTGGGAAGAGACCGCGGCCGCTGATAAATTGTTCTTAGCTGTGACAGCGGGTGGAAGATCTCCCATTGTCCGCGAAGAAAGCCAATACTCTTCTCTGGACGCCTTGCATATTCCCGCTTGCATAAATCTTGGGGAACTGTGGGCAGGGGGGGTAAAAGGGTTGGCCCCGGGAGCAATCTGCATTATAAGATCGGCGCTCGCCCTTCTTCCGCTAATGGGTTTCGGTGTATGGGGTCGGAGATTTATTGGGCACGTATCGACGGAAGGCATTCAGATGCGCCATCACCTGTTCGATACGCCGCTGCTGCTGCGAATGCGTTGGCCTCAGTGGCAACGCAGGAGACGCGTCCGTTGGAAAACACTGCAGTCGTTCTTGTTGGATGAACTGTTTACTAGCGCATGTTTACAAACTCTACTGTTAAAATGAAGTTCTTGTCGAATGGCCATCTTTTAGCAAACGTTTTTCAAAACACACGGATTTAAGTCACTTAGGGGGAAAGCAGGAATTATTGGTATCAAATTCAGTAGTTGGAAGAGGCACAAAGGAGAGCAGCTAGATTTCTTTATGGAAATCATCGCAGACTGGTAAAGGAGATGGGTTGGCAGTCATTGGAAGACGAAAGGAGGGCGAAGAGAGTGTTTGGATTGTTCAAGTATTAAAATTGCAATAATGCATGGATGGATATTAGTAGAAGGATTGATTAGGAATTGTACATGGAAGGGAAGAGAAGACCATAGACAGAAGCTGCCATTTGAATCAGGCGAAAGGCTGTGGAAAATTTTTCAGTTGTAGGTAATGGAGTCAGGGACTGGAATAAACTACCAGGGAAAATAAGGGACACTTTAACAAAAACACTAAAGGAGTTTAAATTTGTAATCCGTAAAGGGCAGACGTATTTAGAATGGTAAAAATCATGACAAGGGAAGGTGAGGGAGTACGGATATTGCCACCGGAGCGTGTGTACTCTACCGCAATTTAAATTAAATTTAGTTATTGTATGCTATGAGATATATTTTCCTGCAGCGTTGTTCCTCAATCTGACCTGATCTTGACAAATGGTAGGTTCGAGTAGCTTATCTCATTTGGACTAAAAGAGCGGTCTGGTAGCTCAGTGTTTAAGGCCTCTAATTGGAGATTGGAAGATCACTGTTCGAATCGCTGTCTCAGCGGGGATTTTCAGAGGCTCTTAACCCGACCTTCACCTCTGGCACAGCTTACTGCGTAATGTGAAGTTCGCCAGAACGCTTCCGTGGTTCGGATTCGCCGTTAAGCTGTAGGTCCCCTGTATGATTGCTGGGTTAGTTTAAGGCGGCTATGATGGGTGGTATGCGCGCGGTCAATAAAAACCCTGTCACCACATGAAATTACTTTTATACTTGGGGGGGGGGGGTGTCCGGCAAAATCTCACGAAACCTCACCAAGGGGGAGGAGGTGGAGGTCAACAGAAATCTCACGTGAGGTTTTGAAATTCTTGTAGGATGGTACAGCTAAAAAAAAAAAATGGCCAGCAAATGAAGCGATAGTAGATTTTAGGGGGTTAATTTGATCCAAAAACAGACCTTACCTTGGGAGTATGAGACGTAAAAAAAAGGAGAATGGTCTTAAAAAGTTTGCGAGTTCGATTAGTAGGGGGTGGGGGGAGGTCTCCATCAAAATCTCACGTCATTTTAGAAGGAGGGGGGGGGGTCCGACCAAATCTCACGAAGACCCACCAGAAAAGTGGGGGGGTCCGGAATTCCGGAAAAACACCTCACGTCATTAATGGACGCCCCCTTTGTGGAAGAAATCTGGATTTACTCATTTCTTACTTCGCTAAATGAGAGATCCGTGAGTTAGATATAGTTTCAGGTGTAAGGTGACGGAGAATATCTGTCAGCAGGACCTTAAACTGTCACTTGGCTCTGACTAACTGATTGGTATTCAAAGTCTAAACCAAAATCGTCGTATCGCATTGTTCGCCAGCAGATTCGAAGAATCGTTCGGCCGCCAGGTGACAGGGTCTTCGATTCGCCGCGCAGTGCACCCCCTCCAGCTTTACGTGGAATCTGAAGCAAGGAAGCGTTCTGACGTACTTCACATTACACAGCAAGGTTCGGTTAAGGACACTTGAAAAATCCCATCCCAGCCGCGAGCGGGATTCGATCAGGGACCTCCAGCCAGCCACCAGGCAGCTCTGCAATCCAATTGAAAATGTGGGGTCAATTTCGTTTCTAGATTACGAGGCGATCATGTTACACGCATTTTGTATAACAGCTGGTATAGTTGAAAGCACGTCGGTACACTGTAAAGCGATGGAATGAAACGGATGACGGTGTCAACGCACCGAGGAAGGCGTTTCGTGGTGCCTGCCAGAACGGTAGTTGCGGTACTCAGGGGGCAGCCTTGTGGGGTGTTTGGGACGGCGCTGCAGGTAGCTGGGCCGCCTGTTTGTTTTCTTTAGCTTCCTTTGAGCGTACACACCCTTTGGAGTGGCGTCCGCCCTGGGCCATTAGGGACCCCGCAACTGACGTCAGATTTATATCGCTCGACGCAACCCTTTCCATGCAGATTCGGTTCCCAGGCGAAACTCTACCTGCGCATACATATTTCACGTGTGCAAATATCTCGGCACGGTGCCTTTTAGTCTGTCCCAACGGAAGCGCGGTGCATGAGAAAGAATACGGTTTACTGACTAAATCATTCTGCTGCTCCCGCTTAACAGCTTTCCGTGCCGTTTGCTTACACACAGGAGAACCGCGAATATAGTTTCTGCTTTTATCCAGTTTCAGAATAGCACACGAAACTTTTATTCTCGTGTATGATTCGGTAGTCTCAAACAATACCAATACTGAATGTGAATAACTTGGTCACCTTCCCCTTCAGCACCTCAATAACATATATTATAATGTCAGTCATATGATTGATAATATTAATATCTTAGTGTAGAAAGAAATGCAATGATTAAATTTAAGTATCGTTAATACAGCAAGTGTTTGACACTAGATAATTGCTTCTATTACCAGACCATACTTGATTGATCGTTGCAAAGGCAGAACAGCAAAATTTAATAAGCTAACTGATGTTAAATCTGTTATCAAGTAAGAATTGTGGTGTTAAGTGTGCTGTATCTGAAGGGAATTGCCATAAACCAAATATTCAAATACAATAAAACTATCATAGGTATGAGCTCATGAGAATAGACATATGTTGATCCAACTAAACATCTGATATCTCATTTGGGCGGGTTTCATGCTAAGCTTCATAAATATTAAGGTAACTGAATATCAGTTTACACGCTTGAGTCCTGGGGATAATGTTAAATGATGAGTAAAAGACTTCTTATTAGTTTTCTTTCGCTGAGTTAGAAAAATTCCTGACAATAGTTCCGTTGTTATCTACCATTGAGCTAAGATACAGGAATTTCTTAAGATATTTTTCAGGTATTCAGTCATAACTCAAGTCTGAGAGAAGCGATACTGATAAAAGCACATGTGAGATGAAAATCCAGTTGCTTTTTTTTGATTGTAATTATGGTAGTTACTGAGCCACGTGATATTGGCCGTTAAACTTCGGATCTTCCTGTATACGCGGAAAGTGATGTTATTATAGAGCGAGTTACAAAGTTTCAATTTGCAACCAATTCCCTCTTGTGGATGAACCTGGAGTTTAATGTAGAATACATAGAAAAGAGTGTCTTAGCGTCCTTCAGAAACACACAGCCAACCTTTGAGAGAGATGGAAGTCGGGTTAAGCGTTTTTGAAAATTTCTCATAAATAAGCAATCTTCTGTTTTCAAAGAAGCCACATAAGCTCTGAGCGAAAAGATATATACTTATTGTAACGATCATACGTCGCGTTGTAAAATGTTAAAAAATATGTATTTTATGTATGATAAATGCAAAGTGGTGATATAAAATATTAATAAGATGTTTTTGAAGAATTTCTGACAGTTAAGGAGGAAATATGAAGGCTGGTCATGGAAATTACAAGATAAGAATGGAAGAATAATGGTAACAATGGAATGCATTGAGGAGAAATTGGAAATGGCACCGGTAGGGAGATACAGGAGTATGAAAGTATACTGAATTAAAAAGTATGTATGACTGCGGCCAAAGAGAACATTATTGATATTGAAGTCGTGTTATGCTAATTATTCATAGTGTGAAAAGTGACTTGTAGAGCGAAGTAATATATAAATTGTTGATTTCATTTAAAGGAAGAAATCACAAAAGAAATTCAGGTATAAAGGTTTATTTCGGATGGTAAGAAAAAAGATAATGAATTAGAACCGGAATGGCGAGCGTTGAAATCCGTCTTAGCAAAAAGTGATGGCAAGATACCTATTTCCTTTCTGGTGGAAAGCCTTAAGGAGCACGACAAGGTAAAAGACAATATTGTAAAATTATTTATAATCATAGGTAAACGTTCAGAGATAGGATTAATGGAAATAAGTGAGGTAAAAAGTATTAATGTACGTAAAAGATTTCTATATACCGGGAATACACCGAAAGGGTAGGTTATATTACGATCAGATTTACTTTTTTGACAGTATAGTAATTGTTTATTTGTTATTAGTAGGCGTGTGCTAGTCGCACTGTCATTAACAGGTTCCAGCGGAAACGTGGAGTTCAAAAAAAGTTTTAGATAAATGATCGCAGTAATGTGTTAAGAGCAGCAACAGAAAAGATGACAGGGCTGCGAGGCTTCGCATATGCCCCTCCTTTTTTCTGATTCCGTATATGCGTGCAGGCTAGTTTGCAAATGACCAGCGTGAAGCCCGACTTCCGGACGGACACGTGCGATTAGAGACTTGGTGCGTTCAGATTGTACTGGCGATAGCGCGCCGGAAATTGTGGTGTACACTTGCAGTCGACAACAGGTGGCCGCGGCGCACCTGCAAACGGTCATCAGCTTTCTCCGCCAGCGGCTACGGCAGCGGGCACCTGGAGGACTACTCGACTCCTCTACACCACTCCAGCGGCGGTATCGCAGGCCAGCATCGTTTCAACACTAACAATTACTACCAGATCAGTAAAACCTGACTGCGAGGCTGGCTGACCCCAATTTCAAATTACGTCCTATGTTTCTGTTACTCTTAAGGCGGCTTTTCACTCCTGTTGCAGCTGATTTCCGTATTCTGCTTTAAGAACATCATTTTCATTTGAAGAAAATGGAGGTAACAGGATGGTGATTAACGAAAGAGTATTAGGAGTCTGGTACGGAGTAGGGATGTGCCGTAAAAGAGTAAGGAAACAATCTATAAACCTACTTTGTCCCAATTTTGGCATGTGGATTTGAATCTTGGGTGATAAAGGAGAGTAACTAAGGAGACTACAAGATATGGAAATGAAATTTCAGAGGAGCAGAGAAGGAGTAACTAGAAGAGACAGAATGAGAAAAGCAGGGCTATGGCAAAGGATATATTTAATAGTATTAGAGGCCTGGTATGGAGTAGGGATGTGCCACAAAAGAGTAAAGAAACAATCTATAAAACCTACTTTGTGCCAATTTTTACTTTTGGATCGAAAACTTGGGTGATGAAGGAGAGGAATTAAAGGAGATTACAAACAATGAAAATGTAGTTTAAAAGCTGTAGAGTAAGTAGAAGGGACAGAATGAAGAATGAGAAAAAATATGGAGATGATCAAGGAGGAACCGTTACAACAAAGAATAGATAAATCAAGATTACAGTGATATTGTCATGTGAAGAGAATGGGGGATTCAAACGTACCAAAGAAGATGTTGGACATGTAGCTGAAAGGGAAGAAGCCCAGAGAAAGACCGAGGGACAGATGGATGAAAGTTGTTAAGAAGTGTATTGAAGACAGAGGAGGAAATTGACTGACAGTAGAAGAAGAAAAATGGTAGAGGGATAGGAAGCGTTAGGCAGCCTTCTATTGCATGCGGAGATGGCTAGAAGCTGGTCAAGATGATGATGATGATGATGATTTGCACACACACGTTTCTTCGTTCCGTATTTAAATGATAAACGCTAAAAATAGTGTAATGTAGTTGTAAGTTGAAAAAACGAATTTTTTGTTTGTAGTTACTTTGCCTGTATTTACATTATTATTATTATTCTCGAATCATACACATCAAATACACAGTTAAAAACTTTGCACAAATTAACAGCTTTAAACACATTTCGCTCAGTATTTCGCAACCTCAAGTGCATTCGTTGTTCCTCGAAACAGATCATCTTTGTTGCATGATGATGGGCACACAGGGCACTCGAGCATATGGTTTATCATTTGGTCCTTACCACATTCACACTTAATATTGGTAGTATCAGTGTAACCTCCTTTCGCTAGATTTTCCTTGGACCTTCCCACTCCTGTTCGCAATCGATTTAAGGACCACCAGACGTTCCAGTCCTCTGCGTGACCAGGTGACAAGCGCTCTGCAACTGTCAGTGGTCCCGAGATGTTAGGGACCTTCATTTTCCACAATTATACTTTTGCCTTTTCAGGGGATCCAATTAGTTTCCGCAATGTTCTCAGGAAGCTTTTTCTGGACTTGAGTCTCTGGGCTGGTGATGTATGGTCGTGTAGTGAATGAGCGCTTTTCAGTTCTACTTTGGTCCTCTCCTTGTTGGCAGCCACTTCTCTCCGGAAACTGGGTGGAGCAATCCCCGAAAGCTGGTGAAGCCTGTCAACTGGGGTAGGTTTTAGGCAGCCAGTCACTAGTCTACAGGTGTTATTGAGGGCTACATCCACCAGTTTCGTGTGAGATGATGTATGCCATACTGGACATGCATATTCTGCAACAGAGGGCCATTGCTGATGTAAGTATAGTTTATGGTTGACTGCCCCACTGTGATCCAACTAGTTTGCATAGTAAGTTGTTTCTTGTAGAGATCTTCATTTTGCAATTCATGTATTACTTTATTGAATGTGCTCTCAGAGTGAATATTTGATTGGAAGTGAACAATAGCATCAGCAGCTCTAGAGGCAAAGAGTTATTTCGGAACTGTGGAGTGAAGACTGCTACTTAATCCGAAAATCTGTGAGGCAGTGACTATCGTGCCTCGTAAATCGTGTGTACTACCATATGTGAGAAATGGTTATTAGAGTACGGAACACTAATTGCGTGAGAGTCGCCTAGCACTTGCCCGTTTCTTTCACTGTTTGAGGAACTATGTTGAGCACTTCAGTAAATAAATTCTTACAGTCCTCGACATCTTACAAATGAAACCTCGCACATTCTTATGACTGAATCTAAGTGCTAATTATAGCCACTTTCCTCTCTACCTTCTACTTAAAAGGTAAGAGCATACTATTTCCGGTATCGAACCTTAAGAGCTTACGTAGCTACCTCACGAAGAGATGTAAGTGGGGGTGATTTCCGTTGTCTTTCTTAGAGTCAAAATGTTCTTACGTGTAACTGCATATATGGGTTCAGTTTTATAACGTATGATAAAAGCCTGAATGATATGTGGAACTTCAACGAAAACAGTAATGAGAACAATCAATTAATTATACGGTAACGCTCTGACCTCGCATTCGGGGGGACGCTGATTTGTATCCCCGTCCGGGCATCCAGATTTGGGTTTCCACTGGTTTCCCGAAATCATTCCATGCGAATGGCGGGATACTTCCTTCAAAATGCCATGGCCGAATTCCTTCCCGTTCCTTGTCCCTAGTCCTTTCATGCCTCAGACCGAGCGTGGTGGGTGAACGGTTAATGTTCTGGCCTCGCATTCGGGAGGACGCCAGTTCGAATCCCCGTCCGGGTATCCAGAATTGGGTTCTCCATGGTTTCCCAAATCACTCCAGGTGAATGCCGGGATGCTTCCTTTAAAAATGCCATTTCCGAATTTCTTCCTGTTCCTTGTCCCCAGTCCCTTCCCGCCTCTAATGACCTTAGCCGTCGACGAGTTGTAAAGCCATAAGTAAAAAAAAAAAAAAAAAAATTCATGCCTCTAACGATGTCGATGTCCACGAGGCGTAAAAGCCGTAAGCAAAAAAAAAAGTCAATCATACTAATTCTAAGTCAATAAACCTGGCAAGATGTTAATAATGAAAACAATTGGAGGAATATTTAAAGGCAACAAGTGCCAATGGATAGCTTACAGGACTTGCTCATGATATTGAAGGAAGGATTAAATAGTAAGTGTGTAAAATGAAAAACATCTAGACGGTATAACTAAGGACACAAGCCATTTATGCAAATTTTGGGTTTCCATGGATTCCTCAAATCACTGCAGGCGAATTACAGGATGGTTCTGTCAGAAGACTATGGCCGAATCCTTTCCGTTCCTTGGCCCTAATCCTTTCCCGCCTCTAATTACCTGGACGTCGAGGAGGCATAAAACTATAAGCAAAAAAAAAAAAAAAAATCCGTTTCGTATTTGGGAATACATTGGTTCGAATCCACTTTCTGGCATCCAGATTTCGGTTTTCCAGGGTTTCCCGAAATAACTCCAGGTGAAGGCCTGGATGGTACCTTCAAAAGGCCATGGCCGAATTCCTACACGTTCCTTGCCCCAATCCTTTTCCACCTCTACTGACCTCAAAGTCGTCGAGACGTAAAGCTGTATATATATATATATATATATATATATAAAAACTTTGAATGGTGACCAAGGTCTTGTTGGTGTAATGGAGATAATTACTTCTCATGGCCGCTTTCTGAGGAATTTAACTGGGATGGTTTTTCTCTTGCATTCTCCCGTGATGGAAGTGTGTACGTGTTTTGTGTAGGTGACTGTGATGTGTTCCATGCAGTTTATTATATCCGTTGTGTATGAATGATAGGTAAAGTAACGGAGATGGTGAAACCCCGTGCTGGCCCATTCAGCCCTTCTGTTCCAAAATACACCTATGAAGCCACGAGATTTAACGTCTCCATGTGACAGAATGGTCACCATTGACAGTGTCGTAAGCCCTCCCTCTATATGTACTGCAGAGAGGCTTGGAATTTAAGCCAGGACTTTGGTGCACAATCTCTTACCCTGCCGGCCATGTGCTGAGGATCGAAATTTTTTCACCACCAGGACTTGAACCTGGAAATCCTGTGTGAAGCGGTGGATTGCATCGCTGTGCTTGAACCATCTAACCCAATAGGGTCGGCTTTCAAGGCTACCCCGTTGAAAATGCTGTAATAGGACCCCCAAGTTCTAACGTAGGCCTGTATGTTTCTAGCCGGTTTTATCTTAAGTTCAAGTCTAGTTTCTTTAAACTCGATCATCATTAATAGTTTTCTGTCTCAGCCTGGGTCTGCTTCGAAGTAAAGCCTAATGATTTTTCCCGTTTCTTCCGATCACCTATTGTCACCGTCTGTCTTTACCCAATCTTCTTGTATGTTAAACCATCTACACTCTTTTCAGATATATAACCCTATGTACGCCAAAGGGACTCTCAACCTGCATCGCCGTTTAATTTATCTCTGTTGATCTTTTATCATCATCCTGACATGCCTACAGCAGGTGATAGGAAATTTTACTGACCGTGGTGGTGTAACGGTTAGCGTTCTGGCCTCCCATTCGGGAGGACGCCGGTTCGAATTCCCGTCCGGGCATCCAGATTTGGGTTTTCCATGGTTTCCCATATCACTCCAGGCAAATGCCGGGATGCTTCCTTCAAAAGGCCATGGCCGAATTCCTTCCCATTCCTTACGCCCCATCCTTTCCCGTCTCTAAAGAGCTCGGTGTTAAGAGACGTTAAGCAGTTTAAAAAAAATGAATTTTTGGAATGACGTGTCTCAGTTTTATCCTTGTCTTTATAAATTCTTTCCCTGAACATATCTTCCAGTCTCTCTAGTTTTTATGCTTCTAATGTAGTCTGTTCTTTGTCCTGTAGTAAGTAAAATCTGACGTTTTCATTCGTATTTCAATAACAATATTGCCGTATTATTAAAATCCCCTACATGTATCACTTTAATCTTCAATTAGTCAGTGTTTCTTCGACTTCTATCTTCCTACCTTCTTTCTATATGTCCATTCCATCTGAGCCTTGATGCCTGTAGTCTCCCCAGGCTTCATTTCAATATTTATTAAATTTTGTTTGGTAACGTATTTTGCAGAGACCAAGGGGAAGACCACCAGATCTTTGGAACAAGAGCATAGGCAGCGTTGTTGGCAGAGGATCAACCAAGATCGTTCGACTTGGAGAAGACTACTCAAGTTCTACCTGAAATCATAACTCTAAGAGGCCACATGGTTAAATGACTGAATTGGCTGCTGCTGATGATGTACTTCAGCATAACTTATTGAGCCACGACAAAGTGGGAGCGAGTGTGAAGGTCCATTGGCGCGGTGCGGAGTGGTGATGGTCAGCGGCGAGTGGTCAGCTGGCCCAGTGGGCGCGCGGCCAGCATCGATCGGCGTGCCCCGGTCTGTCCGGGCGCGTGCGCGCCGCCAAATTAACCGCCGGCCGCTAACGAGCTGAGCTGAGCTGAGCTGGCCAGTGCAGTCGCTGGCACCCGGCGGGACCGACACTGTGCGCCGACCGGCCGGGCGGAGCGCGCCCGCCAACAATGCGCAGTGACCTGACCGTGCATTGCTCCAGTGTCGCAGTTCCTCATTTCGACTCAATAATTATCTGTGCTAGTTGAGTTACCTGATCCCTGCACCTTAGTACGTGACACACCTCTACTTCGTCCTGTTGTAGCCCGACTTCTGGCCATTTTTGCTCCGTCAATAGGCATCAGTGCTGCCGCTGAAGGCGAAGACGTTGCGGCGACTTCGTGTACTACGTTTATGAAGTTTCCTTTTTCTTTGGGTGCGCTGCTTTTTATCACTTATCTCTTACCTCCCTTCCGTAGTATGAGCACTGTCTGACGATTTGTTTTCACCAATGTTACCTAACGTAAAATCGATTTTGTGTAAATAACAACAGTCTAAATGAGTCAAGCGATTATAAATATGATACTACACACAAGCAGGCGCGTGTGTCGTACAGCTCACTTTCCTAACATTATTTTCAGTTCAAATTTACCCTGTCACAACTACGTTTTTTTTTAGTAATAAAATATTTTTCATGTTAAGGCCATAGAATGAAACCATCACTCACCACAGTACAAATTGTGACGTAGCGGTGCAGACAGTATACATCTTGACACAAAACAAAATGCTATTCGAGGTAATATATTTACGCCTTCCTTGAGTTGAAATAAGATTTGTGTGTTTTATCACCATCGTATCTTAACGGAGGATAAGTTATTGCCTCTTGCCGGACATGGCATTTTAGGGCTTGCACGCTGGCCTCACATTGCAAGAGTCACCAGTTCGAATCCATCCTCGGTCATGGGTGGTTTTAATTAAGTGCTTTGTTTATCTTGTGTTACCCTCCACTATAGTGTCCCGAATCACAAGAGCAAAACTCGATAGAATAGTTAATACAAAGAAACAAAATTGATCTGGCTAAATGGTCACAGAGACCAAAGGAAATTTTTAGTTTTCCTTTAAGTTATTGCCAATTTAATTACACTTAAATAGTTATGATAGTAAGCCTACGATTTTTCATCCTAATTAATTTTACTCCTGCAGCCAGAAATTTCCACCCTCATTTAAAAGATTAGCCAACATTTAAAGGATGATTTTTTAGTATTCAAAGAATACAGATCTCAGAAGACAAGCAGTTAAAAATATTCCTATGCGCAACAGTGAATGTGTGCGTTGTCAGAACTATCTTCAGATACATGTTGATTAATTATTATTCTGTTTCGTAACTCATTTACAAGTGATATTATCGTAAACAGTGATTACCTCAGCTAGTTTCACCCAGGTAGCTCTATTTCTTCATTGAACGAATGAAGAAAATATTTCGTCGCATCTGTGAGATACCTTCCCCTTCCTTTTACGTTGCATCTTGATATGTACGTAATTTTCGTTACATTTCTCTGTGGGTATGAAATTTTCAGTAATTTTACTTCTTTCAATATGAAGAGAAACCTCATGCTTTTGAAAGGCCTATATTTATTGTTTTCCAGATTTTATTGTTTACAAACATCAGTTACATTTCTTAAAACAATTCTTAATGAATCACAGCTTCTAATATCTTCAATGATACTGTGCAAATTTTACGATTTATTTCAGTCTGAATACGTTTAGAGGATTTGGAGACGTCAATTACTTGTAATGCACCTACACGTATTTGTCACTTCCTTATCTACTCACTGACAGAGTTTTCATTCGTCCTTCCATAACATGGTCCCTAATTGTGAGTGGTGCCGTGATTGATATGTGTAATAAATAGCATCTGTTTCTCGATCGGGGTATAGTCGTTTGTTTCATTCTGAACTTCCGTTGGTATGCATACAATTGGTACCTGGTGTCAGAATATTGTTCTGTGTGATATAATGTTAATTTCTTTCGCATAAGTGCGAAAAATAGTTTTACGTATTCCCTATACGGTAACTGTTTTGTCAAATAACAGAGCACGGTATTAAACTCTAATGGAACTCTTTACACAGTTTTTACAGCTGCTTCAGAAAATGATCTGGCTACAGAGTCAAATTTTAATTAATATCTCTGTTCATTGTTGTAATTATAAATGGTAACACATTTCGGTGTACCGAATGATGTTCTTAGTCTGCACTAACGCTATTGAAACTGAAAAATTACTTCAGACTATGTTGTAATGAGTATTTTAAGCACAAGCAACAGGCAGAAAAAATCGTTGGGACTTTTATCGTCGTTTCTGATGAAAATAAATCCGCGAACTATTGCTAATAATGGTGTTTTTAGTTTAATATAGTCTCTTCAGCCTGTTTTTTTGAGTCCGTTTGTCGAAATTAAAAGAAAAGTATACTGTATGCATTTTTTTTTTCAGTTGTAACATTATGAAAATTAACATATTTTTGTACCTGTCATTGGTGAATTCACTCCCCTTGTACGTCCACAGATCTCCAAAATAAATAAACTTCCTTATTATAGGCGCGGACTCGTTTTGGCACTGGTAGATCAACTGAAATAAGAATAATGAGATTAATTTTAATCCAATTCGCTCTGACACTAATCCATATTTCTTGTGCGGGATGCGAGCTTCATTTACTTGCACTGCCTCGTTTGTCTTATCGTATTACATGATAATCCACATTTTAATTCTTTTAAGTCTGTAATAGTCGACTCCGGCTTTAAAGCTCACTTATGTAACTGTTCAATTTTTCAGAAGCAGAAGAAGACTGAAGTAAAGGAGACCTATAAGAAATTGCCAGTCACTGTATGGATAGAGTATATTCATTTTCCTGCCATTTGGTTTAACCATCGTTATCTTTAAACTGTCAGTGTTGCATTTTGAAGGATCCATTCAAACCTTTAACTGAAGTGATTTTTGAAACCAGGAATTGAACCCACGTTCTCCCGAATGTCAAACACGAGTGTTACCGCTCATCCACTTGGTTCGTCTTTTCTGCTGTTAGAATGTTCAGGATGTGTTCTTTCCCATCTTACTCATTCTTTAATATCTTATAGATCATTTTCCTTCTTTCCTGACGGCAGGTTGTTCTTTATCTATGGAATGATTCTCATGATGGAGGGACATTCGAATATATCTTAATTGATTCCTCCGGTAAGATTGTATGGATTAGTGTTTGCTTCCATTGCACCTAGCTGTGGCAACGGTGGTGAACTATCTTAACGCTTTCAAATGTCTAATTACGAAGCCAGGCCTTATAACTGACACCTCAGAGAGCGGAGATATCACGATGTGTATGTGCAAATATTATTGTCCAGTCATCTAATTGGGAGAGCATTTGCTTTGGCTTGACATTTTCTTTTCCTGTAATGCGACTAAATAAGTTCACCTCCAAGTTAAATAACCACTCAAGACAGAAATCGGAAGTAACACGACAATTTCAGATCACGATACTGCTGCGAGAACGTGGTTTAGCCATTGCGCTAGAGATTTGGTAATAGTAATGCTCTAGTAATTTTTTTGCGTTTATTCAAGAGGGGTACAAAATCATAGAGTGCAAGAGTATTTGCTGACATATATATTAGTTTTAGGTGCTGAAACTGAATATTTTCAGTAAATATTCTTTACGTGTATTGTTGCTGCTCAGTAAAGTACTATTAAATTTTTCAGAAAACTGTCTTCACTTAAAATCGATGGTAACATAATCAAGAATGCAATTATGGCCTATGATCTGTAAAAAGAAGTGGTAAGATTAAACAGTTGTTTCCCATCAATATCTTCACACGATTATATATTTCTTTAAATAATTTTATTTCTGTATAACAGGAGTGAGAATTAGAATATTTTTAATTTAATAATAATTCGTTTTATAAAAGTCGGAGATAATGATGAGGAACCTAAAGGACATAGCTTAAGTCTTTTTATGAGTAACAATTCAAATGTTATAGTGGAGTGATTGCGGAAAATCGCTGCAAACCATATTGGATGGCCTGAGCTGAAATCGAAATCGGATCCTGCAGAAACAAGGCCGGATGGTTAGCACTCATCTATCAGGCTAATTTAAGGACATTTTGCCGTTGATTTCGAATAATCATCCGTTCTACGTTTTTGCTTCATTATCTCAACTTCAAACGTATCTGTCAAATTTACTATGTTTCTGGTTGCTAATCTTGTAGTAAACACTAAATTCTAAGCGAAAAGTAAGTCAGACTGTCTTTCAGGAATGTACGAGTAACATAGTCATTAGGAATCCATCTCCTAGTTTAACCATTGAATAACATCTAATTAATATGTATTTAAAGCCATCTGCAGTGAAGGTCCTATCGCCTTTATTCATTTCCTAAAGCTGATAAGATGAATGCGTGTCGCGATGATGTAATCGTGCGGTGCTACTGGAGCTTGCTTTAATGGATTCAAGAAGCCGCCCGGCCCCTTGCCATGCTCCTTTGTAAGCCGTCGGTTCTTTGTCCCAGTCATTTATCGAGGGGGAAGTCAGCTGGGACTTAACACACTCATTTAGTCCCAATGACCTAGTGATTAACGCCACAAATTTGAGGTCAGAACACCGAATCTTCATTCTCCGTGGAGGTGGAATACCTGCTTTCCTGTGTTGCTTACCTGTAGTTGTCTTATGATATGGTTACATAACAGAAGATGTCTATGTTTCCTATGTACTTGCTGAAGTAACAGTTATATCGCCATGTTATTACTACAAAACTATCCTGATCTTAGCGGCTATCTACACTATGGATATCTCTACATTTTTTTATGACCTTACGCCTCGTCGACACCGAGGTCATTAGATTCAGGAGTCATTAGAGATAAGACAGGGAAGGAATTCATTCATTGTCTTTCGAAGGAACCTGGCATTCATCTGGAGTTATTTCGAGTAATCATGGGAGACCGAAATTTGAATAGCTTTCCGAATACCAGACACAAGCGTGTCCACTCCCCCACCGGGTTCGTGTATTTTTTTAAATTATTTTATTATTATTATTATTTCATGGTCTTCAACTTTTGTCAGTTGGCCAGCAGCATGATATATAATTTCGTATCAAACATATCACAAACTTTTTAGTACACTATCATTCCTAATTTAAAATAAAATCTCATTATACATCCTTCTTTGAAAGAAAATAAAACCTATTTAACGTTAAACACCTTTCATACGTTTCTAATAATTTCCACACACTTAAAGTATATTATCAGTCCATCATTAAATAAGTTTACCATTTACTTACATAATAATTCTGTATCGAGTTAAATATGATTGGCAAAGGAAGTAGAGAAAAATATTAGCAAATTAAATTCTTCTTCTTCCTAAAATTCATCCCGCATTAAAGGGTTTGCTTTACTAAACTTCTTCTTCCATTTAATCCGATCTTTTCGAAAATTAAAGTATTTCATTCTAAATATCTTCTTTTTACATTTTATAATGTATTAAGAAATTTATCTTCATTATCGTAGGAGTTAAATTGGACTCAGTGTTTTGTTTATTAACTTTACAGTTTTTCTTCAGAGTAGAAACGTTTATTTACTTATCGGCTAAATTGTAACAGAAGGTCTTTTTAATACGGTTTTGTTCCACTATTCACTAGTAAACCAATTATGGTTCTAGACATTCGCCTGAACACTTTGTGGCTTCAGTCTCATCATTAATTTTGGCTCTTTGCTGCGTTTACATTTCTTTCATCACGTACTTGTATGGTAGCAGCTGATTTCATACACGTCAGTGTTCCGTTAAGTCAAACAACAATCAAGTGTAATACTGATTTTGTGACAGGGATGATTCTACTGAGCTGAATATGTGCTAAGACTTACTGATTTCTACTTCGCATACTTACTTTGTAGTTCTCTCATAGGCATGTCATTTCTCTCAGTCTGTGGTTATGAAAATTGCTAAACAGGTATAATTTCGTGTGGTCCTTATGACCTGGTGAAAGTGTTTATTACCAGCTGTTCAATCAGTCTCCAATGCAGTCTTCTATGCTATCCCGGTAATCTTACGGATCCTACAGTTTAACGTGCAATCCGAGACACTGAGGAGTTCTGGCGTATTTCACATAAAGACTGCAAGCTTTGATAGAGGTAAAGGACGAGTTAAGAACCATTAAATATCTCAGTAGGGACCGGAATTCAAACATGAGATCAACAGTTAGAAGCGTTAAACACTGAGTCGTGAAACCATTCAGAAATAGTTAAAAAAATAAAAAACAGCTCATTCCACAACGCGAATTTTGACTCGAACACTTAGAAGGATTAGTATTAGAAATGTTAGTTCACTGCAAATCTTATTGCAAGCTTTCACTATCTTTTATTATGATGGTATACAGTTTCCACACTATTATCTTCGTTTCTCCATGAGAATATCAATGAACTGGAATAATAACAATGATTCAACATTGAAAATACTTATTTTAAAGAATGGTTTACATACAGCGTCCTTGAAGGGCAGGTAGTTAGAAAATAAACAGCTGCAGCCATCCATGAAGAGAGAAATGGATAACCGACCAAGATCTAGTCTAACCTAGTATAATTATGGTTTCGTAATCTAATGCACTTAGCAGATACGGTTGCAGTAGAACTGACGCAAGAATCAACGCTTCACCTTCACATTTTTTTTTCAGTTTAGGTAACGTTATCCACGCCTCTAGACCGCTATACCACGTTCCCGCTTCTTATGATAGTGTAATCCTTCAATTTTTAAACAAAATTTTATTCCTTTACCTATCCCATTGAATAGGGTGGAATGCAATCAGAATTAAAAACAATTCTAATAAAATTTTATTACGTAAAAGCAATAGCAAAATAAAAACTGTTTCTTACTTTACTTGCAGCTTATGGACAACAGAATATAAGATGTGAGAACTGAGTTATCAGTACATAAGATATAAGTATTTTTAGTACGATATGTTTAAATACAGAATGTGGTTGATATTGAAGACCAATTTTAAGATCTTAGGTAATTACGTTTCTGAGACAAACCTGATAACAAAAATAATCTAAAACTAGCAACTTTGATAACCGCTCTAGTCTGTATTTTCGAGTAGAAATTTTGAAAAGAATAGTCGAAGTCCCTTTCTCGAAAAGCTATAAACAGAAGTACCCCACCTGTTTGGATAGAATGTTTTACGTCATCCTTTAGTTGTATGGGACCTCATACAAAACAGTTTTACAAAATTAAAAAAAAAGGCATTCAGTTTTAAGTCAATGAGGCACATTAAATGTAAATTTGATGTTGTTTTGTGTAAGAGTTAGACACCTGTGACAGTTAGATAGCGTAGCAACAGCAACAGGGTTCCTAAAAATCGATTAAGCTTAACAGCTGTTAAAGGATATATTCTTCAGGAAGCCTTTAGATAATTCGATGTCAGTAACTGAAACATACGTAACAAGAAGCTCTGTTAGAAATTTCCATAACAACTTGTAGGTTGTCTCTAGCCTACGTTCCCTTATTAACGTCATTAATTCAGAGGGCCATGGATCATACAGAGTTAACGAGCAACAGATAAACAGATAAACAGTGGCATTGGATTCTCTCACTAGTGGATACTACGCCTTCAACTACAGCAAAATTTAAATCCAAGATCTGATCTTGAGTTAGTTACGCTAACGAGGTAGAAAACAAATCCATCTGTCAGACGTAATAACCAGATAATGTATCTCATTTCTCCTTGTGGTTGATTGTTAGTGGTATTAAAGGTTGCTTAATCCAGCGAGACTAATCAGGAAGCCGAGTGGCGAGTCTGTATATTTTTCCAATTAGGAGGAACTGCCATGTAAATGTTCGCTTAACTTACGACAGGTCACGGGGCCTTTCTTAGTAGTGGAATATACTCTCAGTCCTGAGGCTAACCTCAAGTAGACTTGAGCTGCGACACAAATGAAACATTTAACTCACTATACCCACCAGCGTGGTGGATTCACCACACTGGACTAGATGGGTACGGAAGGCCCCATTTCAAATCCAGTGGCGTAGCTAGGCTAAGAAGGCCCTCAGGCCAGAAGGGCGACGACTTTCTTTTTTTTTCCTTTTTTTAGCTCAGCCAAGTTGCTGGTAGGGGTTCCCTGAGCAGAGCTTGGGGGCTCCCTGAGCTGTATCAAGTCATCAGAAGATAGAGCTAAAAAATAAAAGGTCGTCCACTTGCCCTGAAGCTCCTCTAAGTAGCGCTTGGGGGCCCCCTGAGCGCAGGGGCCCCGATACACTGCACCGTCTAGCCCTATGGTAGCTACGCCCCTGTCCAAATCCCGGGTCGTCCTTATTATGGTTTTCAGGCAGTTTCCCGTAATCCCCTAGCCAAATTCTGGGATGGTTCTCAATCACACATTCACGGAATACACTTTAGACAAACAAAAATAGACATTCATTAACCAGAAGATAGGTTACAAGTTTCACAGTTGGCAACAATTCTTTGCTCCCACTACGATAGTGTTTATCGGAATAAGATTTTACCGATAACTCTGGGAGGTTTCTTCAAAAATAATTTTTTTTTTAGACTAGCCATCTTTTTTTTCTTCACACTTAGCCATAATCGATAAATGAGGTGTGTCATTTTAAATATTAAGATCTCCTCTTTGGTAACATCATTAGTTAAGAAAGTATTTAAAAAAAAAAATCAACTCTTAATTGGTAAAATTATGAACAATCAAGTCACGGGAATGCAATAGTTCAGAATTATGCTGCTATACGTCGCTCGTGTCAAAGAGAGGGATCGTATTATCGCTAGATAGCAGCACCAAATCAACTGAGGATGATTTCTAGTGCAAGGAGCTTTTCAGATTTTTTTTTTTAAATTTTTTTTTTTTATTAGAGAAACGTATTATCGTTTATAACTGTTTCTTAGGAAGTTATAAATGTTTTGCCGAGTACCTATATCAGTTGGCAAATAAACTGTTGCTACAAATGAGCTGATGCTTCTTTCATCCTACTATAGACCACAAACGTCGATATTCATCGTATATCATTTCCGAAATTTTCGCACACGTCAACATGTAAAAAATTCTAAAAATCAGATTTTGAAAATGCTATGGAAAGCGCCATTTAAAAACAGATTCATTAGTTGCGTCTAAGATCGTTGTGTTTATGCAGGTCCTATGTGTTCCGTTTTGATAGCGTCCTGAATGCGATGAAAGGACTGGGCGTCGCAGGTAGTCTGCAGGGCCATTGTGGTAGCAGCCCCTCATCCCTTCACGTACTACCACGACTCCGGAAGAGCGGCTGAATGTTGATCGCGAGCAGTATTTCACGGAAAGGTCCTGTCTATTGGGGAAAGAGGCAGTCCATCTTCCTTTCACGCCGTATGGAGATCTGCCTAGCCTCAAAAGACTCCCGGGGTTGTCTATTCCTCGACTGCAACCCTTTCCCACGACCAGCACTTTTACCTCTGCTGCTAGTTAGCATGCTATACTTTATTGCTTACTCAAGCTGTCGAACTGATCATCCTAAATGCCAGTATATTTTTCTGTGTCCGTTTGCTTTCTGAATTGATGTGAATCTGTGAGGGAAATCTCTTGTGCTGCAGTAAACAAAACAGCAACAAGCAAAATAGTTTATGACACTAGCAAACATTAAATTGTGAACGAAGCTTTTTTTTTATTCAAAAGTCATAAGCTCTTCTGGAAAAGGCGCAAGTAGATAAAATACTTATCGTATATGATACCTTTTAAATGCGTATCATTACTTACTGGATTACCAGTACGTCTTCTTTCTTGAATCAAATCCACTAACCTCACATATATCCGACTTGACAATCCGCAAGTACAGTAACTTCACGAGACTGACAAAATAAATAAACAAAATAAAAAAATTTACAGTGCATTCCAAACTACAATTTGTTTGACAGCTTCCCTTAAATCCACAGATATACTGGACTTGTACATTTTCTCTCCTATCTGGTACAGCACATTTTCCTTGCCCCCATGTTAAAGCTTGAGATGGATCAGTTTTCATAAGCGTGAACCAAAATAGTATCGTCCCAGTTTTTTTTTTCTATTTCAGATATCATTGTTCCATTAAATTGGGGAGAAGAACTTCATAACCAGATTATCGGAATTTACTGCAAATTATAGAGACAAACTATTTTAAAGACCAGAAAAAATAATTTTCTTTCATGTTCATAGAAATCTAATGATTTCATACTTTGATGAGTGAAAAAAATCGGAATGTTTCCTTTAAAAATGACAAAGGCCATTTCCTACTCATGATCATCATCATCAAGGGTTCTATGCTATTCAGCGGGTCCATGCTCAGTGACAGGCTTCCAAGCCTCCCTCTGTTCCGCCATTCTCTTAGTCTTTATATATTTCCCATTTATCATTATCATCAATCATTGTCTTCCTTCGCCGACCTCTTCTTTTTCCTCTGTTTACATCCCCTCCAGAGCAGTTTTAAGCAGCACTCATTCCTCAACACATGAACAATCCAGTTGCTTTTTCTGTCCCTTATTGTTTTTATGAGTGACCTTTGCTCTCTTACTAGTTCCAGCACTTCACCATTCCTTACTTTGCCTTTCCAACTTATTTTATCCATCTTCCTCCATATCCATATTTCGAAACCTCTTTATATGTTCTTTTCGTACCGTCCATGTTTCTACCCTATATAGTTCTACGCTCCATCCAAAAATTTAGCTAGTTTTTCCTCAGGTTTTTATCCAACCTTGCACATAATAAAAAAAATTCTATTGAAAGCTTCCTTTTTCCATTTCTGTTCTAGTTTTCACCTCTTTCTTGCAACTGATATCACTACTCACAATACCCCCGAGATATATGAACGACTCCTCTTGTTCAATTGTTTCTCCTTGTAGAAATATCATCATTTCTTTCTTACTCCTTCCCACCATCATACATTTAGTTTAGTCCTATTGATTCTCATTCCCAATTCCTTACACGCTTTGTCTAAGGCCTCTAACATTCTTCTGAGTATCTTGACACTTTCTGCCAACAAAACCATGTCATCAGAAAACCTTATACAGCTAATCCTACACCCACCCATGCATACACCTCCTTTACCTCTTAAACTTCTTTTTGCAATTTCCTCCAAACATACGTTAAATAATGTGGATGACAAACAACAGCCCTGTCTTACACATCTTCCAATTTTTCCCTCTTCTGTAAGATCATTCCCCACTCTCACTCTCACTCTTTTTTCGAATTATAATTTACTTATTAGCCTTCTTTCCTTCCAGTCAATGACTACCCATAGTAAATCATAAAACTATAGTCAGAGAAAGTCCCAAATAAGCTACGCCTTCATCAATGGGTTAAATTCAAAAGGAAAGTCACTGGTCTGCGTTCGTAAAGGAATTTTAACTCCTGGCAACATGTCTACAAAGCTGACAACCGTGCCAGTTCGGAACACAGTTGCTCGATTTTACCACATCTCCTGCTGCTACCTTGTTAGGCTAAGATGTCAGGGAGGGAGTGCGAGTGGAAATTCAATCTTCTCTTACACGCTGGGTGGACTGCCTTGACGAGGAAGCTTAGATCCATAAAGCCGTGCTGTTTATTACCACTTTCTTTGCGTACGACAGGTAAGCTGTGGGCTGTAAGACGGTGAAGACCAAACCAAGCCCGTTGGCCCTTCAGGTCCGGCTCGTGTATCGTGGGCAGCTGCCTCCTGGCTCGTTATGCACGGTCATCGTTCAAGACTGACCACTGGGCACCCAGTCTCGTCACAGTGGCTGTAATAGCTTCCTGCAGCTGTGTGGACACTTGTAAATTATCCGCAGCCCCTTCCTGGAAGAGGTGCCACACGCTCCTTTATCTACTCACACCTGTCTGTCTATTATATGCACGTTTGCCGTTAAAGTCCCGCCTGTCAGCTTTGTGTTTTATTAACTAGTAAAAGCGCGCCTGAAATGAAGAGCAGAAACTTTCTAAGAGGAGAAAAAGATGTCTTTTGTTGGGACTAAATTAACGCTACCTCGTACAATTTATTTCGTGACAGTGCCGTTATACGTACAATGTGGGGTATTGATACCGATGTCCTTTTTTCTAATTTGGGCTTTGTGTCGGGGTAAATTTAAAAATGAAGGATATTTAAGTCACCGTGTTGTAACTAAAATATTCACCGATAGTTTAGTTTTTCATAGTAAACACAATCAAATGACTCATTATGTTTTTCACTTACTATTCCAGGCCGAAGAGGAAAATTTGATAAATAAACAAAAAGATCACTTCCCACATATAGAACATAGTTACACATTTGGCATACAGACGGAAATAACGTAACTTTCCACATTAGTACCCAGTACGTACGACCAAGCAGTATGTATGAAATACTAGACGTCAGCAAGGACATGCGGCTGTAAAACCAAACCAACGATAAGTAGAACTCGTCAGAGTTAGCCAAATCTAATGTTTGGAAAAGATGGTGAAGAAGAAGAAGAGCTTTCGTACTTGAGTTTCCTATCTGTTCTTTTTCATCTTCACTGTTTTTCTTCGTTTGCTTTAGTTACCTGTTGCTCTAACTAGAGAAATGTCTAAAATAACATGAAGACTTCATTTAATTATATCTCATTGCATTGCAAAACACTAATGGTAGGGGCGTTGATTGGACTGTAGCCTATTTCTTTATTGATGACTGCCCGCAAATCAATAATGTACCCATGATTTCACTTTTTCAAACTAACCTTTTGCAGTTTTGCAGCTTTCTTGTCGCTGAAAGCATATTCAAGCCAGAAACAAAACCTTACCTCTAGTTTACTGAGTGTTTTTTTTTTTTTTTTTTTTTTTTCTTACGGCTTTACGCCTCATCGACAAGAATGGAACCGGGGATAAGGAACGGGAAGGAATTCAGCCACGGTATTTTGTAGGTAGCATCCCGGCATTCGCCTGGAGTGATATGGGGAATCCGTGGAAAACCCAAATCTGGATGCCCGGACGGGCATTCGAATCACCCTCCTCCTGAATGCGAGGCCAGAGCATTAATTATTCACCCACTCGGTACTGAGTGCTCGAACAATGTAAAGTTCAAGTCAGTCGTAACAGATGAGCACAAGTCAGGAAAGCAACTATAAGTGAGCCCCCGTATTACTGCCGGAATGACTTTTGTATATTGTCCAGCTGAATTCTAATGAAACGGGTTCGTCTGAAAAACTTCGTGCATAATTTTTCAAAGTTTTAGCAAAGTTAGTTACAAGTTTCCTTTTGTGATATAACATTATATTAATAAAATTTTAAGCGTCTTGCAGTATACAAAACAGAAATTAGTTCACATGACAGTAGTCCAATATTTTATTGAACAAGTGTGTAAACTGGAGGTCCGACACTGAAGCTGCATGTTGCCTTCGGATATTTTTCTCGGCTTCAGTACTTCACCAACTCAGTTTCATTCAGATTATGTTGTTAAGGGATGTTTTATGTACCGGGTAGTAAACAGAAATGGCAGAAATAAATAAATAAATGTGTGGTTGTGTGTTGAGTGTTGGGGTGCGTGGTTTCTTTGGGGTTTTCCCTACGATGTCCTATAATTTGTGCCGACTATCTTCATGTATCTTCTGCTCTTGAGCTCTTGTTGTACGAACCTATCCTCTTCTACTCTTGTAATGATAAATAAACATGAACATCGAGGGTAAGCTTGCATCTAGGAGAGGGAGCGGACAGTTAAGAGTTATCTGAATGAAACAGTCTCTTCTGGAAACATCATTTAATCCGTACTGAACCGTAAACCACCTACAGCTGATGATGTACAAGATAGGGAGGTATTCCGTAACCCGTGATACTGATGCTAGGGATCAGACTTAGCCCTACAGTACACAACTAATAGAGAATGGTAAAGTTGGTGCAACGAATATCTATTCCGAGGCCTAGCTGGTTTTTTGTTTTTTTTTTTTGTTTTTTGTTTTGTAACTGCTTTAAGTCTCTCAACAGCGAGGTCTTTAGAGACGGGAAAGGATGGGGGCAAGGAATGGGAAGGATTTCGCCCATGGCCTTTTGAAGTAAGCATCCCGGCATTTGCCTGGAGTGATTTGGGAAACCATGGAAAACCCAAATCTGGATGCCCGGACGGGGATTCGAACCGCCGTCCTCCCGAATGCGAGGCCAGAACGCTATCCGTTACACCACCACGCTCGGTGCCTAGCTGGTAACTTGTTGCCCGACAGTGAAGTGAGGGTGATCCATGTATCCTGGCTTGCTGGTAAAGTATTGGCTTGCGTGCTCAGCACCGCACGTGTAACTTGCAACCACATCTGTCAATTGGCTGAAAGTCGAACAACAGGACGTGCTAACTCGACGTCTGGCTGCTGTGAAACCTAACAAACTTACACGACTTTAATACTAGAATGTTTACTAAATAACGTCCCGTCACAAATATAAACATGTTTGTTTTCGGAAGATAAAAGAAATACACCTAGAATGGTGGTTTTCCATGGTTTTACCAAATCACTCCAGACCAATGATGGCTGCATGGTTCCTTCAAAAGGCCAAATAAGTGGACGTCAACGAGGTCTAAATTGCAAAAAAAAAGAACAAATATATTATTTGACACCAATTTCCATCCAATCTCAGAATTTTTTTACTTATGGACTTACACCTCATCGACGTCGAGGACTGGGGACAAGGAACAGGAAGGATTTCGGTCATGGCTTTTTAAAGAAAGCATCCTGGCATTCGCCTGGAGTAATTTGGGTAAACCATGAAAAATCAAATTATGGATGCTCGGATGGGTATTCGAACCGGCGTCCTCCTGTATACGACGCCAGAGCGTTAACCGCTCACCCACCACGTTTGGTAAATCTGAGATCCCCCTCTCCTGCCGACCAGTGCATTCTCGCCGCTTTGGCTGGCCTCGTTCGGTAATTAATCTACCTAACACACTACGTAGAACAGGAAATAGGATTTACAGTAAGTTGTTGGTCGTTTTAAGTTAAACACTTTGTAATCTTCTAGTTTTTTAGAATAAGCGTTGGAATGAAATACCGTGAATACATCATTCATGCTGAAGATGTTATGTTTCTTTATTGTTTGGTTCGAATTCCTATCATTCACGTTAGTGGAGTTCTTCCGAATTTAATATGCAAAGAGCCTCCGTAACCATATGTTGATAACAAATATTTTTTCATTAGTATACCCGTACATACTAAGCTTGAGAAATTGATGTAGGAGTGGAGGGCCTGTTCATTAATTTTTCTCACAGCGCATTTCTCCGAGTTACAAAAGAATCGCACCTACAGGAAGCATCACCATTTTTCACTGGTTTGACCTTCCTTGTCCCTGAGTTACCTCCCAGCCGCAGAGTACCGCAACGGCGCACGAGGTCAAGTCAGAAGTTAATCATGTGTCTGCTCGATGTTGTAACCGTACAGCGTGAGGTACTCCCTACCAAGCCCAGGCAGGGAGTGGTTCTCGGAACACTGCGCTGTTGTGCCATTTCAGTTGCGAGAGCATTCCTCGGCTACTTTCTCGAGCGTGCCCATAGAAATGACTCCAAGGACGTTTTAGTTTGTAACGTTCACTGGAAGCAATTTCACGGAGCGCACAGTAATTGGAAAATACACGGAACGTATTATGTAGGATAAGTACTCTAGATTGGATACCTTGAAGTAGAATAGACCAGTTTTTTTAACTCCTTCGTTTCTTCAGTAGTTGAAAATTTTTATTCATCTGAGATTATCAGAAATTTGATATTTTAATTGGTACGCTCTCATTATTTTCTAATAGATGTTAAAAAAGAACTACAGATAGCATCATTCTACCTGATCAATTAACACTATGGAAACTCCCCGTACGGGCATCCAGATTTGCGTTTTCAATGGTTTCCCCAAATCACTCCAGGCGAATGCCGGGATGCTTCCTTCAAAAAGGCCATGGCCGAATTACTTCCCGTTCCTTGTCTCCAGTCCCATCCCTCCTCTAAAGACCTCTATATCGACTACGCATAAAGCCATAAGTAAAAAAAAAAAAAAATACGATGGAAATTCGTTTCGTAAACGGCAATACTCGGTAAACAGTTTGCTTCTAGCTAATTAACTGAAATTATACTCAAATTTGCAAAGATAACTGCAAGAGGCAGGAAGATCTCGGAAAACTTGCGTATCTTCAAACGTTTCGATTAAAACGGTTTCTAAAATTCCATCATCAGCCAACTATATGTGTTTCCAACTAATAAAAGACTCTTATCATCCTACTCCGATAACCATTCTGCTTCAATTTTTCCGTAACTAAGGCACTAACGTTTTAATCCTTCCACTTACGTTCTACAACAGATGTCGCAAACAATAAATACGTATATTGGTGCTCTATTTTAAAATTTGTGGAGGTAATGGGCACCGAAGATAAGAATCTTACATGTAATAGAAGAGATAGAAATAACAGTAGGTAATCTATTTATTGAAGCTGATACATTAAAGACAGTAAGTGAATTTTTATGTTCAGGCAAGACAAGGTTTACAACGAAGATCCAAAAGTTGTTTCTGGGAATCAAACATGATACTATGATAAGTCTTTTGAACACAGCACTTCAGCGAGATGAGGCTTCGAAATTCGTAAACTCAGGAAGACAAAGAAATTATTGTTTTCCATAATTTGTTTAATGATTAGAAAAATAATTAGAGAGTTAAATGAATTTGTTTTTGATACATGACGAAAGAAATTTAGGGGAGAATTTTGAAATGGGAGTAACCATCTCCAGTGATATGCATGAGGACATATTTAACCAATTATCACATTTAAAGGCTACAATGGAACTAGAGAATCACTGAAAAAGTTCACAGTATACAAAGCCGATATTTGAGAATGTTACGTTTAAGATATAAACAGAAACTAAGAACTTTTCTAGTGCAGCTACACTAGTGTCCATAACAATTCGTCGCTCATAATACCTAGAAAAGAGGTGAACTGTGTATGACAATTAACGCTAGAAAGCAGTTCCGTTGATTGGTATTTATTAAAAATTCAACTAACCATGTTATATCAGAAAAATAGGCAGCAGTAACATTTCATTTAAAATTTGATTTTACGAGACGACATTAAATATTAGCTATTAGTTTCGCTCTACCCATTTTTTGAATTGCACTTCACAAATGTTGGTGTGTATGTGCTGAAAAATGTAGGCCTCTCGCGTATTTATTGATTGCTCATTAGTAGGATAAATTAAAATCATCAGTCATGATAATTCGTCACGCTTGGAAAATATAATAGGGTATTTATTGTATAATTGTGTTTAATATGCTATTCAAGTACAAGGTTTCTCAGAAGTAAGAAATTCTATAGTTGACGTGTAAATACGAGTTCAGTTTGATATATCCGGGAAATAATAAAATTCACCGACAAGGCAAGAAGAAAAAATTGAGGAATAAACCGTTAGATTTGATAGCAACCAACTAGCATATAATTTACGAATAACGTAGAGGAAGTGATTTAGGTTTTCATCTTCGCACAAGTGCTGGGACCAACACGGCTGCGAGGCGGGCTGCCTACACCCGAGATTGCAGGCGGGATAATCCGCCCGCGTGGAACTTCATTCGCCATCGATTAGGCGGGCGACCGGGTGCGCTCGCATAATCTCGTAAACACGAAGGAGCAGAGAGAGAGGCGCCCCAGGAATTTTACTGGCGGATTAGCGTTTTATGTAGCGACAGAGGGGCGAGCGTATGCTGGCAGTAAATTCCTGGCCACCCTCTCCGTCTGTCTGCAAATGAGCCGTCCATTCGCTTATGATCTGCAAGCGGATCCAGTTTTATTACTGTGCTCAGAGCAGGGACAATGCCTGCTTTCCTTTTCTTGCTATGCTGCTTAGAATTACATGCTTTTGGGTGACTGGCGTTACATGCATGCATAGCTTTTTTTTTGCAGCTCTCATCTTTTCCCTAAAAGAAATGGAGAAAATAATATTAGAGCAAAATGACATAACTGTTTACATTCCGAGCTAGACTGAATCTTTTATCGTGTATCTATAAAATGAAATAGAGCGAGATATAGGAGGATCTTTGGCAACACACAGAGAAGTTTTTTTTAAAAGAAATATTATCATTTTACTTATGGAAAATGAAGGTGGTTCCAAAAGTTCTCGTCCTAAACCACTGATGAAAAAGTATCTGCATCTAATTCCAAAGTTCATAGTTACAAAAATTGTTGAGAGCATTGAGTGCTTTGTATCATAATTAATATCCCCTCATCACATTCAAAACCCTAACTACACAAGGTAAGTTCATTAAAAGGATGATTTGCTTCTGCTTTTCATTTCCTAGCCAGAAAAAGTCATAACTTTCCGTTGAAGTTTCAGTGTTGTGGATGCAATGAAATTGTTTTGTAGCACGTCTATCGAACAAGGCAAATCTGTTCAGATTTCTTGCTGTGGTAATTTTTAAGGTCAGAACTGGAAGGAAACGTAACTTTCTTCAACATTTATCAGTATCGACTGAAGTCATTTCTCTATATTTTTTCGAATATTGTTAGTAGAATGTGATTAGCCAAAGCTGAGAAAACGGTTTTATCTTTCCAATTTTCGCTCCTACCTCCGTCCTCCACCACTAAAAACAAGCAGAATGTTAAATGTCAAGTATAAGTAAAGCATCTAAATGAAGCTAATATTTACCACTGGTATTTTCTTTTGTCATCAACGAAGAAAGCGACGCACCATTTTGGACGAGTAAATTCTCAGGTACTGATCCATTAAACCAAATAAAAGAAATTAGCTTGGTCCACAACCCGAAGATTGGTTGGATCCTTCCGAAGGAGGCATACTAAGCCCCTGTATTAGAGGAAGTACGACCAGTTTCCTTCCTCTTCTATTTTTTTTTCTTCTTTATTGTTCTCAAGGTGCCTAACAGAGCGTGGTGGTGTAATGGCTAACATTCTGGCCTCGCATTCGGGAGGACGGCGGTTCGAATCCCCGTCCGGGCATCCAGATTTGGGTTTTCCATGGTTTCCCAAATCACTCCAGACAAATGCCGGAATGCTTCCTTCAAAAGGCCATGGCCGAATTCCTTCCCATTGCTTGCCTCCCCATCCTTTCCCATCTCTAAAGACCTCGCTGTTAGAGAGACGTTAAGCAGATAAAAAAACAAAGTGTCTTCTTCTATCGGAGATTGACGGTCCACATAACTTGTTCTGGACGTGATCCTTTCCACTGGGACCTGCAGTTTAACTTGGAATTCGAACCACGCAACATGCTGGCGTAAATCATATAATCAAACTCTTAAAAATTCCTGATTCCAGCGGGATTTGTCCCGGGACTGGACTCCGAACTTGACCATTGAGCTACCAGACCGCTCTAATTGAACTATACTATTTAAGAAACGTGGGGGTATTTTAGAATTCGTACCGGAATCGAAATTGTCACTACTATTTCAGAAGACTCAGTCACCGACAGTATTATCGTACAAGGTGCTCCAGGATGATGTGAGGAACAAGAAGGCAGATACAGTGGGCAGGTGCCACTTAGATGGGACAAAGCTGCCTCCACACAGCTGTCTAAAAGGTCAAAGGGTCGCCGTAAGTATTAGTACGTGCAGACTTTCACTGACAAAGGACAGGTATCATGTATTTATCGTCGGGGCAAACAATGGGACAAGCTCTCTGTGCAGCTGCGTTCCTGGAAGATGCTCTGTGGAATGGCTGGGGCAGGTCTCGGAGGTGTGGCACAGGTAGAGCAGAGGGCTCCCACCTGCCTTTCACCTCGCCAGCAGTAACACACTCGAGTGGGATAATCTGGTCTTTGTGATGGTTCAACACTTAAGTTTCTCCACAAGCGTTAGTACTTTTATTAACTTATTAAATAGTGGAAAGAATTATTTTGGAACCATATTGTAGTGAGAATTCAACCCGCTGGCTCGGCTGATAGCGGCACATTGATTGCGTCCACCGCTGAAAGGGGATTGGCCGGTTCGAGTTCTGCAGGAGGAGGATAATTTGGCTATCGGTAGTTGGCTTGCAGGTAGGAGAGATGACGAGCGCAATTCATAATCGCCAGATTGTGCACCAAAGTCCTGGATTAAATCTCAAACCCCATTGAAGTGCTTTATGGGGTGAGGGCACACGATGATTCGTCTGTCAGTTGGTCTGTCATTGGTTTCTTTCGGAAGAGTGGGCTAGCACTAGACTCCACTTTCTTCATCTTTCATCTGCAACACAAACAAAACTCTACAGTGGAAAAACAAATCCTCACTGTCATCCAAACATCGGAAGGAATGGTAAACCAGCCCAAATCATGTTCTCGGAATGTTAGTAAAAGAGAAGTAACGCTTTCAATAGTAAACGCATGAACCAGAACATAATACAGTTAGAAATATGATAGCTTTTGGATCACAAAAGCAAAGTATCAAACTGCAGATCGAAGAGTTGCTGGTTCGAACTTCGTTCGGGACCGGAGTATCAACTTTGGCTATCCAGCTTCTCGACATAAATTTCATTAGAGTAGGGAGATAATTTGTTGCAAGAGATGTAAAGCAAATAGGTCCTGCTATTTTTGAAGGAACCATCTTGCTATTCGTCTGGAATGATCTCGAGACTACGAGGCAAACCAGAATAATCATTGCTGGAATGCGGGATGAATCTGAGCTCCGTGAATGCCTAGTCAACAACGAAAATTTTACCACACTCTTAACTTACCTTCACCTCTGGGAAAGTTAGTTTTATATATGTGAAGTTAGCTGGAATTCTCTAGTGATCTAGATTTCATCTGAAAAAATAAGTTATCAATACCCGGTTGGATTTCAGAGTTGTATTATGATGTTCACGATAAAATCAAATTACGCTGCCAACTGAAATCTCTCTCTCTCTCTCTCTCTCTCTCTCTATATATATATATATATATGTATATATATATATATATATATATATATAATATATATATATATATACATATTGCTATTGGCTTTACGCCTCGTCGACGTCGAGGTCACTAGAAACGGGTAAGGAGTGGGACAAGTAATGGGAAGGAACTCGGCCGTGGGCTTTGAAGAAGCCATTTTGGCATTCTCCTGGAGTGATTTGGGGAAACCATGGAGAATCCATATTTGTATGGCCGTCCTCCCAAATGCTTGCGCACCACGCTCTGTGAAATCTGACATTGAGGAAGAAGAAATGCGGCTTGGAACTTCCCCATCAATAATTCCATACTTATTTAACTTCAATGAGATTTAAAAGAGAACACTTTGTTTTCTATTTTTTCGTCCCAATGTTGACGTTGTGGCCATATATGAATTATTTGCCAGTATCTTTGATGTTATTTTTTAAACAGTCAAACACAATCGGTACAGTTTATGATGGGCACCTACAGAAACTACATTAGTATTTCAGGTCTAATTAATAAAAGAGAACTAATAATTTAAAAAAGGGACGAAGGAACCAGCTGTGATTATTATAAATTATTCGATCAATACTTTCCACTTTAAAATACATTAAAAAAATATTGTTTTCACATTTGCAATTTTTTACCGGACTTATGTCATATTTACCTTTTTTGGAATTTTTAAAGATTACCAAAATTCTTTGCTGTTAAGTGGTGTAAACCTTGAAATAATGTGAGATGCGTACCTCGGTTGAAACGATGCAGTAAATCAAGACAGATAAATCGTAACTTAAAGCTACCTACAGAATTCTCAAAGAACAATAACAGGTAACTTGGGTAATATTTTTTTCGGAGAACTTTATCGAAGTTGTCTTGAAATCAGAGATTTTTTTTTTAAGTTCCGTAAATAAAAATTTTTCTTTTACTAAGTAACTTAATAATATTAAAATCTGGAAAAGAATTGTGCTACTTGTGCTCAATCCATATCCACATTTACATAAACAGAAAATAATTAGTTGTGAATGAAATAAATGAGTATGGAAACTTATATTTTCCTCAACAATCAGATGAAGTGAGTTAACCACCTTTCGCGTAAAATTCAGCAATCAAATCCACGGTATGAAAAATACAAAAAAAGTAAATGTGACGAAAGATTCTGTTTTAATCTGAGACAAGACGTTAATCAGACACATTTATGAACATTGCAGTGTGAGAACCGTCCAGCATCTCCAGGGATTTCCCGAGGACCATCGTAAACTCCTATTTCACCAGTGGTACGACTGACCATCTCTTGGTCAACATGGAAAGAAAACACCCAAGTGTTTGCATAGGGAAATCTGGGCGAAAAATATGATTAGGTTACATATGGAAAGGTGGCTCGACTGTGAGAGGGAGATCATTTATCATTCATGAGCCAATCTTTTGATCATTAGATGATATTCAATCAGTCTATCGATATTTTTATTGTCTGCAGTCTGCTTTCACTCGAGTGAATGCGGCAGACTTGAGGATGTGACAGCGCAATCTTCCAGCTACAAGAGGAGTGGAATGTTTTGTGCTTCATCAAGGATCAAAACATCATCATCACTCAACGACAGCGGACTTAACAGTACACGAAGAAGCCGTTTCAGTAAAATGGAGTCCTCATACATTAACGTTACTCAGCTCTCTCTCGTAAGTTCTATGGTGTGGTGGTTTGAGATGGATTTCACACTCTAACAACGCAATCAAGTTCAGTTTCGATAAACTCAAAACAGTGGTTGTTAATGTATTTCAATTTATTGCTTGGTAAAATAGTTTATTTCCGTATCATGAAGGTGGGCGAAATAAATGGCATTCGCTTTCAATACCAAAACGACCTTAAAAAATCACTGAACCGCTTGTATTACAGCCCGTTTGGTTAATACAGATTGCTCAAGGCCATTCTGCTTTATTCCCACTCCACTGCTACCCGCCTGTATGGAAACAGTGGTAAGCTCGGAGAGGTAGGAAGGGAGGGAATGGTAAAGTGAGGAGCGAAACCAGAGGAACATGACCTTCAACCGCCAGTTCGGAGTGAACAGGGTATAATTACAGTTCACAAAAACTATTTTTAGTCATCTGAGAAACCGAAGCAATTAATGGTACAGTTTACTTGAGAGAGTGTGACACTACATCGCAGAAGTTCACCATCAAGAAAAAACTATAGAGAAACTTTAAATTCATGAGAATAATTACTTGCTGTAAGCTAAGGTTAATATTAACAACATCGCAATACATCAGTGAGTGTTAACACGATGACCGGCTATATACAGGGGAAGTATGAATACAACCCTTTGCAGATGATAGAAAGGAAGAAAGTTAGGTTTTGTACTTGCTGTAGTCAAATCCATAACAACTGAAAGTATTTAATACCTGTCCCATTTTGTGAACGTGTAGACGGAAGCTTTGATGTATTGTTGCTACTTCCAAGTGACAGGAAAAAGATTAACTTCGTGATTTGCATGGGCGCAGATTATTAAAACTTCTCCTGACAAGTGTGTGAACAGGATTTCATAAAGCGTTATAAATTGCTACTTGGCTCTGACTGAATTTTAAATGACGACCATGTTTTACGGAGCCGCCTTTACTGCAGACAAATGATGCAGCAAGTCCCTGTCTGCTACCAGCCTCACGAACGGCAGAACAACACAAGCGGCTCAACGAAATCTAGCTCGTTGGAAGCAGGGATAAGGGCTAATGTTTTGTAGCACTACCATCTACAATTTTACTGTTTGATTTCCATTTGTTAATTGCAATAGCATGGTGGGAAATCTGCTTTATTAGAGAGCAGAATATCGTTACAGAATTTATATTAACTCACTTCCTCACGTTCAAATCGGCGTCCTCCCGAATGAGAAGTAAGAGCGTTAACCGCTCACCCTCCACTCTCGGTCTAACATCCGTCCCGGCCTCATCACTAATATACGTATTTAACATACCAAGCACTCTTTACCGTCATCCTTTCTTCCATTGACTCATAATCAACTTTATAATCTTACCATTTACTGATTGTGTTCTACAGTAATTTCACCTAACAAATAACGGACATTGACTAATTTTTTGAAGCTCTGTTTCCTTGTTTGCCTGATACGTACCCTCATCACCCTCTTAAACTAATGCAGAACACTGAAACATTTCCCTAACACCTCTCCTGCTCCAGAATAACACTTATTTCCAAAAGATATTGTAAGATAATTATATTTCGGTCTTTAAACCATTAACTCCTCTTCAATTGCTTAATCACAAAATGTTTATTTTGTGTCTGTTTACTAAATGGGCTGACTTTTTAACATTTTTCTTTATTTTATGCTGACCTAGCAAATTTATGTAAGATGAACATTGTGTTTGAAGTTACGCACTAATTACCGACAGTTTTACATTTTCTTTTGTGAAAAATTCGACAGTAAGCACCAGGATGCACATTAAGATCATTCAAACAATCAAAGCGTACGATGGTTGCTGAATGAGTCGGATTATTATTTGTTACCGCGCATCGAGAAGTGCTACCAACACTGACATAATTTATTTTCATTAGGTGCAAAAAACAAAGCATAATTCATATTTGGAAACTGTAACTTAAAACTTCGTTCCCCTGGTCATCAACCAAATATCTCTACTTTATTTAACCACTGACAATATACCATATGGAATTGTTTCTCAACTTAAACCTAAACTATTCTAGTTTTACCTTAATCGTGTTCTTTTCTTGCCTTCAACAGAATGTGAACTTTTTGTGCCATCTTTCACACTTATTAATCTTATTATCTAAATGTAAAACGTATAATACACCCGAAACTAATTCTCTTTCTCTCTTTTCATATAAACCATCGATTATATAATCAACTTTCTTTTGTGTTCTCAGTCACAAATTTATTGCGTGACTTCTGATACACGTTGCACTGAACTTAACGAAACTTTTAAACAGAAATATCTTTCCTTGTACGCAACCACAACTATTTTTATATATATATTCAACTTACTCATATTTAAAGTAAAACTATTTATGTAATACCTTGGTAGCTACTAATCCAATAAGTTCTGGTCGTAATTTATTATTATCATTATTAATCATTATTATTAATTTCAATTGCGATGGAGCTAACGCTCTAGTGGCAATTTCCCTAATCATCTAATTACCCATTTTTAGTTTTTTTATAATTTTATTTTATAATTGGAATCATAAATTCTTCCCCTATTTACTTTTGTGATTTATAAATTTTAATTTTAAATTCCTTAAACATTTTTGATAATTATTCATCACTTTTCGTAATTTGTTCCAAACCCTGACATCCTTACCAACAAACGAAAATTTTCCCACTCTCTTATGCATTAAATCGAGTGCCAGTTTGTGGATACTCAAGGCTAGTTCTACACACATACATAACACTAGTGATCTGTGGTATGTAGTACACAAAATGAAAAAGAAGGACACACATGTCTTTGTTCAAAATAACAAAATACGTAATTACCGACAGTTTTAGTTCGGAAATAAGCACCTGGATGCACATTAAGTTCATTCAAACAATCAAAGCGTACGATGATAGCTGAATGAGTAAGATTCAACCACCGTATCCCCCACATCCCCCCAGCTATCGACATGTAACCATCTTAGTGCACGATGGGAGACTTTACCACCACACAAAAACACTATTAACCTAAGCTAGGTAGTTGTGGCTGGAAAGTGAAGTATAGGACCCACATGTCTTTCTTCCATATATGAAAATGCATTTCGTCGACCAATTTCAATCATCATATCTCACACGCTATCAAAGATACCGACATGCAACTACCATAGTACACGATGGGACACTTGGACTACTACCACACACAAACACCAGTGGACAGCGCTAGGTAATTTTGATGCCAAATGAAATGTAGGGACATACACGTCTTTGACTGAAATACGAAAGTGCCGCAGGTCGGCCATTTTCAACCACCATATCTACCACACCCCCATAGTTATTCACATGCAACCACCATAGTACACGATGGGAGACTCGATACTACTACCACACACACACCAGTGGTCTGCGCTATTTAGTTGTGGCAGCAAAGAGGTATCTAGGGACGTGTATTTTAAAGATTAATACCCCCGCTTTGTTGAAATCATTTATCAAGAAGGGAGTTTTTCGGAAGTCGAACCCTTAAGGACAAAGGTATCAATATTTTTACAACGCGTTTCTGTGTCAAGAACCATTTATATCTAACTTTAATAAGATATAGATAAATGAGGTATCATTTTAAAGATTAAGGACTCCGCTTTGGTTACAACATATTTTAAGAAAAAAAAATCGGAATTTGACCCTCAATGGGCAAAAGTATCATTATTTCCATAAAGTATTTTTCATGACGAGTTATTTATCTGCCTTGATATTTAACCGAAATCGGGAAATGAGGTATTATTTTAGGAATTAAGGTCTCCGAGATGGTCGCATCAAATTTTAAGGAAGGAATTTTTCGGAATTCGCTCCTTAAAGAGCAAAAGTATCATTATTACTAAACGTATTTTTTTTTTTTTGTTACGAGACATTTATCTCCCTTGATACCCTACAGCAGCGGTTCTCAAACTTTTATGCTCCGCGAACCCCTTTTAAATTTTCCAGACAGTGGCGAACCCCCAAAAATTTTTTTAAAAAAGCTTTAAAAAAAATAAGAATTTTTATTTTCATAAAAGTAATACACTTATACAGAAGATTGTTGTCAGTTAATGTGATAGATGAGCTTGTTTTTTGTCGCATGTTGAGTCAATATCAGGAACAGTTTTACTCAATCTCAGTCTCATTTCATATTCGACATTCATTCGATTCCTGTATTTCGTTTTTATCATAACCAGGTGTGTAAACCCACTCTCACATAAGTAAGTTGTCACGAAGGGTAAAAGAAAATTAACTGCTTTACGTGAGAGCTCCGGATATTCTTCCTGTCTTGCTGCCCAAAAATCAATTAAAGACATCTTTTTAAAATCAGCATGAAGAGTACGATCTGTGGACATTTCCAGCAATGATTCATGTTGTTTAATGCTCAAACCAGAATTTATGCTTTTGGTTGTGACCATAAATGGATTTCGAACCCAGTCTTCAGCATTACCGATATCTGGAAAATACCTTTTCAGTTCATCAGAGAGCTGAGACATCCAGTGATAGGTGTTGGTCGAAACAAATTCATGCAGAAGAGGAAAACATTCAATAACACCTGATATCATGCAAGTTTTCCAAAATTCAATTTTTCTTACGAGGGCTTGTATTTTATCCTGCACAATGAATATGTCACACGTGGAGCCTTGCATAGAAGCTTTCGTTTCGTTGAGAGAAGATAAAATATCAGCTAGATATGACACCCTTATAAGCCAGGTTTCATCTTCAAATCTTAACTTGAGGTTGAAGTCACTGTCCTTCACAAATAAATAGACTTCATGACGCAGTTCAAAAAACCTAGCTAACATCCTGCCTCTTGAAAACCAACGCACTTCACAATGTAAGAGTAATGAAACATGTTCACTGCCCATGTCCCGACATAATAATGCAAAAAGTCTCGAGTTGAGCGGACATGCTTTTATGTAATTTATTATCTTTACGACCTCTGACAATACTGTTTTTAAATAATCAGGCATTTTGTTGCACGCCAGTGTCACTCTGTGCAATGCACAGTGCATACTTTTGGCTTCAGGAGCAAGATGTTTAATTCTAGTGATTAGTCCAGATATCCTACCTGTCATGGCCTTGGCACCATCAGTCGAAACACCAACACACCTTCTCCAGTCTATGCCATGTTCTTCAAAAAAATCATTGATGACGTTGAAAATATCTTCTCCTTTTGTCGTAGTCTCCAAGTTCTTGCATTACAGAAAATCTTCTTCAGAAATGTTTCTGTGTACATATCTAACAAAACTAAGTACATTCGGCAGTCCAGTAATATCTGTTGATTCGTCAACTTGAATTGCAAAATAAGTATTTTGCAGTCGTTCTGCTAGTTGATTTTCAACATTGAGTGCCATGTCGTGAATGCGCCTTGCGATTGTGTCATTTGAAAGTGGTATTTTATCCAGCAATTTTGCTAATTTGTCTCCTAGCACGCAACTGACCATATCTTTAGCAGCTGGCAAAATTAATTCCTCAGCAATATTGTATGACTTGCCGGTCTTTGCAATTTTGAATGCCACTAGGAAAGACGCACGTAAATAATCAGCGTTGGTAGTTGCAGTATTTGTCACAGTTTTTTTTTTTTTTTTTTTTGAAGATTCCAACTTCCTCTTTTTTCGAACAAAAAAATCTAAAGATTTGTTTACGTACTGCTGATGTTTTGTCTCCAAATGTCTTCGCAGCAATGATGGCTTCATCGAGCTATTTGCGAGAACTTCTGAACATATTACACACTGTGGCTCTGGGTACTGGGTGTCTTCTTTGCACACAAATCCAATTTTCAGATAATCTTCATCATATTTTCTTTTCTTTGTCGATGGAATGAAGTGTTCTTCTGGTTTACTTGTTTTCCGCGTATTTTCTTTCGAAATTGAACTTTCAGTAGACGTAGACACAATTTGACTCAACGAAGTTTTCAATGTTTCTAAACTGGATAACTTTTGAGTATCTGGGCATTTTCCGCGTATTGATCCGGTTTTTAACCACTGGTTCATGTTTTCACTTACTTTTTAATCAAAATTACTTATCAACTTTATTTCAGCCGGCCGAAATAAGTGCGCGCGCGGAGTACCACTGACTTGAGAAACAACTATACTAAACAATGCCGCGCGCTTTTTGTCAGTCACAAATTATTACGTAATTTCAAGCCATTGTAGCCCTTTCTTAAGGCATTATTTTCCGCCCCTATTGTTACCAAACCTAACACGATTGTGAGTGGTGCCGAATAATGGAAATATATAGCATAATGTAGAATTTGAACCTTGAAAGATATTTGGCGTTCAAAAATTTACATATTATCTATTAATACTTATTCGGCACATCGAGTGAAAGGAGCGATATTTCTTTGAAGGCATTGTATTAAATGATGCATGTCACACGCGTGATACAATCAGTCTGCCACCATTACGTAAATCTCGCCGCGAACCCCCTATGATCAACTCGCGAACCCCTAGGGGTTCGCGTACCACACTTTGAGAATCGCTGCCCTACAGTAATCGATATATGAGGTGTCATTTAAAAGATTAATGTCTCCACTCAGGTAAAGTTGCATAATTTAAGAACACAATTTTTTGGAATTTGACAGTTGAAGGAGAAAAGTCGTGCGTATGAGACAGTTCAGAGCCAAGCCGTTAGATAGCAGCAGTACATATCACAGAAATATTAATAAACTCCTTCACTAGCGTCGAAATTTTTTCGTACCTATTAGACTAAACAATTGATACAAATGATGCAATTCTTCTTTAGTCCTATTCAAAACACCAATCTTACTATCAATCGTATTCGCGAAATTTTCGCACGGGTCATGCAGAATAAGGTTATTTCTAAAAGACTTTTTTTTGTCATAAGTCATCTTTATATCTAAACGAAATTTTTCCAAATACGACCTTTAAAGAGCAAAAATATCAATATATCTGAAACGTGTATTTTTTACCGATTTATAGCAACACTACATGTCACAGATATTTCAATAATGTTTTTCGTACAATAATTAGATTTACTAATATTTTTTTTCTGTTAGGGAAAATTTTTATTTTGATATACAATTCCTGCGTTAACATTTAACTGGCAAAATCTTTCAAGGGCTATGATAACAGAAACACATATCACAGAGATATGCGTATTTTGGTCAAATTAATTGAATTCCGTTAAGTTGAGTGACAACTTGACACACAAATGTTTTACAGGTCCAAATGATTTTCCTAATTGTTTTGTAACATGTTGTAAGTATTTTTTTTATCTACCTATTACACTAAAAAAATAAACAATTTCTGCAAATGAGGCGGTTCTTCTTCTATTCTATAACAAACTACTAATCTATGAATTCATCATATTTTATTCACGAAATTTGCGCACTGGCCACCGTGAAATTCATGCATCTTCAAAAACAGCCTTTTTTTGTTTTCTCCTTGCTCCCAAAGAGAAATTTAGTAGGCCTACCTAATACTCATAAAATTTATACGAAATTCTAAAAATACTCTCAACATTACTCATAATTCCAAGCTGACGTGACATACGTCATTTACAATCTGAATGTAGAAAAAGGAAAGGTGAGAAAAAGTGAAATTTGGCAGAAAACTGACAAGTGCGGCTTTCAATAAGTACTACGCACTAACGCCCATCTGCATAGACATGGACGAGGGAAGTAGCAGAGCGGAGTGCAGGCCTTCGCTTCCCTCTTCTCTACATAATATCTGTGGCTGGGAGAGCAAGCGGCGACATTAATTTATTTTCCACGGTAGGCTGACGTGGGCTGACGGACTGTCCCTCAGGAAATCACGGGGATCAAGTGGCTGGCTCCGCCTGCTGGGGGAGCGCGCTACCTTCACAACCACCTCTCAGAAACTACTTGTTTGGCAGGAGACTGCGTGCGCCAAGTTGGTCGCAGCCATACAAAACGACATGCGAAATCTTATCATTGCATGAATCTAACCATGACTTCTTATATGATAACAATTCCATGAATCTTCATGCTGCCACCACTTATCTTTTTTAGAATGACAGCCACTTTCATCAGTACGAGAAAAAATACTCCAATAACTTGTGTGACAGGTGACATTAAATCATCTGTCTTCATCATGATTATCTCTGCTACAGGATATTTTCGAACGAATTGTCTCTGTTTCTGCTTTAATAAGACTTTTTTTCTCTACAGGGTGATTCAAAATAACGTGGATAAAATGACATGGTAGATCAGTAATACAATAAGAATCAAAAATTGAATAGGTACAGAGAGTCGCAACTGCGACCTGAAGCCGCTACAGGGTATCTAAAATAATACTGACACAAAGAGAAGAAACAAAACTATTACAGATCATTTTATTGATAATTACTAACTCACATGCGACTAATGAAAGCCAAATGTTGACCCTACAGCAGATGCTCAAAGTTTTTGCCAGATGCATCAAGTCAAACCCGGCATCTCCGTTGCATGAAACGGCGCCCCTTCTCAAAGATACCAAGTGTATCTCGAACATATCCGGCTGCCACAACGATTCTTCCTACCAAGTCTTCCGGCGTTTCAACAGGTGTTTCATACACAAGTCCTATTAAAAATCCAAACAAGAGAAAAATCCAAGGGAGACAGGTCTGGTGATCGTGATGGCCATGCGATTGGTCCACCCCGACAAATCCAGTATACAGGCGTTTGCGATCCCCTGTTCCTATGCGATTTTTTATCGTTATTGTATGACATATATACCATGTCATTTTGTCGACGTTTTTTTGAATTACCCTGTATACATATTTCCAATGTCTCTCCTTTAACCTTTAAATATACCTCCGTCTGGTCCACCCATCTCTTTCTAGTCTTTATTCCTGTAAACTGATATCTAGTAACTTCCTTGCCCTTCCTGTTGACTTATTTGGCTGCAACACCGTGATGATTTCCGGCGCTGGCACGTAGTTATCTGGTTCCAGTCCTGGTGGTGGAAGGGATTTTAATAATCAGGACTTGGCCGGAAGGGTAGGAGAGGTGGTGGTTCACAGTTAGTATTTACCAGATTGTGCTCCAAAGTCCTGGGTTAAATCCCAAACCTCTCTGCAGTGCGTATGGAGCGAGGACATGCCACTGTTGATGGTGATCCGACCGTCGGGTGGAGATATACGATTCGTTGCACCTCCTTGGATCCATTGGAAAAGTATGCTGAATGGACCGGCACCAGATTTCACCCACTCCCTTCTTTCGTTTGTCATCCAAATAACAAACAACACTATTCACTGAACACACTAATCCACTATCACAGTGATCCACACTTACAACAACGCTTACGATCACTGTCACACTGCGGAGGCAACGTGAAGCCACCCCAGTGCATCATTCAGTGCGTTGACATGGAGGGGTAAACATACCCCAGGGTACCGCCCACATTCTACACGAGCAAGGCGTTCATAAGAAGGAGTAACAGCTTCATTGTCTATGATTGCCAAGCTTCTTTAACCATGTATTGTTCAGGTTTCCAGTCACTGTCGCACCTAACTTCATATTCGTTTTTACATTCATTTTTTAGCTTTACATCTTTTCATTTATTCCAAATCTGATTTCAGAAACTTTAAACAGCAGGCTTTTAGTCAACTTCTTTTGTATGCTAGACATTTTGCATAAATTATAATTCGAGGCTGGGGGACATGTGACTTGCCTATTGTCTGCTACGTTGTTTTTTTTTTTTTTTTTTTAATTACCTTTGCCGCACTTTGACATTGTTTCCATTCCATCCTGTGTGATGATATACGTAATGGATGTGTGTGTTACGGCATAGAAAACCGCGAGGCATTCTCAGTCGGTGACACGTCGTCGCAATAACCACTTCGACCTTCCATTTCACCTGATGGAGACAGCGGAGGTAGCAGTCGAAACATCTTGTATGACATAACTTATTCCGGCAGCACATCCGAGAAGAATTTTTATCAGCATAAAAACCAGATGAACTTGAGAAGGTAGAAGGTTCAAATTCTTAACCGATTGTTATAGTCATAGAAATTATAAAACAGCTTCAAGATCAACATTATGAACCGATTACAACTTCTGGTGTTATGCATAATGCAAAATATTGGTAGCTGCTATACAAGGAAAAGTAGACCTGGAAGCTTTTGAAATGTACTATCTAAGAAAGGCACGTCAGGTATCAAAATTAAAAAAACAAAAAAATTGGGTCGATAGAATAAGAAGCTGCGCTGAAGTGAAAGAAACTGTCACGTCCAGACTACCTTGCTCTCAAGTAACTGCTTAGTAACTGCTTCTCTGGCTTCTGCAAAGATACAGTTTATTGGAGTACCGTGGATGGACTGTTGGGTTAGAGGTTAATCGTCTGACACTTGCAGCTGTTGCTGAGTAGGAATGTAGATACAATGGTTACAACTGGCTCGTAAATTATTTCATTAAAAATCACACAGTGGCAGTAACTGCTGAGGTCGAGCTCTCTGTGGTCATGAAGTCCTGTGCTGTGTGCCTACAGCGAATAATAAAGCGTGGCCAACTCTTAAAGAAATTTACGTCCCGGTGTTGTGAAGAGTCGCCGTATGGAGATGTTCAGAATTTTTAATCCTAATCCTACAGCAGTCGTAATTTCGTTTCAAGCAATCATTCGCACTGTTTCTCTAACGAGGTTATAAAAAAGACACTGTAACAGCTAACACTTAATATTCAAACGTCAGTTGCGTCATTAAAAAGTATTTATGTTCATTTTTCTTTGAAGCCGATAATGTTTCATGAATAAAGAAAAAGATCATCATGGCGTCAATGACTCCTAAAGCAAGACCTCAAGATAAGTGACGTAGGTTTTGTGTCCTCATGCATATCTTAACTCAAACGCTCTCACTGAGCTAAGAGAAAAGTTAGATCTCTCTCCCCAAATGAGATTAACAAAGTTCTTTCAGTGGATACTACATGTTCCATGAAATATATATTTTTTTGTTTGTTTTTGCAGCTTCACACGGCTTGTAGATGACGAGGTCAATTGTTGTGAACAATGGAACTGATAGGAATCGGTTTTAAAGAAAACATCAGCATGAAACTATTTTGGGAAACTATTAAAACCTAAAACTGGATACCCCGATGTGGGTGGATGCCACTTCTCCCCGAAAGAATACTGATATATCAATTGTGGGCACATCTAGTGGAAGAAACGTAAGATTATTTTGCTGCCTCGAATATCTACATGCCTTTAGAACATTTCAATCAGCTCCACTATTTTGTTTTGGCTTGCTATTTTTTGATAACGTTGACTCGAAAATCTATACCAATTTCGTCTTGGGTTAAGATTTGAGAGAATCATAATGAGTTGAGTGTTTATAAAAATATATAATGCTATGTGATAGGTTCTACAGACGGAATTAGATTCCTAAGTGAAAGTCAGTTAGGTTTTTTTTCCCTCTGTTTTCCTGTCTTTCAGAATTGTATTTCTTTGAAACAGATTAATATTCTATCGCTTTCAACACAGATGGAAAGTCCGCACTCAAAAACTATTAAAGAACATTATCCATACTCTATCAGAGACCCAAAGGAGGTATTTCCTTCACCCTAAAGTTTTTCATATATTACTTGTCCCCTTCCCGGTTATTATTGTATTACTCCCAGTTCCTATAATTAAAATTCTTTACTTTACTTAAATTTGCGTCTTAGAAGAGAAACGAAGGATTGAAAATTTGTATAATTATTTTATGGATGAGTGGTGTTCTGAGGGGTGAATGTGTTGTAAATGGACAGAATGCTTGTCACAATTTTGTTTAAAAGCATTAACGTGCACGAGATGTTAACTGAAAACTGTAACTGAGAATGTTATGTAGGTCATTATGTTTTGAATGGGATTTTGACTGACTAAAAATTTTTAATAAAGCAAATACTCGCTTAAAAATAGGCCTAGAAACTCCATACAAGCCTCATTCTAAAGATAAAAGATAAATGTTTGTGTCACTATCAATCCGACACTGGTGTAAGGCTACTATTGCGAATTTTGCCTATAATTGTGACTAAGATTGCCAAACTTCTTTAACCATGACGAGTTATTGAACTTTGAAATTTCTTGGACAGAAATTGTTGCTCATTTGGGCGTGATTGCTCATCAACGTTCGATATCCAGATTAAGGACGTTTTGACGCCAAAACAAAAATCAAATGAGAAAATTGGTGCATAAAAACATAAAATACACTCTTAAACGGTTAAATGATTGTAAATACAAGTGTATTTTGACATCGTGATTTTAAGTGCTCTTATGCAAGTTTTAAATGTTTTAGTACGATTTTCGGAGCAATTGTCAGCGCTCCGGATGCGTTGGTTTGTGCTTATAATGTTTTCTCTCCTATTATCTACGATGCCTATACAAGCTCTGATAATCGTTGCCCAGCAAACTCGCTAGAAATCAATCTGAGATGAAATGCTACTTCATTTGAATTCGTAATGTATTTTAAAGCTTGGGAAGAAGTCTGTTGCCTACTTTGTGTTTTGTACGAAAGAAAGGTACACTGAAAAGTTTATCGATGGTGTTGTTATTCGAGAAGTTACCTGTCGTCGAAAGGTATATGGAGTTTAGTGACATACTCTGTTAAAACTCTAAACCATACGACGACCGAAAAAAATTGCTGGTAACACTTTGTAAATGAGTAAAACAAGCACTAAAATCCGACTATTTTAATGATTGCTTATCAGAAGTAATGAAATGTGACACTAAGATACTTCGAAAAATTCTATCTACTGGGATAAAATGTACTGACAAGGGACACCTTTGACTTCGAACGCTAGGAACCACACGAAAACATGCTAAGAATAACAAGCGATAGTAAACAAAACAGTGGTGTGTATCATTTCCATGCAAAACGTTGCATTCTACTTCAAGTAACCTTTTAATAGAGCGAAACAAAGTAACAAGATATCAATACCATATGAAAGAAATTATACGTAATTCAATGACGTCAGTGTATCATTACACTTTCAATCAACAGTGCCAAAAACTCTCTGCTTAAAGTATTCGATACAGAGTAAAACACGCATATACAGTACACAGTACCACACTTAATAGTGTTTATATTAGTTCCCAAATTGCAGATGCGGGATTTTGATGAAGTTGTTAAAACACAGTGGAAGAGAACAATGTGCACACCTCACTAAAGCCACATTATAACATTCCAAATAACTTTCGCATTCACGCAGTCCAGTATCAAAAGCCACACTAATTACATTTTAAAATGATGATGTTGGTAAGTTAATGTGATAACCTGGCTTTCGCCAAGCATATTGCAACATAGACTTATATGTAGGTGCAGCAAATTGATTGTAAATCACAGAGTGAAGTTTCATAATGAAATAACGATCGTGTATCTTCACTTGTGGTTTGGCACATTGTAGTCTTACAAATCAGAAATCCTTCTGATATAGAGCATATATTGCCGAAAGAAGTAAACGTCAAGGGGTTGACGATATTTTGTTGTTTTCGGTGGCAATATCTTCATCATAACATCTTTATTTGGAAAAGTTGCATCTAGAAAGATACGACTGGTATGACCTGACCAGGAATCACACAACTATAGGCTATTTTCATGGCTGTTTAATGGCGCTAGCACACAAGGGCGGAGTTCTGCATGGAAATGACACACACCACTGTTTCGTTTATGATCGCTAGTTATTCTAAACATGTTATCGTGCGTTTCCGAGCGTTCGAGGTCAAAGCTGTCCCTTGTGAGTAGAAACATCACAAAAAACAACGAGAGTAATTATGCTGTAACGACTTCGTGCTTTGGTCATATGGTCACTGAAGATCAGTTATCCAAATGTCCAATGCAGTGCAGTAGGAAGTAATTGTGATTCTGTGTAAATATGTTCGCTCATTATCACATACAATGGTCACGTAGTCGTATACGTTTCCGGGGGAACTTAAATGTAATCAGCCGTCTTTGAACCGTGTAAGATGGTATTTAACTGTTGTTTTGGCGTCGAAACGTCTTTAATCTTGATATCGGACATGGAAGAGCAATCACGTCCAGATGAACAACAATTTCTGTCCAAGAAATTTCAAAGTTCAATAACTCACCTAAAAATAGACCTAGAATCGCCATACAAGCCTCATTCTAATGATAAAAGATAGATCTTTGCGTCACTATCACTCCGAGACTGGTGTAAGGCTAGTGTTGCGAATTTTGTTTATAAGTTGTGGCTATGATTTTCAACTTTCCGGATTCGATAAGTGGGACCAAATTTCAGAGATTGATTTCCTTAACTCAATGAACCAAGGGTTGTTTAAAGAGAAGTGTATGTGTTGTTTCACATTTTGAGCTTCAGTTCTGTATCTCAAAAAATTCAAAATGATACGAAGCTCTTAATTTGAAAAGGTTTGAAAAATTCCCGAATGTCGGGATATATGAGCGCAAAGTACAACTAAAATTTAAAAAAAAAAAAAAATGGTCACAGATGCATAGAACACGAAATTCCAGAGACAGTGACACTAAAAACATCGGTCCCGAATCCTTAACCAAAGCACAGTACTTATGGCAATATAGGCAACGTAAGCGCACTTGAACAACTTAGGAGGCACTTGTAGACTTCACGTTTGAAAGTTGTATGTAAATAATTTCAACGCCAAATGTATCCTGCTTCTCATAACACTAAAAGATTGAATTTAATTGAATCATTTATTAATATATTAATTTACTAATTTAAATTAAGTCTAAATTTACCACAAACGATTGACATTTTCACGAAAATAACCATGCCAGAATCCAACACTGCCTAAACTGGCAATGTTTAAATTAAAAATTGGGGACGGTTCCACCAGAATACTCCTAGAAGGCTAAAGGATTACGAAAATCTACCTCAAACCCATAATCAGGACTGCAGTATACAGGATCGATCTTAGGGGAGCTCAGTGCAAAATTTATTGTGTAGGTAATATTAGGAATACGCTACAATATGATTTATATTACACTTTATTGATCCTCACAACGTAATCAGATATAGTAGACATTCCACAGTCATGAATGCGTTCACCAGCATATTTACGTAATAGTATGCGGAATCTCGAAAGCATTAAGCCCAGTGACAAATAGGTTGGGTGTAGTTTGTTTCTTCACAATCCAATTATACGAGGCAGACAGGTGACACCTGTCCACTGATACTGGTAAACTATTCAGTATTCATTGCTCACTTAACAAGCAGTACCTTGTTGTGTGTTTTTCGGTTTATGGGAGCTGTTACATCAGCTGAACAGTAAAAAATACAGTAGAAATTCAGTACTGGACTGGAGGATTCTTATTTAGACAGAGTATGTTTGGTGGGCACCCTTGACTCACTATTTCCTTGTCAGTGCCGACAATGGCCGAATGAAGAACTTTATTGATTTTCTTATCTCTCATATCGTCAATTCAGATGAATTTTAACCACCACCATCATATTTTAATGCGAGCACATTTTTGGTTATCAAATTCGAATGGCAGAATTCAGACGCAGTTAAATAAACTATATTGCGAATTTAATTAATATCCAGCATTGTGGTAGGAATCAACTTTTACTAAATTTCCGAAGAAATGCGATTAAATAATGTGTATAACAATAAAATGCGTCGATGAAGATTAGTGTATAAGTTTGAATTAAGTAAGATTAATTGAAACGTAACATAATTTTTTTTCACCAACGCTTTCAAAAGGCAATTAAAATAATTTACATCCTATTGAAAGTGATCTTTGTGTCACTTTACTTTTTGTCGTTTTTCCATTATTTCTCAATCGTATCGCGACTGGTTTGATGCAATCATTAATCTCTTTCTGTCTTGTACTAATCACCGATTCTGGTTGGTGAGCGACAATGCTTGAGGCATTCAGGAGGACGTGGGTTCAAATCTCTGTTGGCCATCCTAATTTGTCTTTCAGAGGTTTCCTGAAATCATTACAGGTGAATGCAGGGATGCTTCGCTCTAAAGGATATGGAAGATTTCCTTCCCGTTCCTTATAACCAATCTTATTCTGCCTCTAAGTATTTCGATTTTAACGAGGAGTAAAGCTCTAAAAAATGGAACTAACATCTTCATCTCAACATACCCGTTACAAGTTATGTCTTCAATTGTATGCATCGTATATTACAATCATTGCTTTCCTCTACAGTTTTCTCCACTAACGAATTAACCAATCTACTACTACTCACTATCCTGCCTTTTCTTCGTGTTTTGCTTTTCCATAGAATACTTTTCTCCACAATTATTTCCAATAGCACGTTAATTTCTTTCTGTTTGTGTCCATTTAATTTTCAGCATATTTGTGCAGAAATACATTTGAAATGTTTAAATTTTTCTTCTTTACGATATTCCTGGACTCCAAGGTTCTTTATACCGTATCGGTACGATATTAATTGTTGATAAATAGAATCAATAAAAATTGTATTACTTTCGATTCTTTAGACGCCTAAAATAATACTTCCTGAGTTCAATGGTTTCTCCTGGTTAGTTATTCTGGCACGATCATTTTAATTGCTTCTGTAAATAAAACCTTTAACAAAAAGGCTGCAAGTGTTTACAGCACACAGCTGTTCGGAAATAGTAGTCTTCCTGATCGTACAGCTGAAGCGTCTCTTTTCAAAGAACTGAGTGCAGTCTTTATTGCGACTTCACGTGTAGTGAGCCACAGCTAACACAACACGAAGCCCACCTACGCGACGCAGAGTGATCAATATTTACAGATGGCTGTCAGCGTTATTCACGCAGCGAAAACATCTACATAATGACATAGTGATTACTCTGAGTCTTTGCACCTCATTTACCTCGGACAAAAAAAGAGGAGCTTCTAAAAAAGAAAACTTACGGCGCGCCGTATAGTTAAGTACCAAACAGGTGTGCCCCCGCATTCTAAGAGTAGAGCGGGCGCGTTTACCATTTATAATTTAATTACTCATTATTATGCATGAGTGAAGCGCGCAACAGGGCCTAAATCGCTATCTGATGTTTGTGCGATGAAATAGCAACTTCTGGGTCTCATTTAAGTGCGCACGGTAGCAGTTCAGACGTGCGGAACCATCCCAACAGGTATTAAGCATAAATACGTGCCTTCGGCAGTGTGAACCCCGGTGGCGTGAAACACATAAATTACAGTAATATGTCTTCCTAGATCTTATCTGAAATGGATCGCCTCTACAGGTTACGTCGGATGGGTGAAAAAAGTTTAAGGTAATACGAAGCAGTTGTCAGTACTCAACTGAAAAGTTATGACGCCATTTATTGTGAAGTGTATTAAAAAATGTAATTCTATACATATTTGCAGGGTACGATCGACGCTTGTGCTACAGCGGTTGCACATGTGGTATAATGTATTAGTATCTTTATTGTTGATATAATAATGTCTCTGTAGTAATAATATAAAGCAGGAGCTCAATTTGTTTGATTGGTTCTAGGTGGAGTGGCTGTCTTTAAAAGCAGTATTGTAGACTTTATGAAAAATAGATGTTTAAATAGTAAATATATTATACCAGAAAGGAAAAAGTCCTTCAGTACGAATTACTCTAAAGCACCTAGGTTCTCCTACGCAGAATACTTTAAAAATTTTCCTATCTAAAATGTTTTTAAAATTTACAATTTTTATAAAAAACATATTCAGTAATTATTATACGCAATTTATTGTGCAGTTGCAATAAGAAACCATTGTTTAACAAAATTTTAATGTAACTTCTGTAGTTTTTGTTTATTTCCGAACGCATTTCACCCTTCGTAAAAGTATGTCCAGCGATTGAATGTTTTCTGTAACAAGTTTTGCAGTTTGTACAAACGGGATTATATGACTGTATATACATATATTATAGTGTACTTACAATTGGATTTCAGTAGCGACGTTTGACAGTTAATCACTCGTGCCCTCAAACAGCGTTTTTCTTCCTATATTGCATCTGAAGGCAGAAGTATTTGAATGTCTCCAATCATTATAATGTGTAACAAACTGGTGTGCATACAATATACATACTGTGACATACTGGTTGAGGGCACACGTGATAAGTTGTCAATCTCATGACAGAAATCTAATTGCAAAATCGCTCTAATATCTATATATAATTGTAACTGTAGTAACATTCAAACAAACCCGACTACAAAAATTATAAACTGCAAATGTATTACAGAAAACATTGAGTTGATGAATATACCTTAATGACAGCCAAAGGCATCAAACAATAACCAAAAGTTCCAACAGTTGCATTAGTCTTTTATTAAACAATAATTTATTATTACTATTTAAAAACTATTTTATCACATATTTTCCATTTAAATCTACAATAACTCAGCAAAGCCCGAGAAAAGGCAAAGAGTGTGATTACCAATTTGTATGTGAACTTGAGTAAAGTTGTTGCAAATGTCGTCACATGACGAAAACATTAATGATATTTGTTTTATCCCACTCTGCTTTAATCATGATTCACTAAATTTGTAGGATAAACTGAAATGCAAAATCCTGGTTGTCATTTTTCTCCCCTTTATTGCATGTGATATCTAGAGGTGTAACATACAATATGTTCTTCCATATTCCAGAAGCAGCACCAGATTTTTGATGTAACCTGAATTGCTAACTGCTACAAAAAAGAAAAGAAGTTTCCTGGATGATATGGGATTAAAACTGGATGTAATTCTAATCTGGATGAAGTGTTTCCAAAAAATTTAAATAGCTTTTTTACCTGTTAAAGAAAATACTGAATTAATATTATGAAACACGTTACTTTCTCCATATCTTAGAGAAGGATAAGATGCTAAGCATCGAACATATTTAAAAATGGACATTCCTGAGGACTCAGTTGTTGCAGGTCTCCATTTCTTTTGGAAATTTAATGCTATTCATCAGGTTGGATTATTTTATACGTAACAGCAAAATTTAGTCGTTGACAGTGAACGCTGAGTATTCTCGAAATATTTATAACTGGGTTAAGATAAACAGCTCATATTATTCAGCAGGTAGCATGCATTTTTCTTGCTGCCTGCAGTTAGGCAGCCAGGCGCACATACTACTGTGCAACAGACCAGCCTGCCTCCACCGCTCGCCGGGTTTCCTAATGTAATAAGGGCGCCCGCCGCCCGCTAATATGTCGCCGCTTTCCAGGCAGGCCCCGCCGAGAGCCGGAAAACAATATTCCGATATTAAAAATTGATTGTCGGCGGCGGCAGCCGAGCGGAAACCGAGCCGCGGCAAGCTGCAGGCGGGCGGGCGAGGCCGCTGCCTATACTCTGATAGCGAGGCTGCTGCCTGCCTTCCCGTGTCCCGGTTCGCCAGAGGAATGCGGACGGCTTTTGATATGAGGACGAGGCACACCGCGGGGCAATTTCCATCCGCACGCCCCGCCGAGAGGAAGGGGCTCCGCGAAAGAAGGCGGCACTGGGATAAAAAGAAAATAATAATGCAGACTAAACGGCGAACTTCGTTGATGGAAAAACGAAAAGTCTTCAACTTTGAGCGGATATATATGTATGAAACTGTTCTTTATCTCTCTCACTTACCGTCTTCATCCCTCTCTTTTTCACGCTCCTTTATAGGTGTATATTCCCTCCAACCGCTTCTATTCCTATCTTCTCTCGTCAAGAGTTATGGACTATTTTGGTAAACTCCTCTTACCTCTTACCTCTTCCTATTTCCTTCTTAGCACTGTACAAAAGTGAGGAAAATAAAGTTAGATCAGTTTTTCTTGTACTTCGTTTTGTAAGTGCAGAAATGCGTCTCCATATTCCTAAATATTCGGTTTAACAAATCGTAATTGCCTTGCTTTGTTTGTGTACAATTAAAAAAAATTCTGCAACATTTTCAGGCACGTATATTATATGTACAGATTACTACAACCAATGACACTCAAATTTTATAACTAACAGAACTAAATTCCAAAGAAATGTCACATCTGGTTTTATCTTGGATCAGAATTTTTTTTCCTCTCATATGAATGCTTGTCAAGCGTTAGACTCGTTGTTTGAAGATGGAAAGATAGCGGAGTAAGAGAGGAGACGGGGCACTGTTACTAATGATAGGATTGTGTCCCAAATCTCTATACAGTGAATACAAAGTGAAGGAGAAAGGCAGAGTTAACGAAAATCCATCCTTGGGATGGAGACGTTAACCATAGCGGCCTTCTTGGTGTCTTTCGGAAGAGTAGTCTTGAGGGGACCACATCGGATTTTATACTATCCCTTCTTTCGTCTTCATAAAAACGTTACGTAAAACAGTCTACCCTTAAAAACACTCATCTACACGCATACAACGGTCAGACATATAGGTGGACAGAACTGACCGTCCTACCTTTGACAAATCACTGTCTAATTTGTATGCCTCATGTGGAACAAACATAATAACCGTTTCCTGTATGTACCAGTATGTACGTTAATTTTTACTTCCCGAAGGTTAAAGATCTCTTCATGATTCAGTTTCTTCCAAGTAAGTCAGGAGATTAGGTTGAACCGATAATTTAATCACTACGTTATAAGCTACAGTCTTCGTTTGAACAGCAAAATTATCAAGAGCCTACGCAGAAGGTGACTCGTTTTTAATCACTGCTAGGTTTGCCATATTGACATTGAAAGAGTACGAATAATATTATTATCGCATTCCACCACTTTGTAACTGAGTGGTGTGTTTATTACGTCTGAAAAATCTTAGGTAAAAATAAAAAAAAAAATTCAGTATTTGTAACACAAGTTCCAGTCTTCATTAATTTCTGTTCTCTGGTAGAACAAATCACAGTTTGTAAAACTTTCAGTTTACGTGCTGATTTTGTAGGTAGAACCTGGATTGGAAATAACTGTTTTATCCGTAATCATTTACTGCCTACACACACAACATGTTTTTATCAATCGATAATTTCAAGTTTAGAATACATCCACGTCACAAGAGGTTTAAGTTTTATTGGCTGTGTTGTGTAGGAATAATCGTGTAATGTAAAGAATATGTTCGAATTTCAAAAAAAAAAAAAAAAAAAAAAAAAAAAAAAAAAAAAAAAAAAAAAAAAAAAAAAAAAATTAGTGATTTTTGTTAGAAAAAAATAATTTTTTATTTTTTTTTGGCTGGATATCAGAAATAAGGACAATGTGACGGGGGATCCAGCCTTTGTACTATAATTTAAACCATTATTGTTAGGATTGTGTAACTTAGGTGTTAAATTGCGCTAGACCACAAACTGAACCTTGCGGGTGGTAGCCCAATGCGCAGGCTTTCCTCCGACTAACAAGAGCTCGGCTCAATACTGGGGACGTATCTATCTCTGCTGTGCGTCTGTGATCGCTCTCCTCTCCCCCTTTTTTCCCGCGCGGGACCTCCGCCAAGTGGCGTTTGTTCGCTTGGGGAGAGAGGCGCTGCGCGTGGGAGGAACGGAACGCTGCAAAGAAAACATGGAGCACCATTAGGGCGTCCTCCACGTCGTCCAATAAATCAGGTTCGGAGCGACAACAACTTGTTTGCCGTGCCGCCCCTTATCGACCTGCACCTGACCCAACTCCTCTCTCGCCCGCTTCTCAAACATCTGCACTCGCCAAATGATTCTGCTCATCACTACCAATAGTTGTGTTAGACTACTGTATTCTGAACTGAAAGTAAGCGCTGCTTTCAAGTATCACTAAATATAATCATCCACTACCTCCTTCGTTATAACGAAATTTGGGGAACGGAGTGTTAAATTACTGTGTAAGGTAAAGTTCACGGGGCCTTCTCGGAGATAGAGCTCCTCATTTACATTCACAACCATTGGAACTAGAAATATGTTACAGATTCAGCGCCACGCTCCGGCCATTCTTTACCTTCCCGCGGAAATTCTTTCACAGTACAGATTGGATAGCAGTCTGAGTGGACATGGGAAGCAGTTCAAGTCGTTCAACTTCGAAGAAAGATCCTCGTTTTCGCCCGGGCCGAAGTCAGACAGTAACTCAGACGGTAGAGCGTACCGTCTGAGTTACTGTCTAGTCAATCAGATTTCATTTTCAGTCTTGTTATTGTATCTATGTATTCTTTAATCAATTCTGATTACTCAAAGGGTTACTGATGTATGTATAGTGATGAGATCGCCGTTGCAGTCAAAGTTAAGATCTGTACTTTGCTCGATGTAATTTTTACCGTCAGGTATTGCTACTCGTTTATCTATAATAAGTGATGTTCAACTGTTACACCGCAAACCTGCTATACAATTCCAATCATTATTTCATGAATGACTTTCTAACAAATTGAACCCCGAGCGCTAAGATCATAAGTAAACTAAGTTTAAACGGAGGCCTAAGACGTTCTCGTCCTGAGATAGTAATGTAAGACATGGTCATCGAAAGAAAACGTTTGACTGTTACAGAGACAAGTAAATATAGACGAGTCGTTTCTTTGGGAGAAACTGTGGTGATTTGTATTCGCTGTTGGGGTAATGATAGGTAGGTTACAACTGTATTGCTGTTATAGTAGGCTACGTTAAATGAGTGGCAGGAGCGTCATTGATCGTAGTCCATTTTGCTGATTTTTTGGATTCCTGGGAATACGAACTTATGAAGGACGAAGAATTGGGTCCATTTGTCAATGCTTCCGCCTCATCTCGGGTTCAACATCTCCCATTGTATGAGGATTTGTTATACATATAAAAGAAAAATTAACGGATTTTACTGTGTTTGAAGCTGCGATTGGTTAAACAGAGTGGTCGAGAGCCAATTCGATATTTCTGATAGGCGGAGATTAACCGCTTCATCGAGGCACTTGAAATTTGAATATTGTAAATAGCATATACATTCAACAAGATTGTAATAAGTTGATAAGGAAATGTGTAAATAGATAAGTTACGCAAATGGATGTAAGAAGCTTTGTAAAAATGTAGATTGGCTGTATGGTCTCTAACCGAATGCCAATAAAATAAAAAAATAAAATAAAATAAATTCAGCAGCGACGTTGTGTTTCTCAGTATTATTAGCCTAATTGCACTTCGATGCGGTTCGTTGAGGTGGTCCAACTTCACTAAAAAGGTAGTTCAAAATAGAACAGCTGTTGACTCCACCGAGGGATGTGCAGGTGTCTCGTTGCCTTCATATTACACATGTGGAAAGCGCAGAGCTGTAGTGTTTCTGTTAGTAGTCTGCCGTATAGCTCACTGCACGTGGTAGCTCCTGCTCCACACCGTCGAAGATCATTCCTGGGTTGCTTCGTCTGTTAAGGTCTGCACAGAAACCTGTTCTGTTATTTATATTTGGACTTTTCGTCAGTGTTAACCTTACAGAGCATCAGCACTGTGGCAGAATTAACTTCTTTGTTTCTTTTTTTTTTTTTTTTTTTTTTTTTTTAAACCCTCTATGATTTTCTAGTAGCGTGATATTTTAAACAATCAATTTTGAAGAAATGCGGCAGGAATGCAGTTTGTCTGTGATATTTACTTTCTGTGAGAGGTGATCAGTGTTTTGTAGATACATTTAAGTGCAACGGATATAATAATGAAGCAACGTGGTGTATAACTGGAGCATGGTTAAGGCTTAAACTGCATTTTTAACTACTTAATAAGTTGGTTACTATTATCTAAAAGTTCGACGTTTCGTACGACGAACACATAATTTACAGAAGCAGACTTCCATGCAGATATGTTGTTTTAACGAAATCTCCCACCATTTCAATTCCTTAAAACTCGTTTTGCCAGCAAATATTTAATCATTCAGAATTTTTGAATCGTAGTTGTAACACCACAAGAGAGATTGCATAGACAAATATACGGAAGACAGGAAGAAACAGATAATACTACGAAAAAAGAAGTAGTTGTATTTACATGAGAAGAATAGAAATAACAACAAGAAAAAATATAGGTAGGTGTAATAATTAGGAAGCAATAAACTGCAATAAACTCGATTTAATAAAATTATATTTTAGAAAAAATGTACGTTCTTGTACCAAAGTGAATTAAAAAGTTAATAATACTCGTAATAATGGTTTTTTAATACTTGTGCAAAATTTCAAATAATCCGAAATTCTTAGAATTGGTGAAAACGGAATTGAATCATTACATTACATTCACACATTAAGCATTTTTCTGTCAAAGTAATGAGAATATCAGGGCATAGCTATGAAATTATTGTATTGTGATTGATTCTTAATACGGGTACAAAATTTCAAGTAGGCCTAATTCTGACGTCTAAAAGTGGATGAAAAGTGAATAGCAAGATTCCATTACATTCGTGCTTACATAGAGGTCAATATAATAAAAGCTTGTTAAAAACACAGCAAAACATATAAAATTTCGAGAATATTCAAGCATGCGGTCCACAGAGCTATTCAGCGTCAACGTAGCTGAAATGATAAATAAATAAAAGTGATGCTTCTCAAAACAAATTCGGCGATGTAACAGCAACTGTCTTTTCATTTTGTTTCAAGGCCACATTTATTTGAAAAGAAACTCAGACTTAAGAAAAATAAAAAAAAGGAAAGCTAAAGTATTGGAAATGTGGTGCTATAAAAATTAAATAGAAGGATAAAGTGTGAAATAAACACATTTTGGAAAGGGTTGGTATGAGAGTTTTGAAGAAGTAACAGACAGGAACATGTGTCACGTTTTATGACATGAAGAACTGGCTAACATATTGATGGAAGGATGGGTTATAGAGGAAGATGAAGATCAAATGTATGAAGCAGATAACTGAGGATGTAGGTTGTAACCGGTGTGTTGGGATAAAGGTAGAGAATTAGTCAAGATATGAAGAGATGGAGGTTTATATACAACCGGTTTCTAGATAGGCGACCACGGAAAACAACCAATTTACCGTAGGCAGACTTATTCCAATACACAGTATGAAGAAAATATAAATATTTTTTTCTTATGGCATTACACCTCGTCGACGTCGAGGACATTAGAGGCGGGAAAGAACAGGGGCCAGGAACTGGAAGGAATTCGACCATTGCATTTTGAAGGACCACCCGCATAGAGTAATTTGGGGATACCATGAAAAAAAAAAAATCTGATGGCCGGACGAGGATTCGAACCTTCGTCGTTCAAAATGCGATGCCAAAGCGAGCGTTACCACTCATTCACCACGCTCAATATATGACGAGTAAGGTACTCAAATGAAATTCAATTAAAGAAGATTACCACTAGCGGATTATGATTAAAATTAATTGAAATTCGATTTTGAATAAAATCAGCAAACTGTAACGGAGTAGCTTCTGTGTTAATTGAGTTTCTTGGCCACGTTGTTTGTTCGTATTGGCCAGCGTTGATCTTGCGTTAAGTCTCCGCTGCCTGTTGCGCCGCCAGAAAGCCATCAGGTATTTATGCGTCGCGAAGGTGGCGCCTCGGTCTCTTTGAAGTCTGGCCGCACTCAAAGGACAGGCACCGACCTCTCCAGACAGCCCTTAATTTAATTCTTGCTCGCACGGGCGGCATTCTGCTTACTTCCAGCAGTCGAGTGGTAAAGGAGACACACCACAAGATTAGGGGCGACGAAAAGAGCTGGAGTCAGAATAAGCATACGACGTGAGCACTGCGCTGGTAACTGGGGAGACGGCAGCTTTTCTCTTACAAGCGGAGGCCGCCAATTGTAAAATCAGCTTCAATTCATACCGTGTGTAATAAAAGCTCATACCCGGAGGTGTAATGTGGGAAAGTAGTAACATGCGCTTCTTCACTGAAGTCAAAAAAATCGGTATTGAAATATTCCGTTGCGTTCAAATACTTTCTACGTTACGATGAGTTCAAGGGGCGCAATGTGCAGCGAGCAAGCTCTCTACTTTATAAGCACGTCGTCGCCTGGTCGAATCTCACTGTTGGCAACATTTTAATTCATTTATTTATTTATTCAAATATGTATACAGATAATTTCAACAATTATGCATATATTAAGTTTTTTAAATGCCCCTTTTTTCGTCTCGTTTCTACTCTCCCGTCCCCTGGTGCAGGAATGAGCATCTGTCCTTCAACTGTAACGGTCTAGTAACCATATTTGTATTTAAGAAATGCATAATTGTTTAAACTGATTGCGGGGAATTATCTGTATACGCGATTGAATAAATAAAATAGTTCCCACCAGCGAGACTCTATGCGGGGACGAAGGGATTATGAAGTAGCAAGCTTGCTCGCTTCACCACGCATCCTTCTAAACCTCCATCACTTAGAAAGTATTTGAAAGCAACGAAATATTTCAATGCCGATTTTCTCGACAACGGCTAAGAAGAGTATGTTACTGTTTTGCCGCATTACAATATATTTTACAACACACAGTATGAATCGGTTTTTGATTTTACTATTGGCGGCCTCCCCTTGTTAGCAGCCTGTTTTTAAGCGGAACAATATCACCTGTTAAGGTACGTGAAACTAAGATGCTTGTTTTACAACAGTCGATTACGCCAGTGTTGGTTTAACAATTTTCTCTGAATAGTGACAAAATATTTTCTGTAGAATCCTAGTTTTCCTGTTCATAATTGCCACCAGAACATGCGCTTCATAGCAATTAAATTAAACTGAAAATCATAATTTCTCATATTACCATAATTTCTCAGACTACGGCCTTTACGACTCGTCAAGGATAAGGTTAGCCGACCCTGGCAGCGTAACGGCTAGCGTGTTGGCCTCGAGTTGCTGTGGTCGCCGGTTCGAGTCCGGCCTCGGGCATGGGTGGTTTTAATTAAATGTTGTGTCCGTCTGGTGTTGCCCGTACTATTGTGAATAAAAACATTTGAGAGATAACACATGTTTAGTTACAAAAATGACGTAGACTTGAAGAATCATTGTACATTAGTAGATTTAATAATGAAATGTGAAGCTGGCTAAATGGCAATAAAAAAAAAACCGAAGGCCATATATTTAAAAAAAAAAAGGTAAGGTTATACGGGTAATAGGCAAAGGCAGTGAGTTTTCACAGCTTTCAAGCCGTATTCCCGTAGGATTAGCGGATTTAAAGCTCCGCATTCCTATTTCCTGACCGTAGGCTCTAGAGTGGATGTGCCGTGGTCAGCGAAACGGTCTGTACCTCTTTTTTAACTTCCCGCGGGGATTCCCACCACGGTACTCATATTATAGCAGGCTGAGTGGGCCTGGGAGTACCGTTCCAGATGTTCAGCTTCTAGGAAAGATCCTCAGCTTCGTCGGAGATCGAACCCCGGTCGTCTGGGCCGTAGTCATATTCTCTACCGCCTGGGCTACGCAGCCGCCCATAAGGGAAATAAAATAAATGTATTTATTGTACTTGAAACACTAATTCTGCCACAAGAAGAGAAATAAAACAGAAATTCAAACAAGGTAAAATAAAATAGAGCATAGAGCAAAGTAGATGGTGGTAACACGGCAAATAAAAACAGAGAGCCGGAACAGTGACAATTCTGTAGTTTACAACCAATACTACGTGAACTCTTCGTAGTTAATTGGTAAGATGGCAACATTTCTCAGATGTTAAGTGGAACAATATCAACTGTTTATGTGCATGAAACTAAGATGTTTGTTTGAAAACTGGCGATTACTTCAAAGCTTATTTAACAGCTTTCTACGAATAGTGACCAAATCTTTCATGTAGATCGCTAATTTTTCCGTTTGAAATTGTTTCTAGAGCAAGCGCTCAATCGCTATTTTTCTCACTGCAATCTAGAATAATCTATGGTATAATGAATGGCCTAGACCTCACTTTGTCGATTATGATAATCATTCCTTACAATAAATTTTACATTCAGTAAAACAGAAGAAAGTAAGGATCAATTTTTGCTACAAAAATGTTTTGTTGGGCGTATATAATATACATATATACATTCAAAGCCAGTTTTCACGCGCATCTGCAGCAAGTGGAATGCCTTATCTATTCAAATACCTTAACATGGTGAATGTTTTGCTCTTTTCTGGATGATATTACAATTCCAAGCTCAAAACAAAAAATATAATTGTTACAGTTTATAGTGACTGATAGATTATTATTTGGAGTGACTACTTTTCCTCTCAGAAGAGTTTAATTTACATCGCGTGATGTTATTAATTACCATTTTAAAAAAGGACAGTGCAAAGTTATTCTAATTTTGTGTCACAATGTGAGTGGTGATGCAATCTTAAGAGAAGGGCAAGGCACTGCGTAAGTAAAGATATGCTTGCTGTACGTTCGCCAATAAGGCTCCCCCTACTCCCTGGAATTCCACCGCCATCGTCTGGCCCTTATCAGGCGCTTTATTAGGCAGACTCGTTCCCAGCCTCTGTCGACTGCTCTACAGACATAGTTCCAGGGCGAAGCGTCTATCAGCCCCTCCCTCACCAGTCTGTTTATTATCGAGTGACCCTCTCCACACCCCATCCGTCATTTTACGGTAAACAGTGCATGAACCAATGTGCAAAAATAAATCTGTGGATATCAACAAGTGTTTGGAAAACATAGGCGGAATATTTCTCTGGAACATTTAAGCAGGATTACCTGCAAGGAGCCTCGATTCAAATCCCTGCTCGGACAGGGGGAGGGGGGTTATGTGCCATAAAGAACCTCGCAGCGTCCTTTTGTAATTAAAATATGCTTTCAGATATGAATATGCTATAGTAATTCCAATACATTGTTTGCATTCATCAAATGCTTCGTCAAATGTATCTCTCAATCTAGCTTGGCTAAAAATAAATTATTATTAAATAATTCCAGTGTAACTCGTCAGCCTGGCTCAGCGCACACTGATTCGAGGAGGTGTAACGGTACCTGAGTAGAGTCCTGGTACCCGCGTACCGGCCGTTCTGATTGCCATTTTGGTGATTTACCGCAAACTTCTAGGAAATATCCCCAATATCCGTCTCACAAACTACACATTTCATAAACACAAATACACTTACCATACATAACACATAAAGTTACACGTGTCGCAGACAGATGAAACCAATTCATCATATACGTTAAGGGGGCGTCCATTAATTACGTGAGGTGAAAAATAGGGGGTCAGGCGAAATCTCACCAAATCTCAACTAGGGGGAGAGGAAATCAACTTTAGGGCGCAAAAATGGACTTTAGGTGGGGTATAACAACCGTCGGAAGCATGAGAGCTAAAAAAAAATATACGAGGTGGATTGGCAGGGGGGGGGGGGGGGAGGGGGGAGTCACCTTCAAAAATCACACGTCATTTTAGGGGTGAGAGTCCGCGACCAGATCTCACCAAATCAATGGACGTTCGGCGACCTCCTGTCCTCAAGCCGGACGTTTCTGAGAGTCGAAATGTAGTGGTTATGCCCGACTGCGTCCGAATTCACACGGATCGCTAAAAGGAAATGTTGGAAAATCGTTATAGCTTGTGTAGGAGGAGACTAATAGCGAAGCCAATCAATGGCGGACTATTCTCCGCGTTATTCTAATTTCCATGAAAGTCTCTGTATGTTAAAACGCCCTCGCAAGAGGCATGGCTACCACGAGCGACGCGGGGAAACAGTTGTTGGAGGACTGGAAGCTTACTTCGTGTCCAAACCTCAGAGCTCGTGGTTGTACTTTGAATCCGACCCCCTAGGTTAGAACAGCGGACTTCGTGCCAAAACCTCCAAGATTGTAATGTGTTCTGACTTGGCATCGGACCTACAAGGATTCGAGAAAATGTACTGCAGACTGGACCAGCAGTGAGTTCGCTTTGCAGTCAATCTGCATATAACACGAAGTACATATTGGTCTTCACCGTTGTAGCTAACACGCTATAACTGGGAGTGTATAAGACATATACACAGACGGAAAAAAAAATCCCAACACCAAGAAAAAATTATTGTAGAGTAATGAAATTTGGACAATGCATTTGTCAAGTTAACATGTTTAATTGATTAAATTTTCAAGATCACAGGTTAATTTAAGCTCAAGAAAATGCATTTCAAATGTGAAATACTGTTAAATTAATAGCCGGTGTAACCTCCAGAATTTTGAATGCAAGCCTGCAAACGTGAATGCATTGTGTCATACAGGTTTCGAATGTCACTTTGTGGTATGGAGTTCCATGCTTGTTGTACTTGTGCTGTCAATACTGGGACGGTCAGTGCTGGCTGTGGATGATGCTGGAGTTGTCGTCCAATGATATCCCATACGTGTTCAATTGGAGACAGATCTGGTGATCTCGCAGGCCAAGGTAACATGTCGACACTCTGTAGAGCACGTTGCGAGACAACAGCGGTATGAGGGCGAGCGTTATCCTGTTGAAAAACTCCCCCTTGAATGCTGTTCATGAATGGCAGCACTACAGGTTGAATTACCAGACTGACGTACAAATTTGCAGTCAGTGTGTTTGGTATAACCACAAGAGTGCTCCTACTGTCATAGGAAATCGGTTACTTCAAGGACAGCTCCGAGCCAGGCGCCCTGTAGCGTGCATTCCACTGACTACAAGCCATCGCCGTTTGCGACTCCAGTGGTGTCAAGCCAGAGCTCATTGGAGGACGGAGTGGAGATCTGTTGTGTTTTCTGATGAAAGCAGGTTCTGCCTTGGTGCCAGTGATGGCCGAGTGTTGGTCAGAAGGAGGCCAGGGGAACGCCTGCAACCAAACTGTCTGCGGCCTAGACACACTGGACCTACACCTGGAGTCATGGTCTGGGGAGCAATTTCCTATGACAGCAGGAGCACTCTTGTGGTTATACCAAACACACTGACTGCAAATTTGTACGTCAGTCTGGTAATTCAACCTGTAGTGCTGCCATTCATGAACAGCATTCAAGGGGGAGTTTTTCAACAGGATAACGCTCGCCCTCATACCGCTGTTGTCTCGCAACGTGCTCTACAGAGTGTCGACATGTTACCTTGGCCTGCGAGATCACCAGATCTGTCTCCAATTGAACACGTATGGGATATCATTGGACGACAACTCCAGCATCATCCACAGCCAGCACTGACCGTCCCAGTATTGACAGCACAAGTACAACAAGCATGGAACTCCATACCACAAAGTGACATTCGAAACCTGTATGACACAATGCATTCACGTTTGCAGGCTTGCATTCAAAATTCTGGAGGTTACACCGGCTATTAATTTAACAGTATTTCACATTTGAAATGCATTTTCTTGAGCTTAAATTAACCTGTGATCTTGAAAATTTAATCAATTAAACATGTTAACTTGACAAATGCATTGTCCAAATTTCATTACTCTACAATAATTTTTTCTTGGTGTTGGGATTTTTTTTCCGTCTGTGTATTTGAAAGGGTGGATATTCGCAGAAGAATTTGGTCTAATACTGGAAGGAAAACATAACAATGATCAGAAAATAGCACTTAATTTGAGACGTAAGAAAAGTTTCTTTTCTATGTAAGGATGTCAGCGATTGGAATAAATTATCAAGGAAAGCTGAAAAGAATTTACTTGGAACAGTAAAGAAATTTAAAATAAAAAATCGATTGATGTGAAAGTGGGGTTTGTATTGTTTACCCCCCTGTCTGTAAGAAACTGTGGGATGGTTAGTGATATGTGTGCTCGTGACAGGAACGAGTACCTACAAGTTGAAAAGGAGGTAGTGGATTTTCAAAATTTTTGCTCTGATCTGTTTCAGAGATAAGAATTTACGGGGCGTGTTATAAGACGTTCTAGCATATTTCTATTGGATGGGAACATGGTTTATAAATCTTTTTGAGGGGTATCAACTGACAAAGAAGCTTTCGGGTTGTTATGTGACTGACACTTTGTAATAACTGCGTGCTGGTACTATTCAGCCTGCCGATGACGCCGAACCATATAGTGCTGGAAAACTAAAAGTGATTGAATCTTTGATGTGTGTATGCGTCAAATTTGGTTAGGAGAACGATTCTCAATACACATACTCCTTTAGGTACATAGTGAAATCCCGTCAATTTAGTCATGTATTCGCAACCCGTATCATGATCCGATTCCTGCTTGTGGTAACAAAGTTTTATTTGCATTGCAAGAGAGCCAATCGGAGAAGGCAGTTATCCCTCGTCATAGCGGATTGGCTGAGATTTACCTCCACACGGTACAGGAGAGGAAGCTGGTAGAGGTGGTGGCATCACAGGGAAGAGATTATTATTAATTACAACTGGTTTCAACAGCGGGATGAGTAATTCGCAGCAAATAATTAGTAGTAACATTCTGTGATCCAAGAAGGGCCCACATCCAGTCAAAGTGGAACGTAGCCCATCGAACTGCCGTTTCTCGCAGCCGCGCCATGTGATGGAAACGGTTATAAATTAAAATTGAATTATCAGTGGTGACTATTAGCTTTATACTATTAATTACCATTGATTTTGTCGAGAGATTGTCGCGGGGGCTTGAGTGTAACATCACCACTCTTTTAAATTAACAAAACATGAGACACGTTAATGTTCGACAAAACTATGTACAAAATGTGTGAGCCGTAGCCCAAACCATATAATAAATTCGGTCCAAATTTTGATCGTTGATGATGTATACACGAAAGGCGGAACTAATTCTAAGACAAATTTACATTCAATAACAGTTTTACTGGCATTATTTAGGAGGATAATAAAATATGTAGTAATTAACTGCTGAAAAATGGCAAAGGATTATAAAGAAGTTCGTTTCATTGTTCTCTGTCAATCTGGTTTTTCTGTCGCTGATAGTTTAAATTTTTTGGTTTTATTAAAACATCTTTCACCCCAAAATTCCATATTTTCTTATTGGTTCTTTCAGAAACAGCTTAAGCCAAGTTATATATAGAGTTTTACATTTGGATTCACAAATTCAACTTTATGAATTTCTTGAAAAGGTTTATCGCCTTAAGATTTCAGACCACATCTTTCTCCTGGCGTCTTTCTTCACTCATTGTTCCCATGAGCATTTTCCACTGGAGTCTCTGCCTTTCCACTTACTCGTTCTTCACTTAATACCTATGTTTATTTCACACTATATTCCTCTAATCATGATTCCTCTAATCATGCACTTCTGAAGTTCGACTCCCGTGTCTTTGAATTGACTAGTAGCCTTTGCTTTCATCACCTATGCTTAACAGACATACGTCAGCATGGGCGTTAAGTGAAAGAAAATAATTTCTTTTAATTTTTGTCGCATGTCCTTACTTCATACCTGACGTTCAAAGAAACTTCGACACCCTTTATTTGCAACCTGTTCTACTCGTACATGTAAATTCATATTCCGCTTTAATAGACTATGAACGCTTATGCTAATTTCAGTAGGTGAGCTGATAAAATATGTAGTTGAGGTGTGGCATGGCTGTAGATAAAGCGCTTTACACTCAACTTTGCCTAGAAATTTCTTGACAAATGGGACCATCCTCTGTACTTGGTGTACGGTCTTTAGTGCCTTTCAAGAGAGATATAGTGATACAAAAAACAAGTTAATGTGATATGTGTAGTCACTGTAGGAATCGCGGTTCTTGATTTCCATTTGCTAGGCAGCTGTGGCAAGAGTAGTGTCGCAAATTTAAAAAAAAAGGTTTTTCAGCTTTGTGAAAAAGAAACATGAAAAAAAGTATCACCCTTGTTTTTTTTCTAATTTTGTTTTTTTCTTTTAGACAACAATATATTTGATAAATTATAATTTTATTTACGGAACTTACGTTTTATATGTGTGTTTTAAATTTTACTGAATCATATAATGTCTTAAATAATCTTTATACATAAAGATGAATGGATGTTTGTTTGTTTGTTCTTCATACAAATCCACAGTTTTCATCCGATCTCGATGAAACTTTGCACACCTATCCTTTGAAACAAGTAGAAAAATACTGTCTACATTTGGTTGAAAAATTTTCTGTATAAATAATACATGTTGTCTTATACTTTCGAAAATTTACTGGACGGTGATAGACAGACGCGTTGGATATGGTCATCTCTGGACTGTTTATCCGTGTAGCGGTCAGACAGCTAAGTGGTTAAAGCGCTTTCTTACGAACACGTTGGGGTCGTGGTCTCCGGTTCAAATCTCCAGAGAGGCCAAGATTTTTAAAAATTGTTTTTGATCGTAAGAGTCGCGCCTGGGCCGTCGGTTGTGCAGATTGAATGTTAAACTGCAGATATCACAGGTTTAGGGGTACAATGCGAGGCAAATCGTAGGTAGGTAGTCTTGCAATGCTGTAGGTGTAAATTATATTGATACCAGAGGGGTTGTTCGCAGTCAGTGTGTGTGTGATGTGCAGCAATCTATCTATCCATCTATATATATAAAGATGAATGTATGTTTGTTTGTTTGTTTGTTCTTCATATAAATTCCCCGTTTTCATCCGATCTCCATGAAACTTTGCACACTGAAACAAGAAGAAAAATACTGTCTACATTTGGTTGAAAAATTATATGTATAAATAACACATGTTGTCTCATAATTTCGAAATACTATTGAATGGCGATAGACATACGCGTTCGATATGGTCGCCTCTGGAGTGTTTTTCGGTGTAGCGGTCAGACAGCTAAGTGGTTAAAGCGCTTCCTTACAAATGTTTGGATCGTGGTCTCCGATTCAAATCTCCGTGGAGGCCAAGATTCTTAAAAATTATTTTTGATTGTAAGAGTCACGCCTGTGCAATAGGTTATTCGGATTGAATGTTAAACTGTAGATAACACAAAGTTAGGGGTACAATGCGAGGCAAATCGTAGGTAGTCCTGCAATGCTGTAGGTGGGCACTTTTTTACGTTATAGTGATCCGTCAGGCATTGTTCGCAGTCAGTGTGTGTGTGTGTGTGTGTGTGTGAACCACAGTAATAATATTATAAATACGGAAGTAAGTCTCTGTCTTTTTGTTACGTTTTGACGACTAAATGGCTATATCGATATTGATGGAATTTTATAAGAAAATCTGTATGAAGTGCACAGGACATTTTTTCCAGTATGATTAACAGTTGTAGTCACGAAATTTTGAGACCTTATCGAATTGTGACAGAAAAATGTTGGAAATTGATTCTCTTCAAGAGACAGGTTCGACGGTAGAGTGATATAGAGATAGCTTTCCTGTCATATTATGCCGACTCGATATTGTTTGGGACCAATCTTTCGTTACCAACAACTTTCTATATTCAATCCTAGAAAAAAAATTTTAATCCACACATACGAAGTCACGGGTACGAGCTAGTGATTAATAAATAATGTAACCATATAGGTAACATAATTTTATTCATCTTCCATGTCAGTACCACATTCACTAGTATCAGCAATACCAACAGTAGTTCGGTCGGTGTCGGAATTTTCTGTTTCTTCTTCTGTCTCTAGATCCATAACTTCAGGAATAGTTACATTTTTTTTTTTTTTTTTACTGGTTTTTCTTGTATTGTACACAAAAGATTTTGAGACTGCAATGTTAAATTGTGAGCAAAGTACACGGTCTTTTAAGTCTGAATTTAAATCTATTATCATACAAAATAAGAGCTTTATTTCTTTTCACCATTGGTTTACGCCAACGGTTGCAAGGAAACGATTCATAATTACTGACAATACAATGTATCAGTATTACTATACGTTGAGAGTTTAACAAGTATACGAATATAAGGAAAGCACAATAAGTAATAAAAAGAGGAAAAAAACAGTAGATAAATTTAAAATTCCTAATTTTTTAAAAAGATCCGTAGGTCTACAGGTAAATTCGTAGGGCTGGCAGCACTGGTTCAAATAGCGAGTATCAATCAAAACAACGGGGAACGGGCATTCCTTCTCGTGCAACATAGCCTCTTCGGGAAGTCCCCGCTCATAAAAGAAAACTTAAGTTAATGTTTTTTTATAAACGTTTCTCGGGAAACAAGTCTTAAAGACTTGCAACTGCACCTGTAGATGGCGACGGAGAATAAAGTCGCCGAAATGTTGTGCATTAATAACAATATTACTCGGTTTGTTTCCCGAGAAACGATTATAAATAAACAACGCCGAGAAAAATTTCATTCATTTAGTTAATGTTGCCAACATTTTCGTACTTTTTCTGTACTGAACCAGAAAAATATAGTAGATTTAAAAATTAAGATAAATACTTAGTATAAACCCTAAAACAGTCATATTAAACGACAAATGCCATAGAAATTTGAGATTTAGTAGTCATGAAAAAATCGTATCCCAGAAAAAAACGTGTTTTTTTTCACAGTTTTTTTGCAACACTAGGCAAGAGTACATATTGCTACGCGGGAAGGAGCAGAGTCGACTAGTAAGAGACTTCCTTTCACTACTTGCAGGGCACCCACTTCTCACCTTCTCCACAGATTTACTTTGCAGGCAGACCTACTTAACGAATTCTTCTAAAGTGTAATCAGGCCGAGCCGAGCAAATGAATTAGGTCTGAAGCGGCGTTTGCTCTCTCAAGTGAATAGGGTTCCCTTTACAAGTACATTTACTAGTTTCACTACAATCAGCTTCTCTGAAATGATTAAAGCTATAGTCGACACCTGTTGCACCGCAAACACGTCCAACCACTGACTTTCATGAGCAAACCTGGTCTACTATCTCAGATAATCTGGAACCTTTTGCAGCAATAAAGAATATTTAAATCACTGATTTTCACTTCTAAATTTTCATTGTAATCCGTAAAGAATCTGTCAGGAAAGCATAAAGCTTTGTCTTTTTTTTACGAATAAGTTTTTATGACTCGTCAACGTCATTGCCATAACAGAGAGGATATGATTTTGGGCAAGGAATTGTAATAAATTAATCCCTGGTATCTATGAAGGAAACCACTTCAAGGAACATGGAGAATCGAAATCCGGATTACCGAATCGAGAGTTGAACTCGCATTATTAGGAACGCGTGCAAACGTCACAGCTCACCCAGGAAACTCGGTTTCCTATTAGTAAAAAAATATTAATTTTTACAATGGGGACCGTTTCTTGCAGGGTTCATTTACTGTTCCTTATTTTTATACAGCTCTACAAATCTTTTTCCACATTTTGAAGTGAAAATTAGCGCACTTGTCGCCTCAAGAACAATCACGAAGATAAATTACGCTTTGCATGCCATGGATGTCGTGATGGCACAGACAGATCAAAGATCTTATAAAACAGAGGAAGCGAACGGACAACTGTGACGAACCACAAAATATTGTGCTGTCTTATAATCACAATAAAAAATAAATTAACTGAGGATAATTCCTGATTAATAATGAATTATGGAATGGAAAAAAAGTATTGATTCCTGCACGTCAACGAAAATGTTTTTATTGAATTACTGCCAGTTAAGTTATTGAATTATTACATATAAAATTTTGCAACAGCAAAATAAAGAATAATTATATATTGTGGTTCACTAATTTGTAAGTCGTTTCTGGAAAATGGTCCAAGCAGAGTATTTATTTTATTTTCCTTTTTTTTACTTCTGGTGCTAGTCGATGATTAACAGTTCTTCACACAAAACTGTTTTATGATACTTTCCAGTCGGATTTTATTCAGACATTAGGTAAATTATCGAATCATTTCAGAGTATTTTCTGGAATCATATTAGTTTCTTTCTGTAAAATGCTTTTAGATAGATAGTGTTTGTTTTATTTGTGTATTTGATTCCAATAAATAAGTGGGCATACGGGTATTACAGGAATAAATTGATTCAAAAAATAAATATTATCTAAATGGTGGCTATAAATACGAATCTTTGAATACGAATTCATTTTATAACTGGCTTTTCTAGGATCATTTAGAATGTGAAAGCAGAGGTATAATAATGTTCACAGCTTGGTTCTCAGATAAGGCATTACATAATAAGAGATCCAATTAGACACTGTGTAGGTAACAGGCGTCTACAGATGTGGAGTAAAACATAAATGATATCTTTTGCCATCATCAAATACCGAGGATTCCTTTTTTAACGATGACAGACCTTAAAAAATGCGAAACGTTAAGGTAGTAATTTCATCAGTTGAAAGTTGTCACAGTAAAACTGATTAATCACTTGTGTACCGAGAATGGTGGGTGAACTGTTAACGTTCTGACCTCGCATTCGGGAAGACGTGGATTCCAACCATCCTGATTTGGGATTTCAAAAGATATCCCAAATCACTCCAGGCGAATGGCTGGATGATTTCTTCAAAAGGCCATAGCCGAATTCCTTCCCGTTCCTTACCCGCCTCTAATGAAATATACGTCGACGAGACGTAAAACCACAAAGGGGGAAAAATAATCACTTGTGTAAAAAGTTTCTATACCTACTAAATTTATCAAGGTGCTGCACCAAAACTTAAGCAATACCTTTTTTTTTTTTTTTTTTTTTTTTAAAAAAAAAAAAAGTAACCAATAACGTAATGCTGCTTAACAGGAAACGCTCTCTGATAAGCTAGAAAACTGCAACACCACCGATACCGTGATTAGATCTCATATCGCCTTCTAGTAATTCAAAACCAGGAAATCACTCCTAACAAGTGTTCTACATCTATACTCTGCAAATCACAAATACTGTGGGTGGCAGAGGGTGCTAAGCACCAATCTTAATTCTGCGCATTCCAATCCCGAACAGATCGAGGAAAGAAGGAATACATAAATGAATCAGTACGGCATCTTATTTCTCTAATCTTATCCCTCCTGTCATTGCGACATAAATAGGTTGGCGGAAGAAGTATTTCGTTGCACTCGTAACTTAAAGATTTTCGCATATTCTCCAACAAATTCAAACGAAAACGACGTCGTCTGTCCGCCAAACAATCCCAGCCCAACCCACGAATTAGCTCTGTGACACTTACGTAAGGACTGTAACTAGCAGTCACGAATCGAGCGGCTCTTCTCTGTACTTTCTCTAATGTGTCAATCAATTCCTTGCGATACGGATCCCAAATTCCACAACAGTATTCCAAAGCGGACGCACTAGTGTTTTGTATGCTATTTCCTTTGTATGAGCATTACAACTTCTCAAAATACGTCCTATGAATCGTAGTTTGGAATTAGCTTTTCCTACAACGGAAGTTATGTGCAAGTCCCATTTCATGTTGCTTTGTACTGTTACACCTAGATACTTCAGGGAATCTACAGTGTCAACAACTGAATTGTTAACTTTGTACTCCAGAGCAAGCGGGGTCTTTTTATTACTTATGTGCATTGCCTTGCACTTTTTACAGTTAAGTGTAAGCTGCCATTCACGGCACCATTCCGAAATAACATCCAGATCGCGCTGGATTTCTAAGCAATCGTCGGAGCACCTCACTTCCCTATAAATTAGTGCATCATCAGCAAAAAATCGCATCCTGCAATTAACGTTGTCACCGAGATCGTTTATAAAAATTAAGAAAAGAAGTGGTCCTATTATACTTCCTTGAGGAACGCCCGAAGTAACATATAGTTTAGAAGAGGCTTCCCCGTCTACAACGACATACTGTGACCGACCAGTTAGAAAATCACGTATCCATTCGCAAATCTGATCAGATATACCGTACGCTCGGATCTTCGCTAAGAGTCGGTTGTGTGGTACAGAGTCAAAAGCTTTCTGAAAATCCAAGAAAATAGCATCAACTTGTGATCCCGCATCAATAACTTTCATTACATCATGCGAAAATAGAGCCAGTTGCGTTTCACATGATCGGTTCTTCCGAAATCCGTGTTGGTATGCTGTAAGTAGCTCGTTTTCATCTAGAAACTTCATAACGTTAGAGCATATGACATGCTCCAGAATTCTACTGCAAACAGATGTTAGCGATATCGGACGATAAATCCTAGGATCTCTCCGATCTCCTTTCTTGAAAACGGGAATCACCTGCGCAATTTTCCAGTCAGAAGGTGCTTTTCTTTCCTCTAAAGATTTACGAAATATATCTGACAGAAATGGTTCTATTTCTTCCGCGTATTCCGAAAATACTCTTACTGGTACACCATCGGGACCCAGCGCCTTCCCCCACTTCAGGAGCTTTAATTGCTTTATGATACCTACACTATCAATTTGTACTGGATCCATTTCAAATTCAACACGCCGTGGAAAAACGGGAATGTTTTCCATGTTTTCGTCAGTGAAGGAATTTTTAAATTCGGCGTTAAATACAGTAGCCTTGTCGCGGCTGTCATCAAATTCCCGACCGTCTTTTAGTAGAACTGGCATATTGTTGTCACAACCACCTATTTTTTTTTACATACGACCAAAATTTCTTTGAATTTTCAATGAGGCTCTTGGAAAGTGAGTTGCATCGAAAGTCATTGAAGGCTTCGCGCATCGCATTCTTGACCTGTCCTCTTGTCTCAGCTAGTTTTTCTAAATCACTCCTATACATCGTCCTTCTTGAGCGTGCATGAATCTTCCTTTGCTTTTTAAGTAACCTTTTGACTTCACGCGTATACCACGGGGGAACGTTCCCGTCCCTGATTGTCCTTTTCGGTATATATAAGTCCATACCTTCCCTGACTATATTTATGAATCGAAGCCACATCTCTTCAACCGAGCCTCTTCCTTCTACAAAGGTAATGTAAAAACGTTCTTAAACTCTCCTTTGGGGTCTTTTCGAACCTGTAAACGACCCTTTCTTTTTTCTTTTTGCGCTCGACTGTTAATTTTACTGTAGCAATTACAGCTTTATGATCACTTATTCCCGTGGTGGTAGAAATTTCCGTAAATAATTCAGGCCTATTTGTAACGAGAATATCTAAAATGTTTTCGTTTTCGTTGTCGCACCGCGTTGGTTCAGTGACGAGCTGCTCAAGATTAAGATCTGAGAACAGGTCGAGAATAATCTCACAGGATATTTTATCCCTGCCACCAGTAACGTGGGCGTAATTACTCCAGTCAATATACGGCAAGATGAAGTCGCCTCCTAGTATTATTCCATGATCCGGAAATTGACGAGCTATATTACTTACGTTATTTCTTAAGGCCTCAGCAACACCTACATCTGCATCTGGTGGACGATAGAAAGACCCTATTACAAGTTTTGTCCTAGCTACTATAAGTCTAATCCATAGGATTTCACAGACCGTATCAATATTTATTTCGTTACACGACAGGTGTTTACGAACAGCTATAAATACACCACCTCCATTTGAATGTAACCTATCCTTATGGAAAACATTCATGCTATGGTTAAAAATTTCTGCTGAACTTATATCCGGTTTTAACCAGCTTTCAGTACCTAATACTATATCAGCTTTTGTGCTACTAATAACGCTTTCAAGCTCAGGCTGCTTATTACAAGCACTTCTACAGTTTATAACGAGTACTTTTAACGGTCGAGATTGATTTTCGCTACTCCTAACATATGGTGCCGAATTTAATTGGGCTGCCCGTGACTGTAATCCCAGTTTCGGGTCTTCCTCCCTCAGCCTAAAAAATCCCCCAATGCACTCCACACGGCCCCTGCCACCCGTGTAGCCGATTCACGTGTGTAGTGAACACCTGATCTATCCAAGGGAACCCTACACGATTCGACCCCAGGGCGAAGATCAAGGAATCTGCAGCCATGATTATCGCAGAAACGACGCAGTCTCTGGTTTAGACCCTCGACTCGGCTCTGAACCAGAGGTCCACAGTCAGTTCTATCGACAATACTGCAGATGGTTAGCTCAGCCGAAATCTTGCGGTCATCAACCACAGAGCTCACCGTATGAGCAAGCCGCCGGAAGGAAGAGAGGATACCCTCCGACCCCAGGCGGCAAGCATCATTGGTGCCGACATGAGCTACAATCCGCAGCTGGCTACACCTCGTCCGCTCAATGGAATCCGGGATGGCCTGTTCCACATCATGGATCAGACCTCCCGGAATGCACAAAGAATGGACATTGGACTTCATCCCAGACCTGTTCGCCATGTCCCTAAGGGGTTCAATGAAACGCCTAACGTTGGAGCTACCTATCACCAGAATCCCCTTCTGTGATCGCCCAGACCTAGCGGGCGGGGGGGCTGGCAACTCGCTGATTGACGATTGTGGATCTGAATCAGATCCAGACAACACATCAAACCTATTGGACAGTGGTACAGGCTTGCCCTCGTGGGATTCAGACCTGTACTCCTGCCCCCGCATGCGGCGTCGACGTCCGGAAACCATGCGCCAGACACCATCAGGTGACTGCCGCACAGGCCCCGAAGTCTCAGCCTGGACTGCAGGTACGATATTTGGCAGGGGAGAACCTGTGACAACACCTGCTTCGTCAGGGTCACCCCTTCCACATCTGCTGCAGTCACCTACGGCAGCTTCCAGCCTCGTAACTTTAGTTAGCAAAGCTGCAAGCTGAGAGCGAAGATCAGCCACCTCAACCCGCGTCTGCACACAGCAGTCACAGTCCCTACACATATTACTTATAAAGCAAAAACTACGGAGAGGATAAAAGTTGAACTAACTCAGTAATCCAAATTAACTGTTCACTCTTTACTACCAACCGCTACACGACCTAAAGAGAACCTTCTGAGGAATTGAATTTAGACCAGACGACTGCACTTAGTAGTTAATAGGACGTACTGATGAACGGTGTTAGCCAACCAATGTACTAAATAAAAAACAAATAAGCTCTATAAACTTCCCTATAGAAAAAGCAAATAAATGCGATCACGGTTGGAGCACGCTGTTATAATTCAATTAACGCAAATAAATCAAACGCTACCCCAACACTTTAAATTATGTAAACAGATGGCGACACTCGTCACGACGGTTGCAAGTGTTATAATATCTTTCATCAAAGATCATACACAAAAGTAATAGCTGTGCATAATCTTCTTTCTTCCGGATACCTATAACATGTACTGTTGTTGTTACGGACTTGTAGGATACAGATTGTATTTGTAATTAGTTTCCATACGAATGGGGAATTACTGCTGTCAAGATTTATTTTCTTTCTCTACTTCCGTCTTTTAGCTTCCATATTGTATTATCTTTTTCGCCGTGTTAGCTAGGATACAACTTCACGAATTTACTTCGCTTGAGGCATAATTGTGTTCAGTATTTCAACATTGTTACTACAATGATCAACACACAACTTTTACTACATCCCTTTGCCTTACTTCTTTTAGGGTTCATTTTCAATGTTTTTAAGGCTTGATTAGTCATCCTTGAGCACTGTACGGACACTATCAATTGCATTAGGACAAATATTTGTTTGTAATTTGTGCATTTAAACAAATTGAGAATTGTTTAAATGTTGTTTATGAAAACGTCTTGATACTTTAGGTATTAGCGGGTTAACAACTAAAATCTAGAATATTTCCATATTGATTTTCATACTTAAAATATACTATTACGTGAAAACAATTGATCTCTTATTAACAGTACTGCATGTTACACGCTCCTTAAGGCCGGTCTACACGTAACGTCTTGACTGACGTTTTAGTTGATGATGCAAGACGTCAGGTAAAACTGACCAAAAAAATATGTCCACACTTTTCCGTTTTTGACTTCCGTCTTTAGCTCAGTTCTATTGAAATTATAGGTGAAACATTATTTTGGTGGATATTTCACTATGTTAAAAAGTAAGAATGGTGTAGAACAGTGATTCCCAATTATTTTTTCCCCGAGTACCACTGCAAGAAGGAGCTCAACCGCGCGTACCCCTTACAGCTGAAATGATAAATAAATGAATTCGTTCATCCCAGTAGAGTTCTTCTCACAACCACAGGATTACAATTATATAACTGACACAAACACATTTTATCTTAAAATATATTTGGGTGATAGTAATGTTTCTTTTGGCTGATAAAAGTGAATTTTTTCAATTATTTTAGTGATCACCTTAGCCAAGAGACTACCGCGCGTACCCCCTGAAGAAACCTCACGTACCCCTGGGGGTACGCTTACTACTAATTGGGAACCACCGGTCTAGAAGATGGTTTATAAAGAGGAAAAGGTTCTTTCATCTAAATTTGCTTCGGAAATTACCTCATGAACCTGAAGATTGACATAATTTTTTACGAATGGTTACGGACCCTTATTTGAAATAATCAAAAAAAAAAAAAAAAACAAGACACTGCTGTGAGAAAGAGAATCTCACCCCTGCTGTGCTAAGATTTCTATTAACAAGTAGAAATTACGAGGATCTGGAGTTCACAACTATAATGTCGAAATAACCTCAAGATCTTGAGATCACAGCTGTAATGTCTTAAAAATCTCTTAGCCGCCTTATACCAGAATTTTGTAGAATTATATACGAAATGTTGAAACCAGGAAATAAACACAACATTCACTTACGCAGACGTGTACTTGTTCTGGAAGAAGTGAATCGTGTAACGGATACGTTCAATATGTACTTTAGTATCCAAGGATCATGACATTGGCAGCACAATGCCGTGACTCTTTTAGTTTATATTTAGCGCTGCTACTATATAGCTATTAAATAAACCTATTTTATTTTTATATGTACAGTTCTGTTAATTTGCAGCGGTTAACAACTTACTTTAACTTCTGAATCATCCTCTGTATTGATAATTGTTTCTCTTGGAGTATATTTATAATTTAAGAATAAAAGAAGGTCGAAATTCCAAAGGAAGATCTGTAAATATCATCGGCACCAGCACCAATACGTGCGGACAGCTTAATTTTTAGCAGCAACATTTTAAGAATGAACTAAAAGAAGGATAACTAGGACACAACTCAATGACTTACGAAACGAATCACTGTCCTAGATTCTAAAGACCACCACGAAAAGTTTTTTCGAAAACAAAAACAAAATAATAGTTATTTTAGCTCCACACAAGCTGAAGGATGATTAAAGACTGGAGGGAAAACGTCAGTCAAGACCGAAAACAATGCTCCCGACGCTCCGTTTTCTGGAAGTCATCCGTCTTCATTCAGTTCAGATAAAACGTCCGTTTTGCTGTCCACACACAATGTTTTGTCTGATACGTTTTGCCTGACCAAGTAAAACGTCCGTCAAGACGTTACGTGTAGACCGGCCTTTAGGTTTAGGTCGTTGGGTGCCTGACATCGGATTAACTGTTTCCGCCCTGGATGGTGGCAGAAATTTTGTCATAGCTGTCAGGGGAGAGAGGTAGTTCTGCATGATTCCTAATCAGGTTGTAAGCCAAAGTCATGAGTTATTTCCCAAATGTTTTTGCAGGGATAGTAGCATAGGATAATGTTTATGCTGATTCGTCCGGAGCCTGACTGGGCATTCACCAGTCTTCACATTCTCCTTGCTCTCATCCACAACACAAACAATACTCAGCACTCACTGAATTCACACAGCACTACAGTCATCCGAATATACAGGAACGCTTACGAATACTGTCACACTGACGAAGGCAACCCCAGTTCATCTACTTCCGGAAGTTAGGATTGAGGGGGAACACCCTCTGTAGTAAATGCCTACAGGAGGATCGCGGGTATGGCTCACTCTTTGACTTTTGACACTGTGGGTTATAACAAACAAATATTTCGCTCTGATAGTCAATAAGCTAATTTGTGGCAACAGGCAGATTATTTTTTGATAGCACATCGTAGAAGGGGTAGCGGAACTGATATTTTATTTACATAGGGTTCCATTGGCCTCGAAATCGTTAGCGCAATACAGCACTGAAGGCAAGGAATGGATTTTGAAGGAATAATCCTGACATATGCCTGAAATGATTGGTTGAAAACTGAAATAAGAATAAGCACACTGGGTATCGAAGCTATACCCTTCCGAATGTCTGGTCTAACCGTTAATCTGTCACTCAAGAGGCTTGATGCACAGTTTTGGAAATACTTCGGCGGTAAAGTAACAAGGGGCCAGCCTCGGTAGAGTAGGGGCTAGTGTGCTGGATACACATGCCGATGGTCGCCGGTTCGAGTCCGGCCACGGGCATGGGTGTTTGGGCGTTTAAGTGTTGTGTCCGTGTTGTAGTGTCCTTGTGATTACACTTAGTGGGAACTATGAACTTTGGAGAAACTAATATATTGAAATAATCAGAATCATATTGAGCTGGCTGTATGGTCTCACTAGCCAATATATATATAAAGTAACAAGGTAAGAGAGAAAACAAGTAAATCTAACGATAACAAACGGCTGTTTTATTTACTGTTCTTCCAGGCCATTGATGGCGTATGCAGTATTTTGTGAAGCGAGTCAATGCGCCAGGTGCTCTGGTAGGCACAGTAGCTAGTGTTCATTATAGCAGCAAGTGTGAAGCCAAGGCGCTACCGAGCGAAGGGCCGGGCATAAATCAGATTCCCGAACGTAATTTAAACAGTTTTTCTGATATAAAATATGGCTGCAGATGGGGAGGGGTCTAGAGTGGAGCGAGATTTAAATTCAACTCCCGTCGGGAACTTATTTTTTTCCTCTGGTCCTAGTCCTGCTCCCACTTCTCTTATTCAGACCGAACGTTTCGAAGCGAGGAAGAATGAGAGAAAGGGACAGACAGATTGAGACAGTGGAAAAGGGGAAAAAAAGACGTCGTAAAAATTGAATAAACCGGGGAAGCGTACGGTGTGTGTTTTTGAATGGCAGCCAGTGTATGGCGGAAGTGGCAGCTGTGATGCGTCGTGGAACACGAGGAAAAGAAGGGCGATCTCTTTGATTCCTCTCTCGCAGTTAAAGGAAAACGGATTTGCCGGTCAACTTTTTGGCTTTGTAGTGGGAACAAACTGTGTTTGACTGATAACACCATCTGCTCGTCAGTTGCCCTCAATAGACGTTTATACAGATTTGAATCGACCAACTGATAGTGAACGACTTGAATTTGCTATTACTACACTTAAATACTGAGCGAGAGATGGAGTATAAAGATATAGGAAACAATGTGGTAGTAAAAGCAAGGAAAACGATAAGAAATGTGGTTTTCTGCTGGAAATTCATATCCGGGATTTAATAAAAGGGTGTTTTTACTGTATTTATTTTGATTTCACTCTATACGTAGCAGCATATCTCCCCAGTACATACACTGATGACCGTAAACATTATGACAATCTTATGAATAGCGTATAGGCCCTTGCTTTTTTTTCTTTTTTCTTTTTTTCTTTTTTCGGCATCTTAGGCCACACAGCCAGCCTGATGAATTTTTCCAGATAATTAGACACACCACAGGACGGACATGACATTCACAGACACAACAGTTAAACACCCATGCCCGCGGCCGGACTCGAACCGGCGACCTAACACTCTAGCCCCTACGCTACCGAGGCCGGCTAGGCCCTTGCTAGATTTCAGGAAGTACTGGCACCAGTGTTTACGCACAGATCAGTAAATTACGGGTCGGTGGTTTATAGGCGCGGAATTTCGTCCGATTGCATCCCAGACGTATTATACCAGGTTTATAACAGCAACGTGAGCTTATTTTCATGCTCCTCAAACCACTGTAGCTCGGTTGTGGCTTGTGTCAAGGACGGTTATCCTGCTGAAAGATGCCATCACCGTCGTGGAAGACTTAAAGCCCAGTTGAATGTCACCCCACAGCATAATATTGCCCCCACTGGCCTGTGTCCGCAGCGGAGTGCATATTTCGATCAGTCGTTCGCCTCCAATAAGGCGGATCCTGACACGACCGTAGAGCTGGTGTAACAAGAAATGTGATTCATGCGACCAGGTGTCACGTTTCCATTTATCATGGTACAATCTCGATAATCTCGTGCAAACACTGCAATCGTGTTGATCATGTCGTTGGGTTAACAATGGGACACGTAAGGGCAGGTTACTGCAATGCCATATCTTCAACAATGTGCTCTTAAGCACTTGTGCCTTCACCGGCATTGTACTCTGTCGTCAGATCTGCCAAGATCGCTCCCTGTCATTAGCAGGGTGGGCAAGCCTCTAACATGGGTGTTCAGCCAGAAGGTGTCGTGAAAATACATCGTTCGTTGCTTGGATCTGCTGTTTTCATTAGGTGTAGCATGGCTTCGGTGTAGTGGTGAAATGTAATTTTCACGGATGTAGTAGTTAAAAAGAATTTTTTTCTACTGCTGATGAAGACAACAGACGAAGCTGTCGGAACGTTGTTTTTGTATGACATCATCCGGATGGGCACCCTAGAAGATTACATTGCAACTTGAATCCTGTTGTTTTTAAATGTTGATGTCAGTGACTTTGTTTCTTGAAGGTTTTATTGACCTGAAGGAAAGATAATCCATTGTTTTTTTCTACTCGTTTTTAATATGACTCAATTGACTTCATTCACATTTAAGTCAATACTACCACTGTCCACCAAAGTCGACACACATAGCAGGGAAGTGCTATGCATTATCGTTTGGTGAATAAAGTGATTTTTATTTAACTTTCATTCCTGTTTTCAAACGATGGCTACCTGAAAATTATTTTTAATGACTCGGTGGGATATTTTTAACAAATCAGCATTATATTTTCCGTGCATCTTCATTCTAAAAAATTCATAGATTTTCTGAGCCTCAAATGTTTCAATAATCTTTATTAACGAAGACATCGAGGTGAAAATGGACCTCATTGTTGAAGATAATTTTGCCCACAATATTGGCATTTACTTGTTGTTGTTCAATGATCCAACTGGTGAATTCTCTGCCTGTGCATGGTCTGTTGACATTGGTTTTTAAGTCAGTTCGATCCTATAAGCAAGGATATGCAAATCTTCAGTCATAATATTGTGAATAGTGGCTGGTTAAATGTCAATTTCTTATGAACGATGACTAATCGAGATTCCTGGACTCTCGGCCACACTCTCTTTAACTGTCGCGATGTTGTCTTCTGAACGACCACTTGTCATGTGCTTAACATCAACAACGGAACCAGTACTCTCTAATCTGCTGTATTCGGAACATTATTTTGCAATCCCTGAGAAACTGAGAGGGTCGTCTGCGATGGTACGGCCATGTTCTACGCAGCAACAACTCTACAGTTATGAGAACAGCACTCGATATAAGACCGGAGGGCCGAAGACCACAAGGTATACCCAGGAAGCGCTGGCTGGATACCTTGCGGGAGGACATGTGGCTAGTCAATGACTCACCTGAAAATGCATGAGATCGGCATAAATGGAAGAAGAAGTCCGGTAAAGCAGACACTGCAACGACGAATTAATGGAAGGAGAAGAAGATTTCTACCGAAAATTGAACGCATTTTACCAATCGTGGCAACCAAACTTTCACCATTTTGATAGTAGAGTAGGACGCGTTGCTGTATAGTGTACTACTTCCTGTTTACTAAATCCTATATGTCTCCTGTCAATCTGTCCCAGTTATCAATCTTCATAATTAAAACACCAAAATTAGCTCGCTGTTCCAATAAGCTCTTATTGAAATAATCCTTATATTAGAAAACTATTTCTTCCTAAAATTATTTTAAATTTGCTTCTTCTTAGTCTCACGATGACACTCAACATTTATTTTTTGATGACGAAAGTATCCAGCTTCTGTGAAACTATTAGCTTCTTTAACTGAACTTCTTCTTCGCCGTCTCCACAGACTTCCAGTCGTCGACGTGCATGGTTTGCTAGGCTACATCACTTACTTTTTCATGTACGTTCTTCAAAACAATAGTTTTAAACCACGATCAATTTTACCTCTCTGTGTTAACGACGTAAATTCCTTGCCGCTTAATATTATTGTCATAAAGCACAGATAAGATTATTTCAGCATGTTTGGTTTTCCATATTTTTATCTCTATTTCTAAGCGAATTGCTGCTCTACATAATCTTTAAAACATAATTAAAACTGTTGATATACTGTTTAACAACAGTATTGTCTTATCAGTACCTGGAATATTTTTATTTTTCTCTAAATTAAAATGTCAGCTCCCGAAAATTTTAAGAGATTTGACACATGACATGCTTTATGAGAATTAAAAACAGAAACTCTACACCATTAAGACAACCAATTTGCAAAAACTTAATGGAAACATTGTGTTAAATATTTTCATATATGTAGCCACAAATTTGTTGTTTCCCGATGAAGTGGCAACAGAATTAATACGTTTTTAAACCGAAGAGGTATAATGTTCTTTAAGAAGTGCAAAGGAATTATTTACAGAAATTACTAGATGTCCATATTGAAGACTTACGGTCCTGAAGCATAATTTATGAAAGAAAAGGAAATTAGTAGAGACCGACAGTGGTGGGTGACCGGATAACGTTCTAGCCTCGCATTCAGTAAGACATGGGTTCGAATCCACGTCCCCGGGCATCCAGATTTGGGTTTCCATGGTTTCCCCAAAACACTCCAGGTAATTGTCGGGATGCTTGCTTCAAAAAAATCATGCCCGAATTCTTTCCCGTTCCTTGTCCCCCGTCCCATCCTGCCTCTAGTGGCCTTGACGATAACGAGGCGTAAAGCCATAAGTAAAAAAAAAAAAAAAAGAAAAAAAGGAAAAAGATATTAGTAGACTTAATGTCATGAAGTATCGGAGGTGCCGGATTTGAGGAAGTAAACTGATTGAGCTGCAAAGTGATTATGTAAAGTAAGTAGAGAATGATGGAGTAGCAGAAGATAAGATAGTAAGAAAGATACGCTACTGATTTTTTTGCAAATGAAGACGAGAATGCAGAAAATGTGGCAAAGTAACTTTGAAATTGGAAAGGAAGAACTCCCCAAGAGACAGATATCTCAAGCGAGTAGATTATAGTTTACAGTATGGAAGAATTTATTGTATTGTTGCGGAGGAAGGGAAACAGTGAAAGGACAGACGACGCTGAAGGAGTTTGTTCATCAGCCTGCCAGGTCCCGTGGCTGAAAGCTGTCCAAGATGATGATACAATATATTTCGCGCCTAAGTTGATCTCGACGACTTTGATCCAGTGAAGAGTTTGACGCTTTCTTAGCTATTTGAAACTGAACAACAGAATACGCTCGCTGGATGTGAAGCTACAGCTGAGGTGGGTATAAACAGGTGCAGCGGCCTGGCGAGGGATGCGTGCACCGGGGGTCCCTGACAACCCAGCCTGCCCGCCTGGCAGACATATTAAAAACTACGCCGCCAGCGGCAACGGAGAAAAAATGGGAAAAAGGAACAAGTGGAAGAGGAGGAGAGGAGGCTGGGTGGAACGGGCTGCACAGGCTCAGACTGGAGGTCGTGGATCACACCGCGCCAGTTCCAGGATACAGGGGAGGAAAAACCGCGAGTAATGAAGGAACTGGAGAAGAAGCAAAAGATGACGATACTAAAAGAATACTTACAGGCTATTTGCTGCGGATACTTACGTAATGTGTGTCATATTATGAACACTCGCATAGGACATGATTGGGAGTAATGCATCTGTGATAGATGTATCTGCATTACACATATTTTGTTATCATTAATTTCATCTATATACTAGAAGATACAGGAGAGAAATGGTGAAAATATAGGAATTATGGAAGAAGCATGTTGGTTGCCAAAACCGGTCCTCTGGAGTAGATAATGGTTGGTGATGGTAACCAAAATTGAAAGGCCCTAGACACCGCTGGCAACTTGATTACACATCTACTTAAGATCTGTGTCCATTTTTAATTTAGACTTATCCACTGTTTAAGATATATTGCTTACGATTCGTTTAGTGACCACACATATTTTTTCGTACAATATCAATCTAGACAACATCAGCAGCACGTACTGTATATGTACGAATGACTCTGTTTATTAGCACTGTAATAACAGTCACTACTAATGTATAACCTACACAAAGTGTTCTACGGTAATTTCCTTGATCAAGGCTTCTTTGCATTATCTCCAGCTATTGTCTCGTGATACCTAAATGTGGATCTCACACTATAATCAAAGCAAGTTCTAGAACATAGTTTCGCAATCCAATTCCTTTACCTCACATCACATCTCCAACAGATACAGGGCCCTGAAACTTTTCCCAACCATTTCTCCAGTGTTTCCTTTCCAACTGACCGTATTGTAAAATGATATCCTCAAATATTTATACTTATTGTCTTTCCCCATCCATTCGTTCTCCTCTTAATAGTCATACAAACATTCAATTGCCGGTGTTTAATGTGTAATAACATTCTTGAATGCCCCACTAGGTACACAGCGTAGTCTTACTATACCCAATCACAACCATTTTTCGATGAAATCCTATTATATAGTATTATGATCAGTTTAATTGCTTTCTAAAGAATTCCTCCAAATGTCAGTCCAATATTTTCAGCCATATTTATCCACCATTCTATGACTCTTTCTAATACCTTGATAGTTCCATTTTCAAACTGTCAACTTGGTCTCCATTTTCTACTTCACCTTATCTTACATGTAGCCGAGAATCCTGAGATCCGCAGGAATAACGGTGCTGTTTAACTTACCTCTTGCTTTTCACAAACGTCCTGATATGGCTGAATTTAAAGAGCACTATTCAAATGAAAATACCTCATCAAGAAAACCAATTAAGGTGCTTAAAATATAGTAACAATAATTTCCAAAACAGCAAACCAAATCTTCAATTTTAAGGTTTCAAGTATTTGACTTTTCGGTAAAATAATGGTTTTTGGATGAAACAGGAATCACCACCAGTAAGGAACTTAATGCGGAATTGACAGTTGGATTATAAAAAGTACACTCGAAGAGCCACTGGTTTGGTATTTAAGAAAAGTATTACAGACTGCAATTGTTGTGAACTAATAAGTCCTGTTGTCATCAAAGTTGTTGAAGAAAATTTTCAGTTATATAATAGTGCAATAAAGTGTAAAAGTAAAAGTTTATGCGATAATCTTACCACCGCATGGTCTACAGAAAACTATGTAATGTCAGGTGGTAAAATTCATCAGTTATCAATTTAGATCAGATTACATCGCATATATGAAGCCTGAAGTTTGTCTAGCAATTAAACTGGCTCACATTTTTAAATGTGTGAGACTCCTTTTGCTGGTCGAATTGACGTTCTCAATTAGCACTTTCAGTTCACATTGTGAAATGGTAGCTTGTAGATGAGTTAAAGGGTTGAAACGTATTACGTATCTGATCCTCGATTGATGTGTAACACGGTACTAAAAAGTTACTTCGGGATTAGATTTACGTTCAAATATTAGCATACCTTAAGATTGCTGTAAGATGTACGTTATGTTACCACTTCAAGAGATATGTATTACGTGTAACTCATTCATGTTTCGCATGTTTGAAATAAACAGCCATTGCTCAAGCTGTTCAATTTCTCATCAAGATCAGAAGGTCTAAAGAGAGTGATTTGGGGTAAACATGAAAAACCCAAATCTGGATGCCCGGATGGGGATTCGAACCCGCGTCCTCCCGAATGCGAGGCCAGAACGATAACCGTTCACCCACCACGGACGGTAGTAAGATCTCTCACATGGAAGAAACTACTGATTTTTGTAACAAATTTCCAGTGTTTTATGCGATTAACGTATCGCTTATGAAATCGGTTTTGATCACAGTTTCAATTTCATTCCTCCCAACCAGCAGCCATAAGTTCAGAGAAATATCCTCAGCGGCAAGACGTCATTCGTTTTGCGTTTGCAATGGCTCGATAATCCACCGTTGCCAGTTACTGATTCAAAGTTAGTTCGGTGAGCAGTCACAGTGCTATTTCGCGAATAGCTGTACCAGGCTATAGTGATTTTGGTGTCAAAAAGCGTTAGGACGAAGAAACCAATGACCCAACCAAGAAGCAGACTCCTCCCCCACCTCTCCCGAATGGCCGCCGCCGACTATGGTAATAAGGCCGCCCGCCGAATAAAACGCTCAACATATCCAATAAGGCAGGAACCTGCAGGTCGCCATGGCAACAGCAGACGTAACCTCGTTCCACATTAGGCCGGGAAAATGGCTTTCCGCCCCCTCCCGCCCCCGCCGCTCCGCTGCTGAATATCAAATGTGAAGGAGGCGTGGGCGGTGGCGGAGCTCTCCCATTCCGGCACTTGCAGCGCGCCTGATGCGAATGTCTGGAGCAGGCGGAAATGAGATCTAGCTGCTGAGCGAAGAATGCCCCGCACTACCACGCCTGGCCGTCTCTATCTTCCATCACTTGGTTGTCCAGTCTACGTACAGACAGTATTCAATAACTAACGCCGGGAAAGTCTTCGTTCTTACAACACCGTTGGGTTCCTTCTTAAAATCGTACTGACAATACCAAGGTATCGGATGTTTGTATGGTACACACTTAAGGTGCGTGTACTTGGGATATGTCTCTCGAACGTAATCATTTCTTTGTACCGACGCAGAATTTCCATTGTTTTTCATTTTCTCTTTCATTGGATTACGGCTTATTGGTTATTTGACGTTGAAGTCATTTGAGCCGGGAGATTGATTGAGGACAGGACCAACAAGGAAATCAGCGATGGTCATCATTGTAGAATATTTGCCTGCACTGAATACAGGAATCATTTGGAAACCGAAATATCGATGACCACTCTGGCTTATGGCTTTACACCTTGTTGACCATGACCTTTTTGAAGAAACTAACCTGTAATTCGCCTTGAGTGATTTCAAGAAACCTTGGAAGACGGAAATCTGGATGGCCGGACTCTGATTTGAATCCTCGTTCTCCGGAATGCCAGACCCCGAGTGTTAACTGCTTACCCAACAGGCTCATTTTTTCTCCTTTTTTTTTTTTTTTTTTTTTTTTTTTTTTTTTTTTTTTTTTTTTTGCCGTTCTGGCCTTCTACGGACAACGTTATTTCAAGTTTCCTTTCCCTTGCGCCTGAGCTTGAACTTTCACCCAGTATTTCCGCATTCGTATCCTGTACTGTTCCTTCCTCACTTCAATCCATGGCAATGGCCGAATTCCTTCCCATTCCTTGTCCCCAGCCCCATCCCGCCTCTAATGACCTTAGCCGTCGTCGAGGCGTAAAGCAGTAATAATAATAATAATAATAAAAAAACGAGCTGAATACATTTCTGGATATCCTTCTGTGTTATCCCCACTTTTTGCAAGTTTCTCTCTACCTCGGTGAATCACGCATCCTTTTTTTCAGAAAGTAACTAAAGATCATACTGCTCAGCCTTGTAGGATTCATACGGGAAATGTGGCTATAGAAAACAGTTCTTCTCCTACGAAAGGGTGTTTAATGACCGCGTCATCTTTTGACTCAGTTTAATAGGATAATTATGAAATAGCTATAGCCATGAAACTGTTTAAGTTATATATAATGGGTAACGATTGTAGTAACATTATTTGCTATACTTCTGCCTAGTTGCTGAGATCGCTTTGACAACATGATAATGTGTTCCTCTCGACACACAATTATTTGGTTCGAATTCCGGTGGTGAAAAAAATAGTAACCTTTAGGGATTTGGAAAACAGGGTAGGAGTGGTGGATGTGTACAGTTCCTAGTCACCTGCTCGTGTACTGAACTTCTGCATTGAATCTCAACTCATTTAAATTCAGGTCATGGCGCACTGTTGATGGCGATTCTAACATCTGTTTAGGAAGTATGTATTGGTGAAATCTACCGTCCTTGAGGAGAGTAGTCTCAGACAGGGATCGAACATAGACTGTGGGCAGTAACGCTGTGACCTCATATTCGGGAAGGCGTGGCTTCGAATTCTGTTTAGCCATCTAGATTTCTTGGTTTCAATGGTTTCAAGAAATCACTCCAGCTTAATGTCTGGGCTGAATTCCTTCCATTTCCTTGCCCCCAGTTCTTTCTGGCCTCTACCTCGGCGTCGAATAGTCGTAAAACCAGAAGTTAAAAAAAAGTAAAAAAAAAAAGACAGTGTGGGAAAGAACTGATATCATACCTGTAATAAACACTTGTTATTTGACACAATGTATGAATGGAGCTGAACTAAGATTATCTCCTACAGCTAGAAGAATTTAAATTCACCACACCAAACTGTAGTAAAATAATATGCTAGACAGGACGAAAAGGAATAGATTTTAACTGTAAAGATTCAATACATTGAAAATGACACATACAGTGGACTAAATATAGTAAGACCGACTGTGTAGCTGTGATACTGACAAGATGGATAGTGATATACTAATTTTAAAAAATCTTCACGAAAGATGGAAAATAAATTGGAAACCCAAAAATTAGATGTAAGCATAAAACAGAATTTTAAGGATTAATGTTGGTTTAAAAACTGTAAAATCACCGAAATGTGAGAGTAGGTAAAGATTTTTACTTCAGAGCGTCAGAGGAAAAGAGATTAGTTAGTTTTGTTTGGAATCATTTAAGTGATTGGTTAATTTGTTAGTGGAGGGAACAATGGAAGGTAAGAACTGTAGTGGAAGACAGAGATTAGAATATATGAAGCAGATGATTGAGGACGTGGGTTGTAAGGGGTATGTAGAAATGAAGAGGTTAGCACAGGATAGGAAGGGATGGAGGATTGCATCAAACCAGTCGAAAGACTGACGACAGCAAAAAAAAAAAAAAAAGTGATTCGTACTTTCTTATTTTTTATACTGCTTTTCCAACACGCTCTCATGCTAGCAGCTTGGAACTGTTTTCTTAAGTCTAAGCTTGATGCTCAGCATTTTCAAGAAGATTTTCACTTGTGCCATACATGTGTTGTTACCGTGAATTTAGGTGGCCTGCCTGCAGATCATGACGGAGAACTTAATTTACAATACCTTCTCGCCGTGACGGCGCCTTGGTATCGTATTGTCTCGTGGGCTCAGCTGAGTAACGGCGACGGAGATAAGACGGTGCGGTGATACAGCTTATGGCTCATTTAGATTCAGCACACGGGCCGGAGATAAAACCGTGAAGAGCGCATTGTGTTGCGGACGTGGCGTGTGCGGGACGTAATGAGCCATTAGGCCGCGACGGCGCAGTGATAGCGATCGCCCATCACTCGCCGGACAAGCGCGCCGGTGTGGTCGGGCCAACGGACAAGTCCGCGCGGTTTTCACTAAGAGTAATTACTCTCATCACTAACTAATTCGGCCTCGGCCGCGTAGTAGCCAGCGCGCTGACCTCCCGTAGCTCACGTCACCGGTTCGACTCTGGCTATTTTTTGATAGTGGGTGATTTATGCCATAGACTTGAATGGAAATGAAATTAGCCTAGAATCTTTTTCAGTATGAAAAGCTAAGAAAAGGATTTTTTTCTCTTTCTCAATATGTAGGGTGAGTGGTAAGGCTTGGGACTAGTATTCCACAAGAAATTGATTCAAATCCCAATCCGGGTATCCAGATTTCGGGTTTCCATAATTTCCAATGGTTTTCCGAAATCGGTGCAGGCAAAAGGCCATGGCAGTTTTCCTTGCCATTCCTTACCCACATTCTCTCCCGGCTATAACACAACAACACAAAAGCACAAATCACAAAAAAAACACAAAACATAAAAAACGAAAAAAAAAACACAAAAAATAAAAAAACAACTAGGAAACCACAAAAAGCACAAAAGCATCCACATCTCTACAGTCGCAAGAACTGTTTCATAAAGCAAAAGAAGTTTGCAAATGAATACTACATCATTCTATCTATGATTTGATTAACTTACTAGAGGAAATTCTACTTAGTTAGCAGCGTTTATAGACGAACCTAAACTAAATGAAATATTCTCATTCATCATTGACATACCCGTTATCATAATCGTAATAACTTTCTAAAGAATTTAATCATAACACGTAGAACAGATATAAGTAATCAATTAATCACATAAACTCATTAATAGGATTCAGTAAACAAAATGAAATGGAGCCGTACTTCCGAGACTCCGCTGTATGGTCGTCTGTCCCAGACATCTAACACTTTTTTTTAATAGAATTCGGCTACTGGGCCATACAGCCAGCTCAATGTGATTTGTTGCTATCAAGTATTGACACAATGACACTACAACACGGACAAGACATTCACAGACACAACAGTAAACACCCATGCCTTCGGCCGGACTCGAACCAGCGACCTTCGATATGCGGAGGTAGCACTCTAGCCCCTACGCTACCGAGGACGGCATCTAACTCTTAAACGGAGTAAGTTTTCGACTTCAACACATCAAACGTGTTTCGTTGATCCGAAACCAAATTTTGCATTTATAATTTTGTAAAATTATATTCAACGAGGGATCCACACAAGCAGAGTGAGGGGAGTCATAGGATGTAGGTATATATGTTAAGCGCACTTTAAGTAGATGTATAAGATAGTTTTCAAACATTTTTCACTCGAAAAGAAAGCTGTGAGTAATCATCAAAGTTATCGATATTGGAATTGTTTCTTTTTTTTTACCAGATCTATCTAAAAAAAATGCTATTGCCTATGGACTTAAAAATCTCGCCAATATAACGAATGGAAAACAAGAATACTAAAAAATACTTACATCTAATATATTTCCGAAGTTGTGAGCAAAATAATCAAACGTTTTTATTTTCATCTTTTTGTCACATAAAGGTCAAGGTCACCGGGTTCGTGTGGCTTCTGCCGCTTCCAGTAGGATTCATGGAGGTAGAGCTGCACAGTCCCAATACAAGCTCCGGCCATTTTGTACCTTCACGTGGAGTTTCCCCCACGGTACTCATTAGACAGTAGGTTGAGCGCCTGGGGAGCCGTTCCGGACGTTTTACTTGGAAGAAAAATACTCGGGTTCATCGAAGTTCATCCCCCATCGTTCAAGCCTCACTGAGATGCTTTACCGCCTGAGCTACCAGGGTATTGACATATTTTGTTGAAAGTGTTCTAAATTCAAAGTATATTACATTTTCCAAATACTTGTAATAAAATTTATTGGACCTGCTGTAAATTATTGCTTTAGCAAACCGAGCGACAACTTGGTGCGGAGTCGGAGAACAGTGGAGCGAATTACGTTGCCTCAAAATATGGTATGCATTTATTTTTACGACATGCGACAGTCATCTAAATTACTGCATTCGAGATATCTGCTTAGTTCATTACAGTACAAAACCCTAATTACCCGAAGCTGTCCGATTTTTTTATTGTTACTACAGTAGATATGAAGCTTAGTGAAGCCAACACCAGTTGGATACTGCTGAACCAAGAAACAATACTATTACTCTAAGTTACGAAGTGAAAAGGATTACTTGACCTGTAAATGAACGATGAAAAAAATTAAATAAAGGTCTGATAGGTTGGAAGTAAAATAAGATGGATAATTGTAATTTTAGATTCAGAAATTTAGAGCAGCTGCAGAGACTATAAGTTATTAAGTAATCTTTGTAAATGTGTTGTAAAATCGCAAGTGCAGTAAGTTGCTTACCAGTAAGTGGTTCGACGAAAGTACATGTTCCAGAAAACTAGTAACAACCATAGACCGCCTGAAAACAAAGCAGGGGCGCTGGCGACAACACATCGTCGACAATCCAATCTGCGACTGCCGCAGCAATGAAGAAGAAACTACAGACCACATATTTTTGACTGCGGTAAATATAGTGCTGCTCGCGACGTTCTCATAAAGGACTTGGTAAGGGAAGGCCAACAACTACTAACGTCAATATCAGCTCTTCAAACAATATAAAAGTATAAACAATCTCGCACAACTTTATCGTCAGAAACACCATAACAATCCAAACAATTCTAGCCATTGGTGATGCTTACAGAAAGACACATATTCTTGTAAAACCGAGAGAAACAAGACATTTTACCTTTATCTCTGCATGTGTAGATGTTTGTATATATTTGTGACTATATTAAAGTATATGAACTTCATGTGGTATGGCTGTATAGAGACTTGTCAGATGTCAAGTAAATTATTAAAAAAAAGTTGCACACACAGCCGTGCCAGAGTACTACGACGCGAGATAGTTATTGCGGCCATTAGTCGTTGTGTCTGCGGAAGAGCGACACAGGTGTTAACGATGTTCCATCCGAAGACTCTTCTTGTTGGTACGCCCGTGCTGCAGCCTCGAGCGGGCGTTATGCGATGCAAATGTGCGGCGAGTATGCAGCCTCACGCAGCCCCGCTGATCCGTCAGCGAGCTTTCACCCCACTCCAACTCGTGATGACCTTCACCGCGCCACTTCACTCGAGGAATCTCTGAGAACTTAAAACAGAATCTATTACTGGTATTGAAACAAATGTTATCTAACTATTTTAAGACATCATGACGTTGTTTCCACGGAACTCACACTTTTCAGCGATAGTCACACATATACTAGCGGGAAAGTGATTTTGACGTCAACATATCTGATATTCAGGTACAGTATATGTGGATAGTGTCTTATAACTGTTCTCGATGGTGAAAATAATTATGGCAGTCGAGCTGGAAGTCGAGTACAACAAGTTCCGGTTGGTGAAACCGAGGGTTCAGCCGTGGAGCAGCTCCTTGCAGTGGACGAGAAGGGATGAAGTTCTCCTTACTCACCTCCGCATAGGGCTCTGTCCTCTGACGCATAGTTTTCTTCTCCACCGAGAGGACCCACCGGCTATGTGATGCTTGTGGTGGACTTTTGACGGTGTACCATACTTTAACTGATTGTGTATTATTTAGATTTAAATGCAACCTTTGGACTTGCCAAAGATTTGTCCTATATTTTAAACAATAATAGCAGCAACGGGGACAAGGGTCTGAAATTTTGTATATTAGCACGTCTTGCCTTTAAAATTATGGCAGATTGGCATAGTTTTTAAGATGGATTGGTGGTCTTTTTACAACCACCAGTCCATCTACTGTGTTTTTCTTGTACTTGTTTGTTATCATTTCTTTTTATATTAGGCGGACCCATTTCCAGAAAGACATTGTCTGTTTTAAATATTTTAAGTTCTTTTTGGCGCTGTGCAGCCACAATTTGTCATATTACGACTGTAAAGAGGTCGGTAATGCAAATAGTAAATTCGCCTTTTTTTTAAGTCACTTTGCCGTAGTTCGTTAGGGCGCTTATGACTTCGCTGTCCATCAACCATAATATCCGGATAACAATAACAATATCTTACAATTTTATAACTAAACTTGGCAGAGGAAAGTAATAACAGGTTTAGAAATCTAAAACTTTTTTTTTCCTTTTTTTTCCCTTTTTTTGTCAATCTTGTTTCATGGATCCCTGCTGAGGAAGGACCTCTGGGATGTGAAACATCCTATACCCATTAAACCTGAAATACTGATGAATATTTTGACTTGCTTTTCGGGAGGAGGCGGGTTCAAAACACCGCTCGGCCATCAAGATATCGGTTTTATATGGTTCCCCAAAACCATTTCAGTCGAATGACCGAGAACTGCAATCAAAAGACTACGGCGATATTCTTTCCTGTCCCATGTACCGAATCCTCTTCTACGTGGTTATAACAAGTAAAAACACTGTTTCGAGTCACGGCCCAAGCATAGAGATTTCCGCTTTTCATTATTTTCTAAAAATATTTCATGCGAATGGATGGATGGTGTCTTGTAAGGATTAGAGCAAAAATTCGTTCCTGTTTCTTGTCGACAATTTCCATTGCCTTTATTGACCTGTAAATTTACAAATCATACTAAGACGCAAAAAAAATTAACCTATGTGATATTTCATTGAACTATTCTCGTTAACCTATATCTAAAAAACTGAAAATTGAAAATCCGTGAAGTTTACCAAACATTTTATGTCTGAAAAATCATACCTTAGATAAGTTGTTTCAACCTTTATCAACGCGAGGACCAGTAAAGTGTCTAAAAGAATGCTGCAGATCACTAACATATACGTTTTACCTACGTATTTTTTTTTATCTACGTGTATATTATTAATATATGGCACATAGTTTACTGTACTATTATGGAATAATAAATAAGTGAACTATTAAAAATTAAGTATATATTGACCAAACTATTAATATTTAGTAACCAAATGAATGACAATGTTAGAGTAGGCTGGCTTTTGGACTATATCACCGACTTACATGTCAGAATAAAATAAAAGAAACAAGACCTGACACCTTTTATTTTTGTTTATTTCACCACTCTGTTAACAACCGTACCATGTACGACGGTACCCCACCCCTGCTGGAAGACCCTCAGAAAACTGTCATTGACTTAATCCTAAAACTAACAGTGCTCCCGTTGATGCCATCTGGAAATGAATAGGTTATGGTATGAACAATGCTGTCAACCTTCATATCATGAAAATACCAGATTTTACCTGGTCATTGAAATATTTGTGGTTTTTTTTATACAAGTTTTGCTTACAATCGCCTTTAGCCTTATACAGTACGAATATAGTGTCTAAATTTACATTAATCTTCTTGTGGATCACCTTCGTGGGGCGAAGGTTGAGAAACGCCACCTTAGGTAATAATAAAAACTTGTGGAGACAGGTCGCAGTGATGGCACTGCGGTTTCACTCACTTCTCCCCATTACTTAGTGTAGTCGTGTAGGTTGTGATTGTTGGGTGACTGTACCCTAGGGACGGATGCGTCGCTCTTGCGCGCGCCTGTACCCGTTGTATGAGATAGCGACTGCGCGTCTTTTCCATCCAACACCGTCTCGCCGTATATATAAATTTTATTGCATCCATTCCTCTTCCTTGATGTCCTCTCTCCGCCGCTGCTGCCGCTGGCCGTCCCCCTATCGGCCGTCGCCTCACCTCGTCTCCTTCCCGTCCTCTCCTCCTCGCGCTCTCCCTATCGCAGCTTCCATTTTTGGCAGCGAATCTGTCAGGATATGTGGGGGGTGGTGGGAGCTCCACCATTATTTCTTTCGGGAAGCCCTTTTTCCCTGCTCCTCGGGCGAGGCAGTTTTTTTCGTTCTTCTTGGCCTGTCTGCCTGCCTCGGGCGTGCGCACGGCGTTGGGGACGCCTGTATGTGTGGAGCTGGCGCGCATGTGTGGACCCGACCACGTATGCGGGTATCCGAAGCGCTAAGACAGCCGCCATCTGAGAAATTCGAGCACGGCACCCGCATAACGCACAGGACAGCCTATGGTTACACTACGACAGAAACCAGCTGTCATGCTGGCTCTAATAAATAATACAATAAGTGTGTATTTAAGAAAAAGGGTAATTTTCAACATCGTCCACTTCAAAGTTCAATGTTAATTGAAGTCTGCGACAGGGCTAGTGTAATTTTCGATACCAGCATTACTTGTCTTGGGCATCACTCCAATATTTTGTTTTAAAATATAGATTCATGTCCCTTCGTTGAAAAATTTATAAGGGAGCGTGCACAAACTACGTGGCACGGTCCAGGAGCGGGGGGGGGGGCTGGAAGGAAGGCTACGCTGAGCTAAGTGGGGGGGAGGGGGGGTTTCAGAGCCAGGCCACGTAGCTTTATTTTCATTACATTTTTCACAGTTAAAATGAGGAACAGAACACACAACAGCATGTGAATATTTATTTCCCTCAGTTAATTATCCCCGTATGTAATTTTCAATAGTCTCACAGGAGAAAACAGTACAAAATGTCTTCTGGAATTAATAAGGAAAAAAGTTACGTGCTATGTGACGGGGGGGGGGGGGGAGAAGCAAAAGCCACGTAGTGGTACGTGGGGGGGGGGGGGGAGGGTTTCACAGGAGGCCAAAATGGAGCTACGTGGTTTATGGACGCTAATAATAAGCAGAATATACTGGGGTGTTAGGGACGCAAAGGAATTCTGCAATGGAATTTTGAAGGCCTCATCTCGGAATTCGTCATTTATGGGAAAAGCAAATTCAGTTCATGATGTCCCGACCATGGATCGAAGACACGATCTCCCAAATGTGATGCCCGAATGTTACTGCCGGCTCACTGTACTTGGTTATCAGGGATGGCGATGGATTCTAGACATCACTGATCTCGTCAGTTTAATACAGTAGATTATTGTTCCTTCAGTCTTCCTTCTTGAAGCTCTCTTGAACTGGTCGTAACGTAATCTTGTGTGAACGAAAACTTTCCCGGTGTGTCACTAAAATATAATTTTATGGGTTCAATTCCTGAAGATAGTGCTGATGATTATATTTCAGGTGAGCAGCAACGTTTTGTAATCGCATTTGGGAGGTAGTGGGTAGTGTTGCCCAAATGCAAGAACAAGACGAGACTTGGCCAGTCTTGGTCTTGCATCAAGACACCTGGTCTTGGTCTTGGTCTTGCAAAAATGCAAGACCAAGACCAAGACTGCAAGACCAAGACCGATTTTGGGCAACACTAGTGTTGCCCAAATGCAAGAACAAGACGAGACTTGGCCAGTCTTGGTCTTGGTCTTGCATCAATACACCTGGTCTTGGTCTTGGTCTTGGTCTTGCAAAAATGCAAGACCAAGACCAAGACTGCAAGACCAAGACCGATTATGGGCAACACTAGTAGTGGGTCTGAATCCCAGTACGGTCATCCAGATTTGGGTTTTCATCTTTTCCTTAAATCCCTCCAGGCGAATGCCAGTAAGTTTCCTTCAAAATGCCATTACCGAATTCCTTCTCATTCCTTTTTCCCTGTAGTTTCCAGTCTCTAATGACCTTAATGACGAAGAGGTAAAAAGCGAAAAGGAAAAAAAGATAATTGGTCCTAGTCTTATTGTGAGACTAAAATTCTGGGTAAATTCTCCTGAAAAGTCGGTGTTAACACATAATATAGGTTCCGAAGGTCCCGATTTACAAAGTTCAATGGTTCAAGTACGACCTAGAACAACGGAATTTTTAATGTACTGATTTTTATATGTTTCTCATAGTAGGTGGAAACTATAGTTTAAGCAATTCCATTCTAATTTGCAGTTATAAAGGTAATCATCTTGATTTGTGTCTTCAGTGTCAAATTCTATTTCGGAATATATTTTAGAGGAGCTTCTTAATAACTTTTCACACACCCTACTTATTTTTTATTTTTTAGATTTATTAATCTGAATCTTGCACTATTCTTTTAGGAAGATTAGTGATATTGTCAGTCGTTAAACGATTATAGCGAAACTTGGGCGCTTGCTACTCCTAGTTCTATAGGACAAATTAATATATATATATATATATATACATATACAGATAAAGATTTTTATGTTTTAGGGTAGGAAAAAATACTGAATGTTTAAATAAATTTTGTTTCTGCATCAAATAACCGGGGTAAAGTGTGTCATACCTACCTCTTTAATAAACAGAAACGTCTTTCCTCGGGAATTCGAACCAGCACCAACCCGAATGCGAGGCCAGAACGTTAACCGTTCACCCACCCCGCTCGGTCTTAACTAGGTTATCGGTGGTATAAGAAGGTAGGCCAGCAGGTGAGGATGTGGAGGAACGGTAGGACAGTGGGCAAGAAGCTTAACGGCACCGAGATGCTGGTATAGGAGTCTGAAAAATGAATCATTTCGTTCTTCCAAACGTGGGGCGATCAGCATTAACTTTTTATCAAAGTGAATTAACGTAATACAATAACCTTTTTTCTTCTTAAGGAACCTGAATTTGTTTGGTCACGCGGAAAGTACGAAATAACCAAGTTAACTTCAGATTTTATTCAGTTAATGATACGAACCGTTTCAAAATATCCAAGGACAAGAGCAAAAAATTAAAATATTCTAGCCACAAAATAAAGTTGGTATGACCAGAAATTCGTATTAGTGTTACATTAAAGGTAAGTAGTATTAAGAAACGTATATTAATTTCAGCTTTATTGAAAGAAATTCGAATATTCATACTGATTGTTGGTAGAGCAAAAGAGTTGAAATTGGAACTTTCAGTAATCTCCATCCGTGTTTTTTTGTTACAGCACTCATAGTTATGTGTCAATGCCACGAGAAATAGAAATAATATTTTAACGAAAGCTGGGAAACGTGACTTAAGAAGAGACGACAGCTGACGGAAGATGAGACGCACGCTAGAGGCTGATGTTGTGCAGGCAGGGACGCACTGGCCCATCTCTCGCTGTCTGTTCGCCTTTAATGAGCGGCATTAAAGTTCATTTGGCCGCCGCCTCCTAATGGTGAAATGCCCGCTCTGCGGCAGCACTTCCTCTCGCAGCAAACTTACTATCACGACATTTTGTAATCTCAACCGCCGCAACAATCTTACGTCCCCGTAAGTGATAACGGTTATTATAAACATCTAAATGTGGAGTAGGTAGTTTTCGGTGCTACTACTGCAAGTACTTAAGGAAAAAAGTCTTAGCCAAATAGCCAGTGAGACCACAATTATTACTTGGATACACAAAAGAAACTACTGGTAAGAATTTAAATGCAACAACACTTGTTTCAGAGGAGGTTTATACAAGTGAAAATATTGTTTATAATATAACACTATATTGAGGTGCACGAAAAACAGCTAGTGATTACTTAACTCCATAAACATTTGATTTAGGGACACAAAAGAAACCTTTATTCCTTACTTAACTGCAGAAACACTTGTGTCAGAAGAATTTTGTAGAAGTGAAAAAGCTCAAATTGATCGATTGGGACACTATTATGTTCCTTCAGGTATTGCGATACACCATGATTGCTGTTATTGGTTTTGTGTACTGTGGTGAACGTTTTCGTTTGATACTAATTTGAGAAAAATTATTGCTGAGTAGATATTTCTGGTAGATGAAGTAAATGCTTGATGTCCTGCAAGGCGGATAACATCATGTTATTCTAGTGGATACTAGCTTCTGTACCATTAATGGTTTTTCAAATATATATACACACTGGTCTGTCGTCGACCCTCCACCCCCCCCCCCCAACCGCTCATTTCAACTCACATTATCTGAGGAGACTGTAAAGCCCGAGTCAAACCTCCCACCCCCATTCCAAAATCCTGGATTCCTCACTGACAAGGGAGAGCTTTGACCTCGAACGCTCCGAACCGCACGAAAACATGTTTAGAACAACAAGCGATCATAAATGAAACAGTGTGTGTCATTTCCATTAATAACTCCGCACTTGTCTGCTAGCGCCATTAAAGAGCCTATAGTTGTGTGATTTCTGGTCAGGTCAAACAGATCGTACCCTTCTAGATGTAACTTTTCCAAATAAAGATGTTACGCTGAAGATAGTGCCACCGCAAACAACAAAATATTGCCAACCCCTTGATGTTTACTTCTTTTGGCAATATAAGCTCTATATCAGAAGGATTACTGATTTTGTAAGACTACAATGTGCCAAACCACAAGCAAAGATAAATGATCGGTATTTCATCATGAAACTTCATTCTGTGATTTAAAATCAATTTGCTGCACCTACGTATAAGCCTATATTGCAATATGCTTGGCGAATGCAATGTTATTACATTGACTTAACAACATCATCATCTGAAAATGTAATTAGTGTAGATTTTGATATTGGAGTGGGAGAATGCGAAAGTGATAAGGAACGTCATAACGTGGCCTTATTGAGGTGTGCACATTGTTCTCTTCCACTTTGTTTTAACCACTTCATCGAAATCACGTATTTGCACTTTGAGGACTAATAAAAGCACTATCAGGTGTGTGGTACTGCTGTATATGCGTGTTGTGCGCTGTATTAAGTAATTTAAGCAGTGAATTTCGGGCACTGTTGATTCAAAATGTAATGATACATTGACCTCATTGAATTACGTATAATTTCCTTCATATGGTATTGATATCTTGTTACTTTGTTTCTCTATATTAAAATGTTACTTGAGGTAGAATGCAACGTTTTGCGTGGAAATGACACACACCACTATTTTGTTTATGAACGCTTGTTATTCTAAGCATGTTTGATGCGGTTCCGAGCGGTCCAGGTCAAAGGTGTCCCTTGTGAGCGTTTGTGAAAATTGCAATAAGAAGGAGACATGTGGTTACAACGAAATTTATTCCACACACAGGGAACATTGCAACACTCAAATGATTAGAATTACAGAAATTTCCATGCACTTTAACCGTTGGAATTTAGTGCGGTGTGAAGCTGGAATGTGTTGCAATCACAGCTGTTGGACGCCGTGTCATGGAATCAATGCGAGACTGTTTAAGGAGCTGGGGAACACTGCCATGAGGTTTGTAGGCGCGTCCACAAAGCATCGACAGTGTTTGCAGGAGGACCAGTACGAACAAGTTGCCGACTAACCATGTCGTCCATGCCCCAGACATGTTCTATGGGCAGCGCGTAATAGAGAAGCAGTGGTACCTGTCTCTCTTCGAAGAAGGCTTGTACATTTCTCGCCACATATGGCCAGGCATTGTCCTCCTGTCGAGCTGCCAGCAAGAGGGGTTACAAATCCTCCATGATGTAGCAACTGCTGTTCAGATTGCCCTCAGTACATAAGAGATAAGATCACGTGCCATAGCCAATGGCACCCCAGGAAAATAATGAAAATAACAATTTTAGATGTATGTTACGAGGTCGAGTAAGAAAGCATACGCATCAGAACTGTGTTAAAATTTCTGCTGCCCACAATTTTTATTCTCATTCCGTTATATTTCGACGAATTCACAAAGAAAGGTGAATGTTTCTTTTTCCTACTGGTGATGTGACATGATCACTTCTTACCGAACCTGAGAGTAATTGGCAGACAATGGCGTGGAAACATGCTCCGTCGCCTATTGAGCAAAAGATCAAAAGCCAAGCTACAGCTGAAAAACTGATTCTTACAGTCTCAAGGGCACTCCAAGGTTTAACATTCAAGTGTGTTATTTTTAGTGAAAAGCTTACTTAAGATTTGAAGACTGTACTTCGGATTAAACTCAGGCGTTTGCCGAAAGGGCATTGTGATATTCAAAGACAATGCGCGTCCCCCAAAAGGAGCCCTTCGCGGACAAAAATTCAACTCTGATGAAGAAGGGAAGACAATGGTGCATTCTTAGCTCGCAGCTAAACCTAGAGATAGGAGAAAAAAATAGCTTGTTGACAGATGGATAAAGTGTATTAAAATACCTGGAAAAGTTTATTTTTTCCTGAATACCGCTAAAAGACTTTCACGAATCGTATTTCAAGTAAATCTGTAGGTACACGTCAGCAGCCTGATTACCAGGTTAGATTAGGGGATAACAACGATTGTGGACTGCGCGACGAATTCAGACTCAAATAATAATGAGGCCGAAGTACTATCAGCCAATAATGACTTAAGATTTATTGCTAATGGTATAAGTGGATATAGCTGCTTGGAGAAGCACGTTGATGCGCTTCCATACTGGTCAGAAGACTTGAAGCGGGGAAAGTCCAAACGATTCCACAACATACGTATTAACAACGCTGATAACGGTTTTCATACTTTTTGCTAATTATCTTCAAAAATTTTGAACTCTTTCCAATTTCTGACTCAGGCATACAGTTATAGAACGAGAAAAATGAAAATTACAGTAACATAAATCTTGTTATCACGGGGCTCCCAGATTTTGGTGATTATGGAAGATTGTTCTGAATGATGCGATGTCCAGTTGTCTTCTTTACTGTTGTTGGTGCTATTGTTGTATGGGAAGATGACTATGCTGGGATGTATTTTGTGTTATACGAGAGGAATGAATGATAGATGTGTGTGAAACCTAATACAAGTCCATTCGGTTCTACTCTTCCACAAAATACTGTCGCCAGTTGGAAGTCCGCATCCAACATTGGCAGCGTACTACAACCCTACTCTACTCCATACGTAGGACGGAGAGATGTATGATTTAAACCAGTCTTTTGGTACAAAATCTGGTGATTCGAAACTAAGGACAAATGCCGAAGAAATTTTTTGTCATCTCCATGGGTCAAACCAAGGGTCAGGAACAGTTAGCTGCTTCTTTGCGACACCGGCCATGACGTACCATATGACCTTTTAGACAGATCTCCGTGGCTGATATCTGCTTTCAGTACCAGCAAAAAAATACGTAAATAAACCTAGAAAATCCAGCTTTTATATCTGTAGTCCTCAATAGCATCATATTATCTTGAGTGCCTTGTAGACATAACATTTTTTTTCTTTTAAAAAAATTTGAACAACCATTTCATCCGCAGGATTAATAACATTTGACTTCAGAGCAGAATATATATGGTCATACCATCTCGACAACACTCGTCAAATGACACAGATAAATCCATTCTTATTCTGCGATAATCTTTTATTGCACCGTGTTCCCATTTAAAGCAAGGTAAGTAATAGAAGAACCACAGTCATCTGCTATCTGGTAGTAAAATAGACCCTTTTTTATAGTTGACAGTCACGCGAATTCGGAGGTGCAGTTCATAAAGTAGATTTGAACATTTCATTTAGATTTATGATATTATCTGGAAGTATAACTGTGTAACCCATATTACTTTCAGAGGTGACCAGTACGTCTTGGTGACATGGAAAGTGCAACACAGAAAGTCAGTCTTTTACTCTGAAACCACTGGATAAAGATTTAGGATTTGTGTATAAGCGCATCTTGTGCTACAAGTAATAATATGATAAAATATTAATTATTAACATTGAAGGAAGGACTGTGTCGAGAACATTTCACTGGAAACGTAACATTAAGATAAGAAGTTGGTTTTAAGAACTCAAAATATGGCAAGGAAATATTTTCCACATCATAAAATCGAACTAATAAACTCACACGGTAAATTCATGCAGCAGAAGTGTGCCTAATGAGTCAAAGCCAAACTGCGATTGACCAGCCAAGGCGGGACTCTCCACATTGAAGCCTCTTTTTTTTATGACTTTACGCCTCGCCAACACCGAAGTCATTAGAGGCGAGAAAACACTGAGGACAAGAAATGGGAAGGAATTCGGCCATGGTCATTTGAAGAAAGCGTTACGGAATTCGCCTGGAGTGATTTAGGGATCATTCACAGTTGTGGGATTGTGAAATCACATATGATACTACTATGCAAATTAACTAGTGTTTTGTCGTGATGTTAAAAAACAATTGTTATCCCTTACTTGTCTCACGATTTTAATTTAGCTGGCACGATTATTAACTGAAATGAACATTAAGCAAATAATTGAGGAACCTCGTTTTAATGTATGATTTAACATATAAAATATATGGTATTTCCATTTAAGTACAGATAGATGTCATAAGGAGATTATTTTTGGAGAAACTTCAAATTTAACAATATTATTTAAAACGCGAATTATAAGTTATCACCCTACGATCTCGTATATTTATCAATGAATTATCTAAAGGTTAATCTGCTCAACTTACTATCACAGTTATTTTTTTTTTAAAAAATTGTCTTTTTGAACACACTGGCATTATATTTTAGGCAAGGTAGCCACAGTGAAATCTAAAGGATAAAAACAAACCGTGATAGAAATCGACGTTGCAACAAAGTAGCAAGAAATTTGCATACGAAAATTACTACCAACATGGTGATGTATATTGACGAATTGTCAAAACATGTCTCTGCTTGCATTTACAGTACATTTCAAGGTTACACTGATAATCTAAGACGTTTACATCTGGTAGAATGAAGTGGATCTGTTAAGAAGGATGTTACGATTTTCGCAGTCGTCATAACGCTTTCAATAACTTCGCAAGATGTATGATGTATCCAATCAATCCTTCTCACGATATTTCGACCAATACCTATGGTTTTTTTCGGGGGTCCAGCAAACTGGTGGTGGTGTGACCGGTTGATCTCGTCTTTATAGCAAAGAAACTATCGATTTATTACTAACCATCGATTACCCAGAAATATGGTCCTTACGGTTTAGTGATTTTATTTTTTCGCTGCGTAATGCTAATCAAATAAACAATACAGTGACCGAAAAGATTAAAACTCGATCACAACACAGTCTCTAACAGACTCAAAAGGTTGCTTGATCCTTTAGGAAAACCATGGGCTTTAGTCGAAGCGTCACGTCGGTGGCAATTAGCATTGATTGGAAGCAGCGTAAATATTATAAGATTGTTAACAAATGGAATTATTCTTCAGAAGTGAAAGAGTCTTTGATAGGTTTTTATTAGAGGAAACGAACCTAAATTGGAGGCAATTTTGTTTTTCACCTTTCTCGTCTTAGGTTTGAGTTAAATTTACTTTAATTATAATGGAATAAGTTCCTTTTATGTTTTCAAATAACTTATATGATAGAAGTCACTAAACATCTGACCACAGTCTCAAAATTCATTAATTAATAAAAAGTTGTAAAAACGTTATCTGAGAAAAACATAGCCAAAGTCGGATCTTTTATAAGAATCTAAGAAAATTGCCAGATATTTTTTTTTTTTTTAAATATATGAAAGCGTTATATTTTCAAATGTTTTATAAACAATTTAGCTTACCTGACATTCATAATATTTTATAATATATTCATAATATTTTATAATATACCATCAAAAGAAGAAGGTGATAAGTTAGTTCGCTAATAAGCCCTTCCTCTAACGACAATAATCATTAATATTTCTCACCAAGGTTTCTCTCTGTTTTCACCATCTGAAACAGCATTTAAAATCATTTTAACAGAATGGATTAATATTAATTTGAATTATGGATTTAGGGAATGCCGATGCGTCGTACGTAGGACGTCTATGACTTGTCAGTTTCAGGCATTAAACAATAATGTTGGTTAGATACAAAAGTAAACTATGACAGTATTTACCAAAGATACTATATTAAACACAGTTACTTTCTACCTATGGAATACTATAAAATCTGCGAAAACTTTCACTCCTACTGAAGGCACTAATAGTGTAACTGGAGTGATAGGCCTACTTGAACACTTTAAAATAAACGATTTCTTTTAATTTGTGCATGTTCAAATATAAGCTGCCAGCATGCAGCACCATCCAACGGAAATAACGTGCGTGTCCTCTTCGGAAACTGAGTCCGTGTTACATTACTTTTCTCTACTAGAATTGACTGTGACTTTCAGTGATGATGAAAGATTGTAACAGCGAATGAAATCACTGTTGTAGGAAAGCAGCAATCTAACCGAAATCGGTACCGCACGGGGCATGTGTGGGTGGCGAGCACATGTGTTTCCCGCGCGCGCCTTGAGATCTCCTTCAGCGTCCCCCCTCGGTGAGACGACGCATGCCGGCGCCGGCGGCCAGCCAATGGGCGCTGCTCCCGCCACATGTGTGGGCCAATCACCTGCGACGCCGTTTTTCCCTCACTCGCACTTCCGCCGGCTTGACTCCCACGTGCGTCTACAGAGCACACAGCACTGCAAGCCATGTGGGATATGGAAGGCCCCTTGCTGACTCTCTAGATGCTTGTTATATGAACCTATGTTGCTTTATTATCTTATTTTATTACATTGATTTCCCCATAACTCTTACAACACGTAATAGTGAGTGAGTGGCAACGGTCTGGCCCTCATTTGGGACATACAGATCTGGTTTATCCATGGTTTTTCCAAATCACTTCAGGCTAATGCCAGGATGGTTCAGTCAACAGGTCATGGCCGCATTTCTTCCTGTTCCTTGCCCCCACTCCTTTCCCGCCTTAAATTACCTCAACGCTTACTAGGCGTAAAGCAATAAGCAAATACATAATTAAGTAAATAAAATAAAATAAAAATAAATCGTACCTAAAATATTAAGCTGACATGTGAATTCACTACTTTTCCAGACTTATTTGAGACACACTCCGTAATAAGTTGTATATTCTTCTGCACTACCTAAAGTATCATAACAGCATTTATGAAAGTTGAAGTTGGAGAGTCATTTCTGACAAAGGAGCCTCATTTAAGCAAAATAAAAATAAAAAAAATAAATTTATTATTCTGCATCCCCTACGGCATTCGCTTTCAACTCTCGGCTGCAGTATTTCAATTCGACTTTCCAGTGTTTGGCTCCGTATAAAAAATAAAATATTGTTTCAGAAACTTTTTTTTTTTTTTTTTTTTTTTTTTTTTTTTTTTTTTTTTTTTTTTTTTTTTTTTACACGCACAATGCTAACACCGTCAGTTGCAACACCAAAACGATGCATAAAATCCCATTAACTGAATATTGCAAAACCGGAAACCATCATTACAAACGTACCTACTGCATCGAGATTTCAACAGTCTGCCTTTACTAACAGCTTCTCAAGAGCAACTTAAGCTCTAATAACTTCAATTCTGATACCAATCGTAATTAACTTCTTGCTTCTTTCAATCTGGTGTCACAGTAGTGAGGTGTCAAACAGATACCCCAAAGTTCTATATTTAAATAACACTTGTGGTTAGAATTTTGAAAGATTGTTAACTCGTGCTTCATTTGAGTAATGCTTATTTTTTAAATATTCAATAAGCTAGAGGCGATCCTAAATCCATGTAAAAGCTGTAGGTACCAAACATTTGGTAGTATTACTGGATTTGGACTAAGCAGTTACGAAAGAAGCAGAAAAATACTAAGCGTGTATGTTATAAAGAACACACACAATCATTATTTACCATTAACATATACTATTTATTCCGGAGATCTATTGATCAGAAAGTTTTTTTTTTTTTTTTTAATACTGTTTTTAAGTTCAATGTATTACGCAGAGGGATCAATGACTACTCTTCGTCAACTTGACACCTTTCCTGTGGAAGAAATACCACAAACTACATTTCGCATGTTAACAACTAGTCGCTTTGGCATCCTAAGCAAGTCCTTTCAGTAAACGGTATATAGGATTGTTTTACGTTTTTACCTGTCAATAAACCATCAGTTCGATGTGGAATTGTCTTCTCACTGTTTGATTAAATTACTAGTATTCAGGCTGTATGTGAATTTTATATGTGATGTTACGTAGAAGAGGGATTGTCAGTACACTGATTTTATCCTTTCCCTTTTTTTATCCTTAGGAATGTAATCAATCTTGTCATCGACTCTTATGAAAAGTAAGTCATATCGCAGAAATTTTGGAATACATCATAAACTAGCTGTAAAGCTGTGACAAAAATCGAAGTATTCATTATTATTTACACGGTACGAGTTTTGACCTTTGATTTGTTTAAGCCTACTCTTCCGATAGACAATAAGAAATAATCAGTTTCAGGTCCTCATCCGACGTTGAAATCACTATCACATGAACTGTATGTTTAACTGCTATGAGGTATGCTACTTAAACGACTGTATTCTTTTAAGATTTTTAGATACCGGTAGTATATAAGCCGACGGATCTTCCGCTTGAACGTGTAAAAGCGTACCGACATACAAAAATACTCGTAATTACTCGTCTACATTGAGATGGGCACGTATCAACCATAGGAGTCACACCAAGCCAAACATTATAGAATTATAAATACCTTTTTTTTTCCACCTATCCACTCGATATGTGCAAATGGTCAAGTGTACATGTATCTACGTATGTTAGTTTGTGCCACGTTAAGCCTTCTTTTGGCGTGAATTTGCATTGGATGTGCATACATCCCTATTACAACTAGGATTGTAAGCTCTGGAGGGGACCTACAGTTTAACGTGGAATCTGAACCACGGAAGCGCACTTCATATTTCACAGCAAGCTGTACCAGAGGTCAAAGTCGGGTTAAGGTTTATTGAAATCTCCACCGGGACAGAGATTTGAACCCGTGACCTTTCGACCTCCAGTCAGACGCATTAACCACTAAGAAACCAGACGCTCTAAGACAGTGATGGGGAAAGTACGGCCCGCGGAACAAGTGCGGCCCTTCGGGTTAGTCAATCCGGACCGCGACATGGTTTGCGAATAACCCCTTACAATTTTTTTTTTTACTTGGGCTTTACGCCTCGTCGACAGAGCGGTCATTAGATGCGAGATGGAATTGGGCCAAGGAACGGGAAGGAATTTGGCCATGGCCTTTTTAAAGGAAGCATCCCGGCATTCGCCTGGAGTGTTTTTGGGAAACCATGTAAAACCCAAATCTGGATGCCCGGACGGGGATTCGAACCCGCGTCCTCCCGAATGCGAGGCCTGGACGTTAACCGTTCACCCACCACGCTCGGTCCCTTACAATTATACATAGGACAAAATGTATTTTCTGCGTACCTAGAATAGAATAACGCTTTCCTTCTCATTGCGTTTTAAGTACATTATTATCGCCTCTAATATTAACTGAGTTTGTATTAGATGTCTGTAGATCGGTAGCATGTGGATGTGGAGTACAGTGCGTTGTTTCTCGGCTGAGTTCGGAACGTTCCCTGTCAAAATCAAGTTTCCCAAACCCGTAATCTCACGCTCAGAAGATAATTACGATGTTTGCATCTTCCTACATCTGTGAACATGTATTTTCTACTATGAAACTTGGCAAAAACAGCGTTAGAAACCGATTGACTGACCAGCATTTAGCTGCACTATTTCGAATGAGCTCATCCCAGTTTCTAGCAGATTATGAAGCCAGTCATAGTTCCATCTGTAACGTGCGCCGTCATAGTCTTCTAAAGAACTTTTGTTCTAAGGTTTTTTTGTTTTTTTTTTACCATTGTAGCATATAATATAAGTGGTGTTTGATGTAAAAATAAAAAATAAACTTTATCACTTATAACAATTTGTTTTGTTTAATTTTTTGGCCCGCCTAGATAATTTTTTACTTTATCTGGCCCTTCCCTTAAAAACTTTGCTCATGACTGCTCTAAGAGTACCTGAGTTAAATGCTGTTACAGTTTCTGTTGCACATAATAATGAAACAAGACAGCCAGTGAAACACGATACCGGCCCATAGACATAGTCTTCCAAGAAAGGCCTAGATGTTAACAAAGTTTGAAGATTATTTACTGTAAATAAAGATGATCAAAAGCGATACATGCCTTCACTCTTGACGCACAGTTACAAGAATTTGTCTCCAAATTATGAGCCTCCCCTATCCTTCACTATCTTTTAAAAAGGGGTTCAAAGCAAGTAAACCTCTTCGAGTGTCAAATGCAATTATAGCCATGAGATGGTTTTAATTTTAAATTTTCCCAACTACTCTGGTCTCTGTTTGTAAACGACCATCCCAGGTCAATACAATTTTTTGGTTTGAAAGAGGTGAGTACTTCTATGTAAATCTATTTCCGTAAGTGAAATTTGTGTAGTTGTAAAGGAACATACGGAATAACGCTCGTGTTTGGACGCCTCCACACAAAGAAGCAGCCTTGCATTCAACGGCACTTTTTATACGACTGGCAATAGAGGAGACGGCACTCGAAAGTCAGAAACACTTTGGGCGCCTTTCCTTTCTCCTGCCTTTCGTCGTGTCCCGGGGGTTCGGCTCGGCTGACAATACGGGGAGACGCCCACCCACCCCTTATTTCCCCGCGGCTCCACAGAGTTTTTTCCTTTGTGCGCGCCGAAGGAGCCGCCTCGCAGTGTGTGTCGGCGCGCGCACACACACACACACAGACACACACGTGTGTGCGAGTGGGGCAGGGCACGACGCCTGCGTAGACGCCACCGTCAATACGAGCCGCGACGCCAACCGCAGCCCGCACTGCTCACACATGGCCCTGCGCCGAGCCCATTGGCTGCCCGCATGCACACATCACGACGCACCTCACAAAGAATTCAGCCAGCACATCGACAGCTTCCTAACTCACATCATGCCGTGCTATACCCTGTTCACTCCCAACTGACGGCTCAAGGTCACGTTTCCCCGACCCCGCTCCTCACTTCATCACCCTACCTTTTTTACCTCACCGCTGCGTCCTGGTAGAGGTGTGGTAAATTTCCCTTTTTGCCTGTAGGTGTAACGGCAGTGGCGTGGGATAGAGCAGACTGACCTTGAGCCGCCTCTGTTAAATAAAAGCGCTATTGCTGTTACCCGTGATTTCGTAAGCGTGGTCTCAGAATTTAAGTTCTAGAAAATGTATGTTAAAGAAAAGGTATCCCAATTTTTTATAATATATATACTTATTTTTTATTTTTTGTTCTATAGTCTAAAGCACCACTTCCTTGGGAAGCTTTGCTTGTT